>JANAVB010018993.1:16755696-16758196 GCA_029216955.1 Iris pallida | reverse complement strand
GTGCGGTACCATGTCAGCACAATGTCGAAAAATCGGCTGGCTGCGGCCGAAACCCAAAGTGCTCTAGGAAGCTCTGCCAGCTCCATGCTCCGCTGTACATCCTCTAGCCAGTCGTCTGCATAAAGGATGCCCTCCATTCCTGAGAAGAACCTGGAGCTCATCTTCCTAAAGTCTAACACTGTCCCTGGCCTGGACTGCTGCTGGCTCGGCTGCTGGCCAGTAGGGCCCTGCACCGTACCCGGTGCCACTCTCTCTACTGCTGCCAGGGCAAGCTGATGCGAGTTCTCCATACTCTGCCTCAGCATCTCGATCTGTCGGTGTGATGCCTCCGACTGGCGCTACGATGCCTCTGCCTGGGCCCGTTGCGTCTCCATCATCTGCTGAAGGAGAAGGAACATGTGATGTGTATCCGTCGGTATCGGTGGTAGTGGCGGCAGTATCTTCGGAACAACGTCCGTAACCCTCTGGGGTGGAGGTGGTAGACCTCCCTGTGCAACTGCCTGGGTCTCCAGAATAGTAGAATCACTGGGGGCAGTCTTGTGAACCTCCTCCTCGGCCTGGTCAGATCTCTCGGGCAAGCTACTCGATCCAATGGCCTGCGGGTGCATCTTCGTCATCCTGGAGACGAATTGAAAACAAGGAGATCAATATGGCACATGAGAAGATATTATCAAGGAAGGACAGTTAATTTAATACAAGGGGAGTAATCATGATAATCAAAGATCGAAAAATTTTCCTAGGTGTGATTGAGAAACTCCTATCATATCCTAGGTCCAACGTCCTAATCGCAGGCTCGTAATTAGTACTCTAAGTCGAGCACCATTACGAGATCGCACTAATTGCGACACGAGACCTGCGTGGGCCACCACAGTATACATACAAGACCCCTGTACTTTGTATGTATACAGCTGGCATGTCTACGTTTCTAGTCCTACGTATATTGGGACTGGGGCGTTACACACCATCCTTCAAATTGTACCACCATTCCACTCTAGTAACATTTCTCACTGTACTCCAACATTTTCTCGTATTGATCAAGCCAACATATTATCCTCTCGCATAAGCCACTCTCATATTCCAGTAACATTAATCCCGAGGGTCATTCCTATTCACATTCGCTCTCGTCGATCTCGGATACATGCACTATCCAATTCCGTCGTTACACTTATTTTTAAATTTTATCTGATCCATGAAATTATTTCAACTGTCTCAAGGCACTACCATCATTTTTGCAGCTCAATATCAATCAACCAAATCCAACCAGTTCTAACCATTTCCGACGTTCCAACAAGGCAACCAAATTTTGAAACCAACATGATCCGTCATCCCATCCAATATTATAACATCAAAATTTTTAATCTTCATTCAATTCCAAAGTTTACTTTCTGACACATCTTACTCATTCCGACTATACTCACGCAACATTAATAGGGACATCCTACGATTTTCCAACAGTCAACTTAGTATTCAGTCGTCTCTATGGTCAGCTAATCTAAGCTAAACCAGACATTCAGCTAACTCATATAAGATGGATATCTATCAGGGACATACTTATCTCTTATCTTAGAGGCAACCAATTCTTATCATAGGGGCAAATCTATGGTCTGACCAACTGAGGGACATGGGATACCATCCCAATCTTATGAACTTATTCCCAACACGGACAACTGAAGAACATCACCAACCAATCTAAAACTTAAGCAACCAACCAACATTCTAGGCAACCAATCGACATTCTAGGGTCAAGTCTTTCTACCCGTACACATACTCGGGTCATACCCAACGAAGTCTCATTCTAGACTTACCCGCAACCGACAAAATCTATTCGACAATTATATCCAACAATCCTTATGGTCACTCCGAAGCTATTATATAAAACTTATCAATCGAATATCCAAACTTTCAATTTCCACTTGCATAGACATAGCATTCGCTCGATCCAGCTTGCATCCTCATATCGTACTCAAATTGTCTATTCAATCGGGTCAACTATTCCGAGTCATCATCCGACATTGCTATCTCAATAGTTTATCACTTACGATCTCTTTCCTACGGTCTCTTTGTGACATATTCGTTTCCCACATTCTTAGATCATCGATACGGTCCGTACTCTCTTAACCAACAAAATAAGGCAACTACATAATCATATTTCTTTCGAGGCATCATTTATAAATTTTCTAGCACCAACACGGTCATCTCTTCGCAATTTACGTTAATCATCAATATTCGTTTTGCATCATCTCCTTGTGATTCCATAAGAAGATTTACTATCATGTACCGATCCAATCTCTATGGCACAATCATCTAGCATTCGTATATGGTCATCTAAATGGATATAACATAACTCATTAGCATAATCCAACAATTCTATATTCCACCAAACTTGTTATTCATGCGACAACATCATCTACCGACAGGGTCTATTACATACATACACCTCGATACTTATTTGTATTCCGTCCATTCGACTCTCATAAGGAACATCTACTCTTCATGCATT
>JANAVB010018993.1:16737590-16754062 GCA_029216955.1 Iris pallida | reverse complement strand
TACGTGTATATATATATGATATAAAATATATAGGGTATAGTAGTAGATATATAATATATATATATTATATATAATTATATATATATATATATATATATAATATATATATATATATATATATAGATAATATATATACAAGTATTAATTGCTAATAGAAAAAGAAAAAGAAAGAGAAAAAGGAATGAATAAGAAAGAGATGCAGTAGCAACGGCCCAGTGGGCTCACCATCTCCCCAAGTGGCGTTCAAACAGCCTCAACAAACAAAAAAAAACCCACAGCAGCCTTCCCTGCTAACCACACCCGAGCCAACAACAGACTTATGTATATATATAAACGAGAATAGGAAAAGAGCCGAGCGGAAGGAAAAGGATTCGAAACAACAAACCCTAGCCGCACCATGCGACCACCCAGGGCTCCCCTACGACGGACGACGCCCCAGACGCCTGGCGTCGGAGTTCAACGGCGATGTTCGCCGAAAAGTGCGCGCAAGGCTGAGAACAGAGCATGGAACGGCAGCAGTGCAGCCCGAGAGACAACTCGCGGCGTGATTTCTCCTTCCTCGGTCGACGAAACGTCGAACCGTTTGCTCAGGTACGTACCAAACATAACCATCTTCAAATCCCAGTAGTTAGGTTTCGAAATAGTCGTGCGATCGACCCAGGAAATCGACACGAAGTCGTTCAAAAACCTGTTCGAAAAACAGGGAATATAGCAGTCCATGAACCCATATTTGAGGATCGTTTTCGATCAATCCAGTCCCATATTAGAAATTCTATTGAACACACTTTTAGATAACATGTAGGGCTTCATGACCCTTTTTGTGGATTCGAAAATCGTCGACTACACGTCGAGAAATCGAATCCCAAAGTTTCCCACAAAACTGTTTCAAAAAACTAGAAAAAAACCATCCACACGACGTGCGTCCCGCCATTTCGGACGACGGGTCGTGAACCGAAAGCATCGAAAGGTGCGTAACGGCTCGTGGTGTGGGCTTTGGCGGAATTCAAATTGGTTGCGCGTGTGCGCGACGAATTTGATGCGTATCGTTGAAATTTACGTATCGTGCATTGCAAATCTCCATTACTTGTGCAGGCTCGTTAGATCGAGAACGAAACTTGTGCTACCAGGACCGTATTATTTTTCTGGTCCTGTATGCCAAGTTTGGTCGATTCTTAGACAGTTGATAAAATCACCGTTTTGCGAGCCCCACGGTCCCACTAAACGGACGATGTTGTGCACGGTACGCCGGAATCCAACTTTGGACATACGGTTGGGTTCGTATCGTCAAAACAAATTCGTAGACATATAGTTTGTTGACTTTAAAGACCGTTGACTCTGGCACGCTTTTCGGTGCAAAGGGGTCCAACGGCGGACACCGTTTTGGCCCAAAATTACCGTTTTGGCCCTGTGTCCAGAATTGGACTTAAGGACAGGCAATCCTAGCTAAATTGACTATTCTGAGATCATTGGTGTATTTTCAGCATCCGGAGACTGTTGTTGTAACACCCAATTTTTAAAATGAGAGTAATTTTGAAATTTTGTAATTTTATCATTTATTGATTTGACATTTAAATCATGATATAATTTTGGTAATTTTTAAATCATTTTAAAACTATTAAAATCTTGACTTATAATTTGATGTTTGGTTAGTGAAACCCTAGAGAGCTGTTTGATCTAGAGCCTAACATGTGATTAGGATATTTAATGTCATTTTGGCCTAAGGTTTGCATTAGACCTCCTTGAATATTTTGATATTATTGCGTTGGTGATGTTAATTTTGACCTTTGATAGGTGTGATGGTTTTGTGTCCGTATCGGATACATATCAGTTGTTATTTATAATGTTTGATGTGCCTAAGGAAATTTTTTTATTGCTGATTTTTTTTGAAAAGTATTGAATGAGATGTTTTCTGCAGTGTTTTGTGATGCTTTGTTTAAATTTCGAGGACAAATTTTTTAAGGGGATAGATTTGTCACCCCAGTTTCCAAAAATAGGGATATTTTTGTCATTTTTTATTTTAAGGTGGATAGTTTGTCACCCCCAGTCGGGTTCGAATTTTAACTCATTCCGACTTGTATCGGGGACCCGGGGTAGTTTTGGACTCCAGTGGGACCCACACATAGTTAGGCATGGCCCACATGATATTAATTTTAGTCCACATGATAGAAATATTTAGTTAGAGGTTAGACTAATTATAGATAAGGTTAGTGTGATTAGAGACTTTTGAATGACTAATTTAGCCCCAACCAATTAGCCCTTTCCTATACTCATAGAATAGGTTAGTGGGGGCTTTTGGACTTTTCCTAATAGGACAAAAACCACCGTTATGGCAGCCACAATAAGGATAGGGTTGAGCCTCCCATTTGTCATTATCCATCTATTTTTCTCTCTCTTGTCTTTCCCAAATTCCTAGAGAGCAATCCTAGCAATTCTCCACCAAATCATTCCATTTCACTACCAAATCTTCTTCTTTCCTTCTCCATTCTAGCCAAGGAGTAAGCTACCCAAGTTTGGGAGGATCGGAGCTCGTTCGTGTCCTTTGGAATCTCTACGTGTCAGTGTCGCTCCGGAAAGGCTTTTTCAATTCGATCTACCGGGAGGTATAAATCCCTTCTCCTTTTCATTTCCTCATGCATATAGGTCTATTTGAACCCATAGAATGACTCCCATGGTTGTATCTCTATTTGTGTCCATTTCGTGTCCATTTGTGAGGTCATAGGAGTGTCCTTTGTGTTGTGGTGTGTCCATGTGGGAAAATCCCAAATTTAGACACACTATGTGTGTTATGTATGAATGAATTATTACATGTTTAATCTCATATTTTTGTATGGATATGTGTTCTATAGTGTCTCATATATATATATTAGTGTAGAGAGTGAGTTCTTGATATATTATGTTATATACTTGTGTTCTTTTGTCTCAAACTATCCAAATCCGTCATGATTTTTATCTACGTTTTTAATTTCAGCCCTAATAGAATATCATAACTTCTAGGCAAGCTAAGCTGGTTTAATCTTCCGTTTTTTTAAAAGAAGCGTATTGAAGTTAGCTTTCCAAAACATATATTAATAGGCCTATTCTTTCTGTAACTTTCTGGAGAATTATTGAGTGTCAGCTGTAAGAAAGACAAACGCGTCTCGGTGTTTTCGCGATTTCGGAAGTTTCGGAAACGAAAACGCGATCCGTTTGAAGTTTCGGAAAGCTAACACATAGATCTATAAACATACTTTAATCTTAGATTATAATTCATGCTGAGATGGTACAGTATGTTTTAGTAGGAGTTACTATTCGGCATATACATTTTGTGCACCCTGTGTGTTAATATAATGTTCTATTTAATTTTAACCCATGTTAATGTATATCATTATGTAATTAAATAGAGAATGCAAACATGAGTAAATGTTTAAATAAATAATGTATGAGGTTTAAGTATCCTATCTAATGTAAGCATGTATAAGTATGGCTTGTAATGAATATGTAGGTTCCATATATGTAATGTATGGTGCATATAGTAGTACAAGAGAATAAATGAATGATGAATGAATGCAGCATGAATGTAATGTAATAATAGATGAATGTATGTAATATACGAGTTAATGAGGTAATGTTCTATGTTAACACAAATCCTATATTACCTCATGTATCCCTACACTGTAGACACTATCACACTTGACACTTTGTTCACTTACACTTTGACACTCTTTGATAGGTATACACTATGTATGCCCATTTAACCCTCACTTGCCCCTTTGCCATGTTCACATACACATACATAGCCTCTTAAATAATATTTATGAATACAGTTAATTAGCTATGTATGTATATTATATTAGCATATGGTTGTAATATATAAGTTATATAACCATTGAAATGCCATTATAGACCTAATTTGAATACCAATATATGCATGTGTTATATATGTGTAGAAATATATAGTTTAAAGTAATAGATTACTAGTGTATATCTAATATGAATCTTGCCTATTTGAGTATTGAATAATTGCATGCTATATAGAGTGGGTGTATGTTGGCTTGTATAGCCTTGTATTGATGTGTGCTTGTTAGGATAGTCTTGGTAGGCCTAGTAAGACTTGCGGGGTTAGGAATGACTAGTTGACTAGTGTAGTTGACCAGAGTTGACTAAGGGTTGACTTTGGCCTAGTTTGACCTAGATTCATGTAGAATGCATGTAGTGCTTTATATTTACCCTTCTGGACATGTTGTGACTTGTGTATTCTAATTAGGAGCCAGACACCTCTCCTCGGATAATATCTTTACCTTGGACATTCAGATAGCAGGCGAGTACATTCTCTGATCATTTCATAACTTGTTAGAATTTATTCTGCTCTAGTTTACTTATTTGATGCTGTCACGATATTATCACGGATTGGTACTATATGGATTCCTACATTGAGATGTTATCCCCCTCGGAGCATCGGATACATTATGTCATGTTTCGTGTACATCATGTATTCCTCGCTCTCATGTTATTCATGTTCTCATGTGCTTTATGCTCGTTCATGCATGCTCGTGTACTCTCATGCTCTCATGAATCGGTCATGTTTCCATGTATCTCATGTAAACCTATTTGCATGTGCACTCATTTATGAGCCTTCATGTGATTTCATGTGCACCCATTTTGGGCCCTCCATGTGAACTTTATGGCACTCATGTATGAGCTCTCATGTATATTCATGTGCACCATTTATGGGCTTCATGTGAAAACCATGTACGAAATAACTTGTTTGGATCCTTGTGTATTGATTGGGGTATGGGGAGTAAATAGCCATGTGAACAATTTAAAGTAGTATAGCCATGTGGCCTCTTTAGTATAGTCGTGTGCAAATCCAGCCGTTCACATGTCGACTTTGTACTCTAAATCACTAGTCACTGGTAGCTCTCTACTTATAGTAGATTTCTTTACAGTTCTCTCTCTGTTTACATCATGTACTTTCTTTCAGTTTCATGTATCGTACTCTTTGCATGTTTATATTTCTAACCTGTTATGATCTGCGTAAGATGTATTGTGCTCGCTCCTGTCCTGACTGGACCTGTTGATAAATATTTACAGATAGCCTGGGATTGCCTGCTAGCCTAGAGGACACAGTAGAGGTTATTAGATAGTTATTTCATTTTGTCTGGAGTTGTATTACTTGTGGATACTGTATTTGAGTTTTGAGATGTATTTGGGGATTATGTATCTTAGGCACTTAGACTTCTATCCTGTATCTCTTTGGATTTCATGTTTATCTATCTTTATCATTCTACCTTAGATTGTGATTGAGTTGTACCTCTGTGTTGGCCTCCTTATGGAGAGTATTCATATTAGCTAGTTATAGTTCATGACCTAGAACAGCGTTCTATCGCCGACACTACGGCGTAGGCTGGGCGTTGTTACGTACTCGTACCCTCACGGTGGGTGCGGGTCGTGACACATTTGTAGTGGTGGCCACTGCAGGTCGAGTTTGTGTAGTGGTATTCGAATTAGAGTACCACTACAGCCTGCAGTAGAATTAGGATATATTTTTGAATGTACTCAATCACAGTTAGGATTTTTTGAGAGATTCCTGGGACGATCCTTGAGAATTTTATTTAACTTCGATTTGAAATCTGTTTTTCCCTGATTGATTTACCTTTACTTCCTGTTATGAACTGATTTTGATGGATTATTGTTGAATTTTGAATCTTGTGTTAGTGGATGAATTTGAGTGTATTTATGATTTTGATGGATTATTGTTGAATTTGAATCTTGATGATAGTGGTTGAATTTGAGTCTGTATTTTTATGATTTTGATGGATTATGTTGAATTTTGAATCTTGATGTTAGTTGTTGAATTTGGGTTTGTATTATATGTATATGTATATTTTTTTGGAATTAAGGTATAACCTGATAACATACTGATAAGGACAATGAGAAAGGTAAAAGTCTACTTATTATGGAATTTAGAATTTATTGCAGTCATATTTGCTAGCATGACAAGGCGTAGAGATGATATAGCTATACTTATCTTAGTTATGAAATCTAGATTTTCTGCAGCCATACCGGGTGACGTGGTAGAATTCTAGAGAAACATGATTATAGGTGTATGCCTTATTATGGACTCTATCGTTTATTGCAGCTATGCTTATTGGCGTGCAGAATTCTGACAACATAATTTCAAGAGACGCATATGATTATCAGATTGTACCTAATATTTTTGAACAGTTTTCTCTACTTTGTTTCAGTCCTTCAAAAAAAGAAAGAAAGAGAGAATTTTATTTGTTTGTTTGTGTTTCTCATTTATTTAACTTAGGAGTAGCTTTAGCTATTTTTATAAACTTTGTGTAACTTCTTACTATGAAATTCTTCTTAATACAAAGAATCGATAATTTGCTAGACTTTATCTTGGATTTGAAAATTTAGCTCGGGTTTCAAATGGGTTTTTTCTTTAGACAGATAAGCAAAAACAGATTTTATCGTTATTTCTTTCTTGCTACTATCTTGTATTAAATATAATATAAACTGTCTTGATTACACAATCACTACTTTGCAATCTGGTAGGAATCTAATGTTGCTTTGATATAGAATTGATTTTTATATTGGGACATGAGAATATATATAGTGGACACTTTCCTGACACTTATGCATGCTACACTGATTTTCACCTATCTAAATACATATTAATATGTCGTAATGTTTAAATTGTCAAAACCCTAATATTTCGATTCTCTGCTTTTCTAGCTAACTTGTAATTTAAATATAAAATTTTATGATAATAGTTTTATTTATATCATTGCACATGTATGTATACATAGGGTTCAATTCAATTTTTTTTTATTTAGTTTGTGTTTAAATTTGTTAAATCTGAGACTGTGTGCATATTAACCCTTAATACGGGATTTTAAATGTTAGCTCAAATTGATGGTTTTAAATGTATATTTAGAGCTGTGTACATTGTTGTTGTAGGGATATAAATTTAGGTTCCATATTCTTACATGTTAGGTTGTGATAACATTGAGTTGGTTTTGATGTGCAAATTCTCCAAAATCCTGAAAACTGAATACATGTTACATTTTTATTGATTTTTATGTTTAGTTCAATTTCAGATTTAACATGTAATATTGAACTGTATGCGTAGAAATGTATTGATATATTAGGGTTTCATTTCTATCATGTTAGGATGTATTGGGAGCATTGAGATTAGTTGTGATGTTTCAAACTCCTAAAATTTGAAATTGTATTATGTTAATATTGCACTGGTTTAAATGTTAGCTTATTTCAGATTTTGTATGAAATGCTGAACTAAAACTGGGTTTAACCTTTCAATACTAAGCTATAACCCTGTACAAGGACACACACACACCCTAACTTAGTATACCCTGTCATGTAACCTAACTCTTCCTCTCTATGTCTAATTAATATCTATATAGATATATAGAGCTTAGGCATACATGTTATAATGTATAACATACATAACTAAATCTCTACCTCTTATATATACATATTAATGGTTAGCCATGCATGTTATGAGCAAATGATGGTGTGTATTGTAGATTGTTTAACCAATATGCCATGATTAGTGTAACTTGATAGTTATTGTTTGAAACCCAAATCCTC
Organism: Iris pallida; assembly: GCA_029216955.1. Lineage (NCBI taxonomy): Eukaryota > Viridiplantae > Streptophyta > Magnoliopsida > Asparagales > Iridaceae > Iris > Iris pallida. The sequence continues at coordinate 16,746,466 of JANAVB010018993.1, read as the reverse complement.
CTATGCACTTTCATGTATTTCACATACATACACGCTATTATAACCATATGAACATGTCCACATACACATATACACACACTAAACTACATAATTTGTACATAATGTTAGCTTTTCCCTCTCTAACGCTATATAATAAATATATTGTGATTGGATTTTCATGCAATTGGCTTTCATTCTTTAACTTTTGATTTTAATTTCTTGAAAAGTACCCCTTATTAGATAAATGGTAGTTAACTTTATTTTATTTGATAAGTACAGTTTTCATATAGGATGGTAGACTGCCTTACAGTCTTGATGATTGTTATTTCTGTATCTTTTCTAGTTTAGCACCCTAGATTGCTTGTGGTTTTGATATCCTATGACTGTTTGGTTTAGCATGACTAGTATACCTAGATGAGACTTTCACTACCACCGTATGCCATGACCCTGTATGTCATCCTTTTAAATCGTAGGTTGTTTAAGTTCTGAGACTTTGATTGTGGAGGGTTTGACCTAGAAGGAGTATGAACATTTTAATTTCGAGGACGAAATTTTTCTAAGGTGAGTAGACTTGTAACACCCAATTTTCTAAAATGAGAGTAATTTTGAAATTTTGTAATTTTAATCATTATTGATTTGACATTTAAATCATGATATAATTTTGGTAATTTTTAAATCATTTAAAACTATTTAAAATTTGACTTGTAATTTTGATGTTTTGCTAGTGAAACCCTAGAGACTGTTGATCTAGAGCCTAACCATGTGATTAGGATGTTTTAATGTCATTTTTGGCCTAAGGATATTTTGCATTAGACCTCCTTGAATTATTTGATATTTATTGCGTTGGTGATTGTTAATTTTGACCTTTGATAGGTGTGATGGTTTTGTGTCCGTATCGGATACGTACAGTTTTATTTATAAATGTTTGATGTGCCTTAAGGAAATTTTTTTATTGCTGATTTCTTTTGAAAGTATTTGAATGAGATTGTTTTCTGCATGTGTTTCCTGTGATTGCTTTGTTTTAATTTCGAGGACAATTTTTTTAAGGTGGATAGATTTGTCACCCCCAGTTTCCAAAAATAAGGGTATTTTTGTCATTTTTTATTTTTAAATTATTTGGAATTATTTATTTATTTATTGTAATATTTTGGGGTTATTTGAGTCGGGTTCGAATTTCAACTCATTCCGACTTGTATCGGGGACCCGGGGTAGTTTTGACTCCAGTGGAACCCACACACTAGTTAGGCATGGCCCACATGATATTAATTTTAGTCCACATGATAGAAATATTTTAGTTAGAGGTTAGACTAATTATTATAGATAAGGTTAGTGTGATTAGAGACTTTAGAATGACTAATTTAGCCCAACCAATTAGCCCTTCCTAATATCATAGAATAGGTTAGTGGGGGCTTTTGGACTTTTCCTAATAGGACAAAACCACCTTTATGGCCAGCCACAATAAGGATAGGGTTGAGCCTCCCATTTGTCATTATCCATCTATTTTCTCTCTCTTATTCTTTCCAAATTCCTAGAGAGCAATCCCTAGCAATTTCTCCACCAAATCATTCCATTTCACTACCAAATCTTCTTCTTTCCTCTCCATTCTAGCCAAGGAGTAAGCTACCCAAGTTTGGGAGGATTCGGAGCTCGTTCGTGTCCTTTGGAATCTCTACGTGTCGGTGTCGCTCCGGGAAGGCTTTCTTCAATTCGATCTACCGGAAGGTATAAATCCCTTCTCCTTTTCATTTTCTCACGCATATAGGTCTATTTTGAACCCATAGGAATGACCCCATGGTTTATCTCCATTTGTGTCCATTTTGTGTCCATTTGGAGGTCATAGGAGTGTCCTTTGTGTTGTGGTTGTGTCCATGTGGGAAAATCCCAAATTTGGACACACTAGTGTGTTGTTATGTATGAATGAATTATTACATGTTTAATCTCATATTTTGTATTGGAGATGTGTTCTATAGTGTCTCATATATATAGTGTAGAGAGTGAGTTCTTGAATATTATGTTATATACTTGTGTTCATTTGTCTCAAACTACCCAAATCCGTCATGATTTTTATCCACGTTTTTAATTTCAGTCCTAACTTAGAAATATCATAACTTTAGCTTAAAGCTGGGTTTAATCTTCCGTTTTTTTTAAAAGAAGTGTATTGAAGTTAGCTTTCCAAAAACATATATTAATAGGCCTAATTCTTTCTGTAACTTTCGGAGAATTATTTGAGTGTCAGCTGTAAGAAAGAAAACGCTTCTCGGTGTTTTTGCGATTCCGGGGTTTCCGGAACGAAAACGCAATCCGTTTGAAGTTTCGGAAAGCTAACACATAGATTTATAACATACTTAATCTTAGATTATAATTCATGCTGAGATGGTACAGTATTGTTATTAGTAGGAGTTACTATTCGCATATACATTTTGTGTACCCTTATGTGTAATATAATGTTCTATTTGATTTTAACCCATGTTAATATATATACATTATGTAATTAAATAGAGAATACAAACATGAGTAAATGTTTAAATAAATGATGTATGAGGTTTAAGTATCCTATCTAATATAAGCATGTATAAGTATGGCTTGTAATGAATATGTAGGTTCCATAGTATGTAATGTATGGTGCATATAGTAGTACAAGAGAATAAATGAATGATAAATGAATGCAAGCATGAATGTAATATAATAATAGATGTAATGTATGTAATATACGAGTTAATGAGATGTAATGTTCTATGTTAACACAAATCCTATATTACCTCATGTACCCCTTACACTATGTAGACACTATCACACTTGACACTTTGTTCACTTACACTTTGACACTCTTTGATATGTATACACTATGTATGCCCATTTAACCCTCACTTGCCCCTTTGCCATGTTCACATACACACACATAGCCTCTTAAATAAGTATTTATGAATACAGTTTACTTAGCTATGTATGTATATTATATATATGTTAGCATATTGTGTTGTAATATATAAGTTTATATAACCATTTGAAATGCCATGATTATAGACCTAATGTTGAATACCAATATATGCATGTGTATATATGTGTAGAAATATATAGTTTAAAGTAATAGATTACCTAGTGTATATCTAATGTGAATTCTTGCCTATTTGAGTATTGAATAATTGCATGCTATATAGAGTTGGGTGTATGTTGGCTTGTATAGCCTTGTATTGATGTGTGCTTGCTAGGATAGTCTTGGTTAGGCCTAGTAAGACTTGCTGGGTTAGGACATGACCTAGTTTGACTTAGTTTGACTAGTACAGTTGACCAGAGTTGACTAAGGGTTGACTTTGGCCTAGTTTGACCTAGATTCATGTAGAATGCATTGTAGTGCTTTATATTACCCTTCTGGACATGTTGTGACTTGTGCTATTCTAATTAGTCTCCTCGGACAGTATCTTTACCTTGGACATTCAGATAGCAGGCGAGTACATTCTCTGATCATTTCATAACTTGTTTAGAATTATATTCCTGCTCTAGTTTACCTTATTTGATGCTGTCACGATATTATCACAGATTGGTACTATATGGATTCCTATATTGAGATGTTATCCCCCTCGGGAGCATCGGATACATTATGTCATGTGTTTCGTGTACATCATGTATTCCTCGCTCTCATGTTATTCATGTTTCTCATGTGCTTTATGCTCGTTCATGCATGCTCGTGTACTCTCATGTACTCTCATGAATCGGTCATGTTTCCCATGTATCTCATGTATAACCTATATTACATGTGCACTCATTTATGAGCCTTCATGTGAATTTCATGTGCACCCATTTTTGGGCCCTCCATGTGAACTTCATGTGCCCTCATGTATGAGCTCTCATGTATACTTCATGTGCACCCATTTATGGGCTTCATGTGAAAACCATGTACGTAACATAACTTGTTTGGATCCTTGTGTATTGATTGGGGGTATGGGGGAGTATAAATAGCCATGTGAACAATTCCAAAGTAGTATAGCCATGTGCGCCTCTTTAGTATAGTCGTGTACAAATCCAGCCGTTCACATGTCGACTTTGTACTCTAAATCACTAGTCACTGGTAGCTCTCTACTTATAGTAGATATTTCTATTACAGTTTTCTCTCTGTTTACATCATGTACTTTCTTTCAGTTTCATGTATCGTACTCTCTTGTATGTTTATATTTTCTAACCTGTTATGATCTGCGTGAGATGTATTGTGCTCGCTCCTGTTCTGACTGGACCTGTTGATAAATTTTACAGATAGCCTGGGATTGCCTGCTAGCCTAGAGGAGACACAGTAGAGGTTGTTTAGATAGTTATTTCATTTTGTCTGGAGTTGTATTTACTTGTGGATTACTGTATTTGAGTTTTGAGATGTATTTCTGGGATTATGTATCTTAGACACTTAGACTTCTATCTCCTGTATCTCTTTTGGATTTCATGTTTATCTATCTTTATCATTCTACCTTAGATTGTGATTGAGTTGTACCTCTGTGTTGGCCTCCTTATGCAGAGTATTCATATTATTCTAGTTATAGTTCATGACCTAGAACATCGTTCTACCGCCGACACTGCGGCGTAGGCTGGGCGTTGTTACGTACTCGTACCCTCACGGTGGGTGCGGGTCGTGACAGTTGTATGGGTTTTGACTATTGTGGCACTTTGAGTGGTTCAGATTGTCGGTTTCACCAGCAGAGGACCACAGGCGAGTACAGTTTATTGTCTGCATTTTGATATTGATTTTCACTATATTTTATTGATTGACCATTGGTTATGTGATTATTTTCTATTATAAATTGTTGAGTCGGGAATGAGAAGTACCAAGGATGTGTGATCTGACCTTAAACCGTGTAGACCGTATTGCATTTATTTCTTGTAGACAGTGTAGACAGTGATTTATTTATTTCTTGTAGACAGTGTAGACAGTAATTTATTTATTGCAAAGTAGACAGTGTAGACCGTGATTATTACTGCATTTAAACGTTGTAGATCATGATTATTATTTTGTAGACAGTGTTTCTTTACTGCAATATTTTCTGTAGACCGTGTAATTGTAGACCGTGTAACTGTAGACCGTGTAACTTTAGACCGTGTAGACCGTGTCGCATTATTGTTCCGAGATCGATCACATGTTAAAGGTACTTCTAAAGTTGGGGAAAGTATTTTTGTGTCTATTTATTGATATTGGTTTTCCGTATTTACTGTTTATTTTCAAAACTCATGATTGATGTCTAACCTTTGTTTTATAGTCATTTTCTTTATTTGAAATTGTATTCAGTAAATTTTGCTCGTTCCATTCCTGACTGGAAACCAACATTTTCAGGTTAGCCGTGGATTCACTTAGCTTGGGAAGTGACGGGAATACTTGCAGAAAAAGCCTAGAGACTAGCTAGTTAGTTGAGTTGTAGTCATTCATTTATTGTACAAGTTTATATTTTTCTACAAATGTAAAACTTGTGATCTTTGTAAGTTAAATTAATTATGTAAATGAGCATTATTTATAATTTTGATCTTCATGGCCGTGATAGCGTTCTACCGCCGATACTGCGGCGTAGGCTGGCTTGGACACGTCTTGTATCCATTTTAAAAAAAATGGGTGCGGGTCGTGACAAGTTTTTGTGGTGGCCCATGCAGGTCTGTTTTCGAAATCATGCGAACTCGTGATAGTACTTAAGTTAGTCGTTCTATTGCGAGCCTGCGACTAGAAAATGCTCATTCACGAATTAGGATTAATTTAATTTATGAGAATGACTAGGACTAGGACTAGGAGTCCCTTATACAAATTGACCGATGGGTAGTCTAGGCCATGCAATTTAGATAAGGCGTTATTAATTGAGATAGTTTGTCAGATCCCCATAGATACACTATTATCTCTCGATATGACGACACGATCCAAGGTGGATAGATTATTCACTTGGTGAGACAGGGCTTCATAGAAATAATGATCTAACCTCGATAAATTGTGCAATTCCTTCTCTTTGCCATTAGATATCATCCTCATATCTCAGTCAAATTGCCTACTTAGTTCCTATTTGCCCTAAGAATTATTATTTTATGTTATCCATAGATGAACCTCGAGTTAGTTTCGATTCAAGTTTCTCCTCAAAGGCTTGAGTACACATGGAATAGATATTAGAATGTTTGTATATCTTTGTCTTTAGTTATTTCCTCCATGTTCATCTTTTATTCTAAGGATTGTAACTGATAGATACTTACGCTTTATTTCATAGTCGACTTGTTTGAATCTCTAGAAGCTCAGAAAATTTTACATATATAGTTAAAGGAATATTAGTTAACTCATAATGACAGGACAGCAGCGCACTGTCGCCTTTTAATTGAATTTTGGAGACTATGGATACACTGCAGCCAGCAGCGCACTGGCGAGACACAACCCCTAGAAGTGAGATTAGTTTAAGAAAATATAGGTGATGGGATATTGCCAAAACTATGGCTAGTGGTCCTCTCTTGATCGTAGATACCCTTGAGCCAATATTGGATAGAGTTAAGAAGTGTTCGATTTTGTATCACATTTGAATCACGAAACCAAGGGTTTACCACAGCCTGATTTTACGGGCGAGGCGTAGTCCTCGATGAAATGACTTCAGACGTGATTACAAATTAGGGATACTATAGAGGATAGGACAGTGCCCAGTATGTTCTATAAGATTCGAAGCCAATAGTAGTGGAAGTTCTGTGAGATTGGGTAGCGTGTCTCCCGATCTAGCATTCCGTGGTCCTTGTGGTCTATTGACGAAGAAATTGACTGACACTAATAGGTTTACTTGGAATGTGGAATTCAGAAGCCCATAACCCTTTAGATGACCAAGGCTTTATGGATAAGTAGATAGCAGAAAGATTGTATAAGCAAGAACATCGGGTAAGGCTTTGATTCTCATAAAACTCGAACTACTTGTGCCTTTTTTCAAAAACTCGCGTACTCGAATTTTGACTATCTTGACCAATACTGTTATTACAGCCTAGTTTTGCAAGCTCACTCTGTTCTCGAGCTTGATTCAAGATATATGCTTAGTAGGGACGCATGCTAACATATTGTCTAATCAGAATCAGTTTATTATGGTCTGATCAACCATGATGCATTTTGTTCGTACTTCATTTAATTATCTTACGTGGATTGAGATATAGATGTATCTAGGATCTCATCCGTGACTGCATTGACAATTCCTCTTGAATTATATGTTCGCCCTTGAATCACGACATTGTATCCAGTAACATCTCCCTTGAATTCTTTATTGTTTTTGCCTTTCACCGATTTGGAAAGATGGAAGCTCATGATGGTAGAGAGATACAGAGTATTCCCATGGCTATGATAATGGTAGGCACAAGTGTAGCTACCATCAGCCTGTCATGTGATTGAGTTACTCGTTCTCTCCCATCGACCCTCAAACTACTATTGAGACTTTCGAGCTATCTGAATTTGAGAATGATTAGGGTTTTACCTTTAGTCAGAACGCCAACCTAGGAGACTATCTATTCTCAAGAAACCAAATGTTGTGAGTCTCTAACTATTTGCTGGAAGCTTGCCTTAACTAGGAACCCTTAAGCCTTGAACCAACCCTTCCTCGACCGAAGCCCACAGTTAGACATGAGATGAGTGGACAATAGAGTCATCATTTACCGTGACACTCATCCCGAGATTGGTTTCCAACAAATATTGCTCTAGTTATGTAAATTTATTATTAAGACCTAACTAGTGTTGGAACACCACAGTCACTAGCTTAGCCAATACCATAGCTTAAATACCCTGTCATATTATGATCTACCAGTTGTCAACAGCAATGCATGATCACTACAACTCATGTATACTGTGGTCAAGCATATCATTCTATTTTATCGACCATATGTCATTTTACACACTCGTTTTCCATTTATTGAGGAACGATCCTTGACTTGACTATATCTATCGTATTTCGTTACGCCGTGCCTTATTCCCTATTAACAAAGAGTCGAGGTACAGTATCCGGATTTTGGGAACCCTCTAACCTCAATATTCCGAAGACCATGTCCTATTTTAAGGTGGGTAGACTGTAAGCCCTCTAAAATTTTTTAGGATATACCAGGATTGCCGAGTGATTAGAATAACTTCCTTTAGGATGATGATTAGTGCCCTTGGACTCCCACATTTCTTTTAGATCATTTTGTGTCCCCGGCCGTGTCATTAATATTCGGAGCACGAGACCAGCTGTTACCTTCCAACAAATTTCATATGCAAGATCTAGACGAGTCCACCTTCATCTAGGTATATCATGTCCCACTCAAACACGTCCTCTTATACTCTATTTTTATGGTACGACTTTCAGGACGGAAGGACGAGTTATAACCCTTACCATAATACCGGTATGCTTTTCGACTTTCACTAGAGTCTCAACTCTGACTCAATTTATCCGACCCAATATATGGTTGTGATCGACTGGAAGCCCACTACGCACATGTCACTAGTGTGCCATTTAATTGTGTCTTCTCGTGCTACTTAAACATAAAAGTCACAGAAGGCGCATCTTCAGGGCTTACAAAACCTATTTAACCAATCCGACTGCCCATCAAGCTCAATCCCTTGGGTAAAAAAAACCTATTCTAAGATACCCTAATCTAGTAGGCATAGTTTTATCTTGGGATCTTGTTCAGTCCATATAGATTTAGATCCCAGGTTCATCCAACCAGCGAGTGTTACTCAAATAGAGAACCGATTAAGACCCAACAAAACCCATCCATGCATACCACCATATTTCGGACTATAAAACCGAACTGTTCGAAATGGGTCCCAACACCTATGGTGTAGTCTCCACCTCTTAGAATGTGAAGTCATTGTAGCCATTATTCCATCTACCCGGAAGTCGCGATACGATCTTGTATTATATTTTATCCCTTACCCGTGTGTTTAAATAACCACG
>JANAVB010018993.1:16555090-16732590 GCA_029216955.1 Iris pallida | reverse complement strand
CGTCGAATTTTTCAGTTTTGAAAGCTCGTCGTTGTTAGAGAAGTGTGCGCTCTCTCTCGAATGTCCCTCGGCATGTCCGTACAATAAGTCTAAATATTTTCAAAAGCTCGTACAAGCGTTCAATCGAATGCATCGATAGGCGACGGCCTTTGTACCGAACGATGTTAAACTTGACTCGATAGAGAACACATGCTAAGTTAACATATCGCGTACGTGCCTAACTAGTCATGCATTGACCCTAGCAATTGAGCATGCAAACTCGAAATATAGTCCGTACGGGATGGTTATGCAGCACAACTTAGCCCGCACGTCGCACACCTAGACTTTTTGGTGTAAATGAGTCGCGAGCGATATTGAGTACCGTTCGGTCGGGAAACGAAGCAACACTTAGAGTGTCTGTCGATAGAAACGCTATCAGACTAACGCTTAGGCGTACGTGGAAGATCGGTTTGGATTTTGAGGAGTAGTGCAAACGACTTAGCCCGTCAATGCGACGTGAGCGATTATGCTAGGGATTCGTCGAACGAATCCGAAGGATGTCTTAACGAATGATACGAAGTGATTGAGGACTAGATCGGATGGCTCAAATCCGAGTGGTGTATGGTTTGTCTTGGAAATCATTTGAGCAAATATTGAGGATTACGAGTATGTCGACGAGGCAATGCGATCGCGCATAGCGTTAGAATGCGTCACGCTTAGTTGGTCGTGACTTCGAAAGTCCCGAATGAGAAGTCGTTCGGACAATTTGTCAATGGGAAACACGAGTTAGAAAACTATTCGAAACGATGAACAAAAATGAATGGTCGTGATCGAGAAAACTTAGAGGATCATGCGTACGATTTCGGATTGATTCAATAAAATGTGACGTGAGTTTTGAACTACGATCTTGAAACGAGCTTGAGGAATAGCGATCGAACTTGACCTTGAATATCGAAAAAATTATGGAATATCCAGTTCGGACAACAGCATCAACGTACGACTCAAAATTAGTTGCAAAGAAAGATCATCAGGTTACGCATATCGTCGATGGTATTGAGGCATATCAAAGATCGATATGCGATAACTCGGGGGTACTCTGACTCGGCGAATGACGATCGTGCAAATGTCATTGTTCCGATGGATGCTATACACAGAATGTTGAAATGTGTCGAGGAAAAGATAAACTTGGCTCGAGGATTTTCTAGCTGAATGAATGACGGTCGGACTATCGAATTTGGATTGGATGAAAATGATATGTTTGGATTTTCTTCGTCGATAACCACAATGTTGACGTTCTTGTCTTATGCGAGCGCAACTCCAGCCTCGCACATGCGTCACGCCGATTAGGGCGATCACTCTGCGTGAGCGCTGGTATGGTGAATCATACAGCGAGGGTGGTCAAACTTGCACGGGGCGACAATTTATGCTTCGACTTGTGGTTTGACACGAAGATGGACTCGAGAATGAATTGGTGTGCTTGTCGATTGAATTTGAGGATTGCGTAGGTCCAATCCGCGTATCGAGAATGAACGAGTCTAGACTCAAACAAGAGTTACGTCCCGATGAGAATGATTATTCCGCGGGAGCGTTGCATGGTGATTCATAAACTACCGTGGATAATCGGACTCGCGTGAGATTGGGGCGCAACATATTGTCAAAGCTAGACGACCTCGTGATCGAATACGTGAATTGGTTAGAATTGATGATTTGAATGAATTTAAATACGCGCAACGAATGCATTGATGCGAATAGGTGATCGTGCTCGATGTTTAGAAATCTGAGTGACGCGGGCTTGGATAGAAAATCCCGTACTACCGACTATGGTGTGACCCTAGGATTGGGGTCAGTGTTGGCATTATTATTGGGAAACTATGATTCCAATCCTGACATTGACTTAGCCTCGAAAGAATTGGCCTAACGGTTAGACGAGACGCCTGTTTCAAGTGTTAGCAATCAAAAGATTGATCTTGAGGATTGGCATGGATGGATAGCGTGAATCACGAATAGAAAACACTGCTCACGAGATTCGGCTGACATGCATATATTTCAGGGATGTCTGAGTATGTGCACGATGCGACTCGAGTGACAATGATAAATTCTCTATCATGCGGTTTGGCTGAATGCATGTATTTTGGAGACGCTTGGAATGCGTGCACGATCCAACCAAGCGATATGATGAATTCAACTGAGACTTGGAGAATGGAAGAATGTCGAGAATTTGAAATCGTATTAAGGGAAAGAATGATAGTAGTGCGAGCGTGGCTCCAAATCGAGTAAACGTGCAGGCAGAGTGTATATGATAAGTACTGGCGTACCTGCACGACTGCGATAGTCCCGTGTCTAGGTACGATTAAGTCTTGGCCATAGAAATGGTAGGATGGCTTGCCTTCAGGAAAGTCTCGAGGACGAGACTTGTTCTGAGTGGTGTATGTTGTAGTGCCCCGTCCCGTAAAGTCAATCGGAGGAATCGAAACGCCGACGGTGTTCGGCCTTAGCCCTGCAACGGCTGCTCGAAGGCTCGCTCGGTCAAGACGACCGCTCGCACAGGTGGGATAGTTTCGGTGAACTTGCCTCATCTTTGCCTTCACATAATAATTCGTGTTTTCAACTTGCACAAGTAGGCTTAATAATAAAAGAGACGAATCCACATAGCTAAGGGAATAATCCCGACGGGTCAAAATGAGTTAGAACATAGAAAACGTCCCATGGTCGGCCTAGAGTTGGTGCATGGCGTGCTTTGAAAATGATACTCGGTCCTTCGTTCTGTGGCTTGGGAGAAGGAAAGTTGGTCTTCGGTGCAAAAGCTGAGAGTTAGCCTAAGTCATAGGCGTCGCCCGCACAAACGCTTGATAAAGCGTGCACGATTTCACTGCACAAGGCTTGGCATAGCCTTTGCTCATCCCTCGGGTTAAGTTGTAGCCTTGAGTAAGTTTGGCAAAGTTATGCCGGTCGACCTAAGTCATTCAAAGTGCTGTCCCGCTCATTCTGCGGTTGTCAAGTTAAATAGTCCCACGATCCTACGGCCCGTCATATGAAGTATGACTTGGGCGATAGTGTTGCGCAGAACACGAGTCGGTTTAAGGCACGAGCTGCGGTTGGTTCAGTAGAAAGTTAGCCACGGTCTGTCGATACTTAAGTAAACACGTTATGTTCAAGTAAGTTGGAAGGCTATGCAGTAGCCATTCCCTGAGTTCAAAGAATGTTAAGTCTAAGCGATGGTTAGTCGCCGAGAGGAATTATGTCGGGACTGTGGTTCAGTCGCCGAGACAACCCTGGTTTGGGCTCTGCAAAGAAGTATAAAAAGTAGAAAAAGTAAAGCAAAGAACTAAGTGATGATGATGAGACCATACATTACGTTAAGTCTAGAAGTTAGCATAGGCGCGTGGTCATGGACAACTTGTCGACAAGGGCGATGGTTCTTCGGATCGGAAACCTTGGGCCAGGGACCGATCCGGCCTAAGAAGAACAAATTAGAGCCAAGCTGAGTATGAAGCAACCGGTAGGTCGGGGACTTGCATCGGGGATCGCCACCTGCGGTGCAAGGGTCCCGAAGGCTAGGCTATGTCCAGAATGGCTAGTTAATGCCGGTGACCTTTCATATAGATGTATCGGCACGGGCGTCAATCTGCGTGTGTGTGCCTTTGGATTGAGTTGAGTTGAATACGTATGCAGTTAGAAGACACAATGTCTGGGCCTAATATTTGGCTACAGCGAAGGCGGCATGCTTCGGCACGAGATATGGCAACGTGTATTAAGTAAGGAAAAGAGTTTGCATGAGTTAGGCTTGAGTTGTTGCAAGTTAAGTCGAGAAGGGCCGTAGGGCAAGTTGTGTGAAGTTACATTGAGTTGCTGGGCATGACCTCGAAATATGAGGTACGGCCGCGTTGTTACAATACAAGTGTATGCGAGACTAAGCGAGGAGGCGCTGCCTCGGAAATATTAGAGCACGAATCGAGTTATGGCACGACCGAGTCGTTACATCCCAGAGTTTGGCACAAAAGACAAGTATAAGTCGGTGCGTCGACAATACAAGCACGAGAAAGGTCTAGAGGCAAGGAAATGGAGTCTTTCGTGTAGTTGCGTCTCTGATTATGGCCGTAAGGCAAACACGACTTGATAGGTTAACGTTATTGGCATGAGAAGGGTCTAAGGCAAAAGTATGAGTTAACGTCGTTGTGCAAGCACGGGATGGTCCTTAGACACAAGTATACTAAGGCGTCGGTCCTAAAACTGATCCTAAGGCAAGAATAGAAAGACAATCGTAAAAGGGTTTATGTTGCACAAAGTAAAATAAAACGTGTTGGTTTTGTATGGGTGGGCGAGGAGCTCACTCCACCAGTACCGTTGAGTACTGATACCCACACAGTGTTTCATGTGCAGGCACAGGTAGAAGCTCGTGGCGTGGAGCTCGTTTGGATGTGTCGAGGCACGGAGTTCCTTGGCGATTCGAAGCGTGCGGCCGCGTGGACTGAAGACTTATACAGGACATAATGTATGGATGTCGCCTTCCGAAGCTTCCGCTGGCTCAAGCATTGTAATCGAGAGATGAGAGAGAGCAGAGTGACTTGTAATCGAGAGAAAAGTGAGCACGAGAGACTTGTAATTTGGCCTTGCGCCCACAAATGTAATCTTGTATTCAATATCAATAAAGAGCTTCCTTTGAATGACTTGTGTTCATGTGTACTTGTTCTTAAATTCCAATGCATGTTTCAATATTTTTGCTTGGGACTTCTGTGTGACGACCCCGTCGCCGCCGATGTATTCGGCCGTTATGAAACTGCCTTGCACGAGAGTAATCAAGGCTCGTGCGGCATCACGCCTTAGCGAGGACGATCGCTCCTACGGGAGCGGGACGTGACAACGACCGCCCCAGACGCCTGTGCGTCGGAGTTCAACGGCGATGTTCGCCGGAAATGCGCGCGCAAGCGCTACGAACAGAGCATGGAACGGCAGCAGTGCAGCCCGCGGAGACAACTTCGTGGCGTGATTTCTCCTTCTGCGGTCGACGAAACGTCGAACCATTTGCTCAGGTACGACCACAATATAACCATCTTCGAATCCCAGTAGTTAGGTTTCGAAATAGTCGTGCGACCGACCCAGGAAATCGATACGAAGTCGATCAAAAACCTGTTCGAAAACAGGGAATATAGCAGTCCATGAACCCATATTTGAGGATCATTTTCGATCAATCCAGTCCCATATTAGAAATTCTATTTGAACATACTTTTAGATAACATGTAGGGCTTCACGACCCTTTTTGTGGATTCAGAAATCGTCGACTACACGTCGAGAAATCGAATCCCAAAGTTTCCCAAAAACCTGTTTCAAAAACTAGAAAAACCATCCACACGACGTGCGTCCCGCCATTCCGGGCGACGTGGTCGCGAACCGAAAGCATCGAAAGGTATGTAACGGCTTCGTGGTCGTGTGGGCTTTGGCGGAATTCAAATTGGTTGCGTGTGCGCGACGAATTTGATACATATCCGTCAAAATTTACCGTATCGTGCACTTTACAAATTCTCTAATTACTTTGTGCACGCTCGTCAGATCGAGTTGAAACTTGTGCCATCAGGACCGTATCATTCTTCTGGTCCTGTATGCCAAGTTTGGTCCGATTCTGAGACAGTTGATAAAATTACCGTTTTGCGGGCCCCACGGTCCCACTCAACGGGCGATTTTATGTACGGCCTGCCGGAATCCAACTTTGTACATACGGTTGTGTTCGTATCATCAAAATGAATCCGTAGACATATAGTTTGTTGACTTTTGAGACCGCTGACTCTGGCACGCTTTTCGGTGCAAAGCGGGTCCAACGGCGGACACCGTTTTGGCCCGAAATTATCGTTTTGCCCTTGTGTCCAGAATTGGACTTAAGGACAGGCAATTCTAGCTAAATTGACTATTCTGAGATCATTGGTATTGTCTATTTCAGCATCCGAGGACTGTTGTACGGGTTTTGACTATTGTGGCACTTTGAGTGGTTCAGATTGTCGGTTTTACCAACAGAGGACCACAGGCGAGTACAGTTCATTGTCTGCATTTCGATATTGATTTTCACTAAATTTCATTGATTGGCCATTGGTTATGCGATTATTTTCTATTATAAATTGTTGAGTCGGGAATGAGAAGTACCAAGGATGTGTGATCTGACCTTAGACCGTGTAGACCGTGTAGACCGTGTTGTATTTATTTCTTGTAGACAGTATAGATAGTGATTTATTTATTTCTTGTAGACAGTGTAGACAATAATTTATTTATTGCAAAGTAGACAGTATAGACCATGATTATTACTGCATTTAAACTGTGTAGATCGTGATTATTATTTTGTAGACAGTGTTTCTTTACTGCAATATTTTTTGTAGACCGTGTAATTGTAGACCGTGTAACTGTAGACCGTGTAACTTTAGACCATGTAGACCATGTCGCATAATTGTTCCGAGACCGATCACATATCAAAGGTACTTCTAACAGTTGGGGAAAGTATTTTTGTGTCTATTTATTGATATTGGTTTTCCGTATTTACTATTTATTTTTAAAACTCATGATTGATGTCTAACCTTTGTTTTATAGTCATTTTCTTTATTTGAAATTGCATTCAGTGAATTGTGCTCGTTCCATTCCTGACTAGAAACCAACATTTTCAGGTTAGCCATGGATTCACTTAGCTTGGGAAGTGACGGGAATACTTGCAGAAAAAGCCTAGAGACTAGCTAGTTAGTTGAGTTGTAGTCATTCATTTATTGTACAAGTTTATATTTTTCTACAAATGTAAAACTTGTGATCTTTGTAAGTTAAATTAATTATGTGAATGAGCATTATTTGTGATTTTGATCTTCATGGCCGCGATAGCGTTCTACCGCCGACACTGCGGCGTAGGCTGGCTTGGACACGTCTTGTATCCGTTTTAAAAAAAACGGGTGCGGGTCGTGACAGTCATAACTTGTTAATTTGGGACATCAATTTCTCTCAAGCACACTGCACCACGTGCTAAGGTCATCTATTCCTCAATCCCATTCTCAATCTTTTCGGTCGTTGATGTAACTCTCTCTGTATCGTCTAAATCATTTGCACATCCCGATAAGTGCCTAATATTATCATCAATTCTGTCGATATCCAACATGCAATTTTTTTCACTCAATTACAACATCGTTCAATATTCGGTCCATCGTTCTTGTCGCAAAAATATTTCGATAGAAATACCACACCATCGTTACCAAGCCTACAATCCTTCTCACCCAACTGATTCAAGTCTTCGTCTGAATCTAAAATTTATTTTCTTCCCAACCAAGGCATTCACTTCATATTCTCTCTTATTACCCAACACAATACAAACCATCAAGGCCTAGCGATGGTTCATCCGAACACATCAAACTCTCGTATCGATTCATCCGAACTTAATAATCAAGGGACACGCCTAGCCGTCATGTATCAATTGTAAGTTCAGCTACGATTCGATACCACCCAATACCTTATAGGTAAAGCAATCACAAAATCATAACACATCAAGGGTCAAGGGACATCTTATCACGACGAGGGTATATGTAATATACCACTCAGAGCTCAAGCCATTCCGACACGATATTCCCTCGCATCAAACCAACGTCCAATATGGACAATCTATCCTGCAGTGGTTATGCTGACCACAAATATCGACTCAAGATTTTGTCGATTCCTATTCACTGAAATCCATGCACATTCTGTTCTAACATACCAGCCATCACCCATGGTCGGTTGCTGCATAACAATCGACTTCAATAAATCCCACACATAAGACATCCAGCATATATCACAAACTTATTATAGTATCACATCATTGTTATTCGTTTGGTATCTTTTAGAAATTCAGCAAAACACACATATCACAGTCCACATATTTATACTTATTGTATGGAACACCCAGTAACCAGCTAGGAGGATCAACGGACTTTCAGTCAAGGGAACAACTTAGAATAGTTTGGAAGCAACACGAAATAATCGTAGAAGCACTATGAGACATCATAGAGGCAACTTTGATTTCATCGCGGAAGCAACTTTGAGTATTCGCGGAAGCAACTTTGATTCACCACGGAAGCAACTTTGAACAATCGCAGAAACAATCTTTGAATCATCGCAGAAGCAGCTTAGAATCATCTTAGTAGCAACATTAATTTGAAACAATTCGAATAAGAATCCAAGCACGTAAAGTCGTGCTCTGATACCATTATGTCACGTCCAGATCCCGGAGGATTGAAAACTAGCCACTGGGCGTGATGCCGTACAAGTCTAGATTGCACTTGTACAAGGCAAAACCATTACAGTTCCTGGTATTTCTCTGAAATTCATTATTCGATACGGTTGGCATATTCTTCATTCCTGACCTTGTTTCTTAGTGATGGCTCCTATTTGCAAATTTTGTTCATTTATCAAACTTCGTGTCAATTGAGATTTTAATCGCTTCTCGAGATTTCATTTCGAAACCATGATCCTCATTCGAAACCTTGTTAAGCTTCGTCTTATTTAGGACATTGTTCAGGATTCCTTTGAAGGTTTAAAGATTTTTTTTCCTATTTTGGGATTATGACTCATTCTCTATATAAGACTTGTTTTCCATTCATGACTTTGATTCGAGAGTTGTTGTCCACTACTTTGTTTCGATCTTGCTTCCTACTCGTTTCAGTTTTCTATTCGAGGCTTTATTGAAATTTGGTTTTCTAATCATGATTTTGAGACCTTGTTTCCTATTTTCGAGACTTTGCTTTCGTTCGTGATTTTGTTTCATATCCAAGATTTTTCAAGCTTTGAAACTTCAGTTCCTACTCGCGACTCGATGAAACCTTGTTCCCTATTCGATACCTTGTTTTCTCGTCAAGATTTTCTATTCGAGATTTTATTTTCTAATCACGACTTTGTTGATTTTGGTTCTCTATTTGAGACCTTGTATCCTATTGGAGGTTTGTTTTCCCTTCGAGAATTTTTTCTGAGATATCGTGGTTATTTGAGATATTATTGAACCGTGTTTCCGATACGAGATTTTTATTCCTTATTTTGAGACTTTGTCCTCTATCTGATACCTTGCTTCTATGCTACTTTTGAGACTTTATTACCTATCCAAGATTACGCTCCAAATACGGGATCTTGTTACCATCCCGATTTTTATTTGAGATTTTGGTTACTATTTGAAGCTTCGATTCCCTGTTCGACATTTTAAATTTCCCTGGTTGCCCTTTTGTACTCACTACTCTTTGATTTGATTCCATGTTGCTTCATAGTACCTAATAAATCCTTGTATTCTAACCGACAGGTAATCTCACCATTTTCGTGACTTGGATTATTGAAACTCATTTTGATTCCTTGAAATTTTCTATGGATAAAGTTGAAAGACTATTCGATGGCCTACTAGGGTGCGACAGTTGCACTTTGCAGCCGTCACCTGGATTACGGAGACTAAGGTTCACTGCAGCCAGCAGCGCACTGGCGGGGCAGGAACTCTAAATTGAAGTGATTCCAGACATTCCAGGTACGAGTATTATTGAGACTTTATCATATTCTTCATATCTTGATCTCTTGGGTTACTTCGTCAATGATTGTTGGAAAATGGATAAGGTTCACAGATTATTCGGTGACATATTGTTATTTGAGTCACGGAGCCGAAAGTTCACTGTAGTCAGATATATATTGGTGGGGTAGGAATTCTAGGCAAAGTGATTTCAAATGGCTATATTTTCCCGGACACCATGGAAACTATATTCCTTTTCATATGATTATTTATATTTCAAAAATCGCAAATCCTTGCACGTTCACCTTGACTTAATACTTCCCGGGTATCTCCATACATTTTAATCAGCCCTTGCTAATTTTCTTTCTAGCATTTTATCGTTAGATCATTGATTTCCTCAAAATTATGCATTGCCAGATTTTGATTCCATACTTCGTTTGTGTCTTGTCTAAACTTCGATTTTAAATCATGTCTATCCGACCATGATTTTTCTATCTTGTCCTAGTCCACTTGTGTTAAAATATCAATTTTTATCGTGCTTAATAGTTGTGTCTTCATGATTTTGCTCCTCTAAGTTGTAATTGGAACTTCATTCTATCTCGTGCCTATTTGATTCTTGATCATTGATCGTGTTATTCCAACTTCTTGTGTGCACTTGGTCTCAAGGCTCAGAGCATCATGGATCGACAGAAGCACTAGGCGGACAACAGCAGACGGCCACTGGAGTTCGCTGGTGGAGAAGGAGTGTTCCTAAATATCTCGCCGACTAGGGGTGTCATTTGCTTTGGCAGAGGCAGGAAGCTCAGACCGAGATTTATCGGGCCCTTCGACGTAACGGCACGGATTGGCGAGGTGGCATATCGACTAGCGCTTTCAGCTAGCTTGGAGGGAGTGCACGACATTTTCCACGTGTCCCAGCTTCGACGCAACATTCCAGATCCGAGCCATGTGGTGGACTATTCAGAGCTGGAGATGAGTCCGAGCTTGACCTACGAGGAGCAGCTAGTGGAGATCCTTGATCAGCGGGAGAAGCAACCGCGGAATCAGACTATTTCACTTGTCCGAGTCATGTGAAAACACCACTCTCCGGGAGAGTCCACACGGGAGCACGAAGACGAGATACGGGAGCGCTATCCCAGTTTGTTTGTCTGATTGTATTTTGGATATTGAGAATTTTAAATACAATAAATGATTTGTGTTTGATTCTTTTTGAAATTTTGCTTTGAGATTGTTTTGTTTGTCTCGAATTTCGAGGACAAAATTATTTTAAGGGAGAAGATTTGTAACTCCACCTCCCTAATTTGAGAATTATAAATTTGATTTTTGATGATTAAGTTTCAAATAATAAGCTTTTGGTTTTAAAAAAATAATAAATATGGTGATTGATATTTTGGAGGGAAATAAATTATGAGCAATTTTAAATCTAAATGGTTGTTACAACCAACTTAGTGGTCCCCTCATTTTTAAAAAGTTTCTAACTAATTTTCAGCAGTTATTATAATTATGAAAAGGAAAAGGGTTTTTCTAAAAAATTTCCTTAACAAAAAGGACTTAAACAAAATATCTTCGGAGCGGGGGTAGGGGGTGGGGGGGGTGGGGGGGAGGGGTTTGTGCATAATGCACATTCTTTTGTGTTAAGACTGAGTGAGGAAGAGAGAGAGAGTCTTCTGTCACGACCCGCACCCTAGAGTTAGGGCACGAGAAATGGGTACGTCCAGCCTACGCCGTAGTGTCGGCGGTAGAACGCTGTCCTAGGTCAAACATCTAACAATATAAAGGTATCTGTACAGTATATACACTCCGAATGGAGGTGACATAGCAAATACAGTCTCAATCACATCTAAGGTAGAGCATGATAAAAGATAGATAAAATATAAAATCCACAAAGAGATACCGCAGATAGAAGTCTAAGTGTCTAAGATACACAAACCCAGAAAACATCTCAAATCTCAAATACAGTAATCCATAAGTAAATACAACTCAAGACAACTAAAATAACTATCTATACAACCTCTACTGTGTCTCCTCTAGGCTAGCAGGCAACCTCCAAGCTATCTGTAAAATTTATCAACAGGTCCAGTCAGGACCGGAGCAAGCACAATACATCTCACGCAGTTCATATCAAGTTAGGAAAAATAAAGCATGCAATAGAGTAAGATACATGAAACGCTGAAAGAGAATATATGAAGTAAAGGAGATAATTGTAAGGAAATATCTACTATAAATAGAGAACTAGCAGTGACTAGTGAGTCAGAGTAAAATATAAACATGTGAATGGCATAGGAGATTCATGACTATAGCTAAGAGTGATTCATGACTACAGCTACTTGGATAATATTAACATGCCTATTTCTACTCCCCCATCCCCAATCAATACACAAGGATCTGTTCAAGTTATGTTATGATTCGTGAAACTTCACATGGCTCATAAAATGAGTGATACGTGAAGGTGATTCATGATGGCTCTGTGAACATGAGAGTACATGTGTCACAAGCGATTCGTGAATCAATAAAAGCATAGAGATACGTGATGATTCGTGAAACGCACAAAACATGCAGTATCCGATGCTCCCGAGGGGGATAACATCTCATGAAAAGATCCATATAGTACCAATCCGTGCTACCAACGTGTCAGCATCAAGTAAAGTAATCTAGAGCAAGAATATAAATCCTGGCAAGTATGAAACGGTCAGAGAATGTACTCGTCTGATAACTGAATGTCCAAAGAGGGTGTACTGCCCGAGGAGAGGTGTCTGTCTCCTAATCAGAGCAATACAAGTTACAACATGTCTAAAATAAGAAAATAGACTGCTACAATGCATCTACATGCTGTCTAGGTCAAACTAGGCTAAAGTCAACACTTGGTCACTCTAGTCAACTATCTAGTCAAAGCTAGGTCAACTGGGTCAATCTAGACTCAATGAAGTCTCACTAGGCCTCACCAGTCTACCCTAGCTAGTAAACACCATACAAATTTAAGGCTATACAAGCCAACACAAGTCACATATCAAGAAACATCACATTCATGCATATTCAACATTATATATATATATATATATATATATATATATATATATATATATATATATATATAAGAGAAAAGAACTAACATGTAAAGCTACGTGTGTGTGTATGAACATGGAGGTGTACATGAAAAGAGAAATCAACACTAGTTATGAGTTTACACTACACATGGCACAAAGCTAACCGTTCTACATTACACATGTATTATACTTAACATGCATGGCTACAAGTATACATCTATATATATTAGAGTAGAGACTATTTAAGTTATAACTAACATGCATCTATACTCTACATAAATCTATATATATTATAGCAATCATTTAGAGAAGGGTTACATGGCATGGTGGTTGACATAGAGTGGGGTGTCCTTGTGCAGAGGGTGAAGTCCATTCTCAGTTTAGTTCCACATTTGCATATAAAATAAAGTGAGCTATCCCATAAACTGGTGTAACTAACCACATAAAATGAACCATGTTATCTGAAATCTGCCATTAAGCCAACATTCCATATGCATACAGCTCATGCATTGTCTAATACTGAAATTAACTAACATTTCGAATTAAGGGGTTGAAGGTTAACATTACATTCATAGACATTCCACTATATTGAAAACTGAAATTGGCTTGGCATTAGGAAAATGAAGGAATATATGCTTACGTGGACAGTTCAGTGTTCGAACAACCTAAAATGAACTAACATTCAATCTAAATATCAGCTATGCATTGGTTCTATGTCTACATATGAAATCTGATATTGCATTCAATATTTATACATTATGCATTCATATCTATCATTACATATATACCTTGTATTTATATCTAGCATTCATTATATACTTTCATGCATACATTGTATATCATTCTTTCATTCATGCATTTATGCATTGCTTACATACATTACATTAATTGCATTCCTACATGCTTGCATTCAACCATATATATACATTAATGTAAAGAGTATATATATATATATATCATATATATATCATTTCATTCATCTAATATATCATGTATTACATACTCTATATTTATTTAATACCCATACTACATAGGCTCATAAGTTACACAAAATGCATATATCGTATAGTCACTCTTCTACTTAAAACCAATACTGTACCAATTGGGCCTCTACTAAATTCTAGGATTAAAGTATATTGTAGCCCTTCGTGTTAGCTTTCTGAAATTTCAAACGGATCGCATTTTCGTGTCCGAAAGCTCCCGAAATCGCAAAAATACCGAAACACGTTCGTCTTTCGTACAGCTGACACTCAAATAATTCTATAGAAAGTTACAGAAAGAATTTGGCTTATTAAAATATATATTTGGAAAGCTAACTTCGATACGGTTCTTTTAAAAAAAAGGGAGATAAATCGGAGTTCTAAGCTAAAAGTTATGATATTTCTAAGTTGTTTTAGTTAATAAAAACGTGGATAAATATTATGACGAATTTGAGTTGTTTTGGACAAAAGAACACATATAGGCCAAGATACTTGGATAGAAACATAGGTATCCAAATGAAACTTATTCTAACCATCCTAACTAAGATCAATCCACTCTCTAACCATTCTAAAACTGAATTTAAATATCTATTTAAACTATTATCATACATACATACACATGGGGTGTCCTAATTTGGGATCTATTAAGTAGGACACAAGACACATATCTAAAATCCTCAAGAGAGCTCCAAATGGCCTCAAATTTGAATCTAAATGGGACACAAGCATGAGGATGGATACTACGGATTCAAAACCAATTTATATGCAAAGAAAATCGATTTAGATGATGGGTTTTACCTATTGGGAGTGGAATCCCAATAAAATCCTTTAGGACACGGCTCCGATACGAAGATCCCTCAAAGTGGACACTCCTCCTTGCACTCCTCTTTCAATCCTTGGTAGCAACATTCCCTTGGAAAATGGGAATGATTGAGGGAAGGTTTGGTGAAGGAATGATTTGATTTGGAGATCAAATCAATGGGAAGGCTCTCTAAAATTGGGGAAGAACAAAAGGAAATAAAAGAGGCAAGATTGTAATGAATGCAATGAATCATTCTTCCCTAAAGGTGGCTGCCATAAAGTGACCATTAGGGCTAATGGGAAATGTCCTAATTGCCCCTCTCTAGTCTCATATGGTTAAGTCTAGACTAGGTTCAAGTTTGGGGTCAAAATGATCTAGTTTTGAGTCTCTAGCTTAACCATTCTAACATGATAAAAATTAGTTTAATTAACTAACTTAAATGTTGGGTCTTGTGAGCCATGCTTAACTTAATATTGGGTTCCATCTAGAGTTTAAGCTACCCGGGTCACAATACAAGTCAGAACGAGACGAAACTCAAACCCGACTAAACAAATCCAATAAAAACAATATTAAAAATATAAAATTTATCCCAAAATATTAAAATATAAAAATGACCAAAATCATAATACATCAATTTAAATATTATTAAAATAATCTAAAATTCACCAATTAATTAAAATCCTAAATAATTCGAAAGTCACAAAATGACCAAAATACCCTTAGCCTAAAAAGTTATAAATAGTCATTCTAATCACATGGCATGGTTAGTCTCTAGGCTCAACAGTTCTAGGGTTCACTAGCTAACACATCAAAATTATAATTCACCAATTTTAAATAGTATTAAATTAATTAAAAATTCTCATAAATCATAAATCCTATTATTAAATAATAAACGTTTACAAAAGTTCAAAATTACCCTCATTTTAGAAAAGTGGGTGTTACAAGTCTACCCTCCGTAGAAAGTTTCGTCCTCGAAATTAAAATGTTCCTACCCCTTCTAGGTCAAACCCCCACAATCAAAGTCTCAAAACTTAATCAATCATACAATTTAAAAGGATGGCATACAGGGTCACGGCATACGGTGGTAATGAAAGTCTCATCTAGGTATACTAGTCCCACTAGACTAAAACAATCATAGGGTATCAAAACATACAAGCAATCAAGGGTGTTGAACTAGAAAAGTTACAAAAACAACAATCATCTAGGCTGTAAGGCAGTCTACCATCCTATATAAAAATCGGTAATTATCAAAAATAAAATAAGATAACTACTAATCATCTATAAAGGGGTACTATTTAAGAAAAATCAAAACCAAAAGTTTAAGGAACGAAAGTCAATAGCATTGAATCCAATCACAATATAATATATAGAAAGAGAGAGTGTTAGAGAGGAAAAAGCTAACATTATGTAAAGGTTATGTGGTTAGTGTGTGTATGGGTATATGTGGACATGTTCATATGGTTAGATAGTAGGCTTGTGTGTGTGAAATATACATGAAAGTGTATAGGAGGATTTGGGTCAAAACAATAGCTATCAAGTTACACTATTCATGGCATATTGGTTAAACAGTCTACAAGGCACAAGCTATTTACTCATAACATGCATGGCTAACCATATATATATATGTATATCTATATGTATAGAGAGGTAGAGATTTAATTATGTATCTATATACATTATAACATGTATGCATAAACTATATATATATATATATATATATATATATATATATATATATATATATATATATATATATATATATATATATATATATATATATAATATATAGATTTATGAACATAACATGGAGATGAAGGGTTAGGTTTACATGGCAGTTGTGAACATTAGTGTAGAGTGTCAAGTGTACATGGGTTAAAACTTGAAATGAAGGGTTCAATCATTCAGTTTAGTTCAACATTACATATTAATCCGAAATTGAACTACACATTTGAAAGCAATGTAAAAATGTTAACATGTATTTAGTTTTTAGGATTTTGGAGAAATTCGAACATCAAAACCAATCCAACGTTTACCACAACCACAACCTAACATGTAAGAGTATGAAACCTAATATTATATCCCTACATACAACAATGTATACGGCTCAAAACATTACATTTAAAAAAAACTGCAAATTGACTAATCACTTAGAATTCAGGCTTAAAGGGTTAATATGCACACAGTCTCAGATTTGACAAATTCAAACACAAAACTCAACCAATTTCTTTAAAACTTGAAACCCCGTATATAACATACATGTGCAGTGATGTAAACAACGACTAATAACATAAAATTTACATTTAATTTACGAATTTAATCTAGAAAACAGAGAACTAGTCACTGATACTGTACTATATTAGAAATATTGGGATTTTAAGAAATTAACATCAAACATATTAATATGCATTTAGATAGGTTGGTAATCAAGTGTAGCATGCATACGTGTCAGGCAAGTATCTGTGTCCACTATATATATATATATTTTATGGTAATACAAGAAATAATGGCAAGAAGGAAATAATGATAAAATCTGTTCTGCTTATCTGTTTAAAAAAAAGGAACCATTTTGAAATCAGAGCTATAATATTAAATCCAAGATAAAGTCTAGCAAAATTATCGATTCATTGTATTAAGAAGAAATTCATAGTAAGAAGTTACACAAGGTTTATAATACAGCTAAAGCTACTCCTAAGTTAAATAATGAGAAGCAAAACAAACAAATAAAAACAATAATTTTTTTTAGAATGACTGAAACAAAAGTAGAGAAAACATGTTCAAGAACATTTAAGGTACAATCTGATAATCATATGCGTCTATCCAAAATTATGGTACTCTAAATCCTCGTCATACTAGTAAGCAAGGCTACGATAATCACAAAGTCCTCGACTTAGGCACATACCTCTAGAATCATGGTATTTAAAATTTTTGCGATGCCGCTAGCTTGGCTGCGAAAACCTTAAATTCCCACACCCGAGAAATATATCCAAAGTCAGACTATATGTCCTCACCATGCTGGCTAATGTGACTCTAGAAGACTAGATTCCATAACTTAGATGACCTAGCCCATATAATTTCATCTTGACAAAAATTAAATTAAATCAATAATGGATACCCAAAAATCAAATTCATTAACTAACCAAGAAAGATAAATATAAACTATTAGAATCAAATTTCGAGATATTTTATAATAAGATTCTCAAGGGTCATCCAAAAAATCTCTCAAGGGATCCTAACTGTGATTGAGTACCTTCAAAAATATATCCTAATCCTACTGCAGGCTGTAGTGGTACTCTAGTTCGAATACCACTACACAAACTCGACCTGTATGGGCCACCACTAAAAACGTGTCACGACCCGCACCCTAGAGTAAGGGCACGAGAAGTGGGTACGTCCAGCCTACGCCGTAGTGTCGGCGGTAGAACGCTGTCCTAGGTCAAACATCTAACAATATAAAGGTACCTGTGCAGTATATACACTCCGAATGGAGGTGACATAGCAAATACAGTCTCAATCACATCTAAGGTAGAGCATGATAAAAGATAGATAAAATATAAAATCCACAAAGAGATACCACAGATAGAAGTCTAAGTGTCTAAGATACACAAACCCAGAAAACATCTCAAATCTCAAATACAGTAATCCATAAGTAAATACAACTCAAGACAACTAAAATAATAATCTATACAACCTCTACTGTGTCTCCTCTAGGCTAGCAGGCAATCTCCAAGCTATCTGTAAAATTTATCAACAGGTCCAGTCAGGACAGGAACAAGCACAATACATCTCACGCAGTTCATATCAAGTTAGAAAAAATAAAGCATGCAATAGAGTAAGATACATGAAATGCTGAAAGAGAATATATGAAGTAAAGGAGATAATTGTAAGGAAATATCTACTATAAATAGAGAACTAGCAGTGACTAGTGAGTTAGAATAAAATATAAACATGTGAATGGCATAGGAGATTCATGACTACAGCTAAGAGTGATTCATGACTACAGCTACTTGGATAATATTCACATGCCTATTTCTACTCCTCCATCCCCAATCAATACACAAGGATCTGTTCAAGTTATGTTAAGATTCGTGAAACTTCACATGGCTCATAAAATGAGTGATACGTGAAGGTGATTCATGATGGCTCTGTGAACATGAGAGTACATGTGTCACAAGCGATTCGTGAATCAATAAAAGCATAGAGATACGTGATGATTCGTGAAACACACAAAACATGCAGTATCCGATGCTTCCGAGGGGGATAACATCTCATAAAAAGGTCCATATAGTACCAATCCGTGCTACCAACATGTCAGCATCAAGTAAAGTAATCTAGAGCAAGAATATAAATTCTGACAAGTATGAAACGGTCAGAGAATATACTCGCCTGATAACTGAATGTCCAAAGAGGGTGTTGTAGCTCCCCTTTTCGGAAATATTTTTTTATAATATTTGTCTATTTATTTATTTGATTTAAATGGTAATTTTTAGATTTTTTTATAAATAATTATTTAATTAATTCTTACGACAGATGACTTTAGCCATGGTTGAGTTTTGAAGTACAAGGTGACCAGAAATAGTGGCACGGATAGTGTAGTTATGTGCCTTGGCTAGTGTATTAGCTATATTACGGAGGACCGAGCCATATGAGTATCCTAACTAGGAAAACCAGGCCAAGTTGTGACTTAGCCTCTATAGACGTTTTAATTATTTATTAATGATATTAATGACTTGTAGGCGACCCGGTTGTACCGATTTAGTTCAGATAGGCCCCAAACCTAACCAAGCCCATGTAGGCAAGTAGGGAGACGAAAGACGTCCATGTAGATATATAGATGAGTATATATAGATATTGGTTCATTTTATGGTCTAGTAAGTAACCCTTGTAAATTGAATATTAAATATAATATATATATTATTTGCTATTTAAATTATCTTGGATATATACATTAAAGTAAATGTATCCTTGTGTACCGTGGGATTAGATACACTTGTATGAAATTGGAAATCTTGATTTGATGTATGTCAGCTATAGATAGATTCCTTATGGGTTGACCATGAGGATGTAACATTAAATTTGACGTACCCTAGATATCTTTCAATGTTCATGTCGTGTTGGCATTTTGATGCACCACTTTTGGAGCATCCTTGGTTACCAGGCCAGGGTTTTTTGAGTATCTATGTTATGAAAAAGCATGCTTAAGCGGCTCCCGGACCAGAGTTTGGGAGTATCCCTGATAAGGAAATTATGATTTGATATCTCAACTAGTTGAGCTTCTTATGTGTATGTCCTCTCCATGTTACATGGAAATGGATACAACAAGATGAGGTTCCTAGCTGTTTGCTGTGTGTTGTGTTTGTTATAGACATGACAATGGCACAACAGTCTTGGAGTATCTTCTTACAAGACCAGAGATAGGTTTTGAATTATTCATTTGTAGTTGGTCCTGATCAATTAACGGAGGCAACATGCTTATTGGGCTTGTTCAGTTTTTTTGTGAGTCCTTTATTAAGATTACGTGATAGTAACTATCGGGTTTTAGTTCGGCCACTTATGAATTAAATAAATGTCTTTGAAAGACCAAAGGAGTAGTAGACAGCAGTAAATAGCTAGTAGTACTTGAAATAGAAGGAAATTAGGATAAGAATAAGAGTTGGTTTGTTGTGGAAGACTACAAACATCAGAATACTTATATCCATAATAAGAAAAACAAACAAGCCCATCCCAGGCCCAAGCTCCCCACAAGCCCGAACCAGCCCGTCCCCTTCACAATCAAACACCATGTATATATATATATATATATATATATATATATATATATATATATATATATATATATATATATATATATATATATATATATATATACTAGTCATAACCCGTGCCCGTAGGGCATGGTTCATTTAAGGTATTTCTCCTCAAAATCTTGGACCCCCAATTTTAAACGAACAATAATAATTTTGAGGCCCCCATCAAAATATTAAATCCCAACCACTGCTGGATGTGAATTTTATTTGGATTCTCCATAGAACCCCACTCTCAATAATGCTCATACACAACCATTATGAGGCCCCCATCAAAATATTAAATCCCAACCATCAAAATATTAAATCCCCATCTTTGGATTCCCCATAAAACCCCACTCCCAATAATGCTCTTTTCCATAAAACCCCACTCCCAATAATGCTCTTTCCCATAAAACCCCACAACCATTGATTCACCAAGATTAAATCCCAACCACTCTTTATCTTGGCACAGTCAGCCCTAGGATTCAAAAACCTTTGTGTTTTGTAAAAGATATATATATATATATAATCAGGAAGGATGCCGAGCCCCTCACCTATACGCGCGCACAGGTGTATATATACACACAAGAATTGGAGAGAGAAATACGAGAGAACCCTAACCACCCCAGCAACGACCTCCCCCAACGTCGATAGCCCTGGGCGTGCCACCCAGCCTCGCCTGAGCGTCGCCTGAGCGCCGCCCAGGGCCGGCCGTTCACAAGGAAGACAGCACAACACAGCTATCACAGGGCCGACCCCCCTCAGGTGCCATATTCTCATTCGAATTCCTCCATGTTTACTCGATTATTTTCGAAACTATAAACTCCCAGTAGAAGACAACATAACCACCTCGACATACCAGTAAATAGTTTAAGACCAAGTCGATCAACCTGCAGGGAAAATCGACGCAAAGTCGAACGTAAAACTGTCCAAAATAGGACAGTATTTCGATCCAGACACCCATCTTGGGAGGCCGACATCGGTCGATCCTGATAGGAGACGCAAAATCTTTTTGAACAACTTTTTAGACAACATGTAGGGCTTTATAACCTAATTTGTAGTTTCAAATTTTATTAACTGTGTGCAAAGAAATCAGTTTTCAAAGTTCGAGAAAAACATGTTTTAAAACAGTTTTTAAAACTAGAAAACCATCCACACGACGTGCGTCCCGCCATTTCGGGCGACGTGGTCGCGCACCGTAAGCATCGAAAGCTGCGTAACGGCTTCGTGGTCGTGTGGGCTTTGACGGAATTCAAATTGGTCGTGTGTGCGCGACGAATTTGATACGTATCCGTCGAAATTCACCGTATCGTGCACTTTGTAAATTTTTCAATTACTTTATGCATGCTCGTCAGATCGAGACAAAACTTGCGCTAGCAGAACCATATCGTTTTTTTTGGTCCTGTATACCAAGTTTGGTCCAATTCTGAGACAGTTGATAAAATCGCCGTTTTACGGGCCCTACGGTCCGACTCAACGGGTGATTTTGTGCACGGCCCGCCGGAATCCAACTCTGGACATACGGTTGGGTTCGTATCAGAAAACTGGATCCATAAACATGTAGTTTGACGTTTAGAGACCTTTGACTCTGGCACACTTTTCGGTACAAAGCGGGTCCAACGGCGGACATCGTTTTTGTCTGAAATTACCGTTTTGCCCCTGTATCTAGAATTGGACTTAAGGACAGGCAATCCTGGCTAATTTAACTATTCTGAGACTGTTGGCATTGTCTGTTTCAGCTTTCGGAGACAGTTGTGATGACTTGGACTTCGTGGTTTATCGGTTGACTATATATTTGTTGGATCTACGTGCAACCTCCAGGCAAGTATACCTTGTCTTCCTCTACAGTTTTACTTACGTGCATTTTCTTTCGTTTTTCAGTCATTTGATTATTTATGGACATGTGTTGTTCGTGTTATTTTCTGTGGAGTTGTTTTTATTGTTTATAGCCATGTTCATATTTTGGCCTTGTGTTTCACATTTGGAGTTTTTCGTCAGTACCTTGCTTGAGTCGTGTCATAGAACGGTTGCGTGTAGTGAACTGGCATAGCCTTGATTATCGTTGTACACAACCAGAGAGTCCACACTCGGGACGAGGGTTGTTTGGTGCACTAGAGAGTCCACACTCGGGACGAGGGTGTTTGTCGTGATCAAATGGCACCAGAGAGTCCACACACGGGACGAGGGTTGACCATTTACACCAGAGAGTCCACACACGGGACGAGGGTGTCTTGCCGTGAGCTAACCAGAGAGTCCACACTCGGGACGAGGGTTAGTGCTTAGTTCAAACCAGAAAGTCCACACTCGGGACGAGGGTTTGGTTTCTTCCATTGATCATCGTGTTTCGTCGCAATTCATTTACGCGTAGTTATTCTAGTATTCGTATTCGTGTTCGTATTCGTGTTCATGTTTGTGTTCGTAGTCATTTGTCTTATCCTTGTTCTTTCTTGTTTATTTCCTTGCGCATGATAAAACTGTTAGATAGGCATGTATATTATGTATCTTGCTATGTCCTCTGAGGACCTGATGATCTCTTCAGGTTTAGCGATTGCATGGGGTTAGCTAGTAGTTCTGGATGGCAGATGTGATGATACATTGCAGAATTCAGGTATTGTTATTGAGTTTATTATCCGCTCGTGCTTTTCATTCCTTATCATGAGATATCATGTTCCTTGTTTCAGTTGTAGACTCTTGTTATATTCCTTAGAGTCTTATCGAACATTTATGCTAGTGGGCTGCAGACCACGACCCATAGTGTTTAGTCATGTTTTATATTCTTATTGTAGATTGAGATATAGATTGCATTGCCATGATTTGGCAGTAAACCATAGCCTTGACAGCGTTTACGTATTTGAGATGGGCTGGAGTCCGCTCGATGCGTAGCTGGGCTTGGACACGCTTCGTATCCGAAAAGCGGGTGCGGGTCGTGACAAGTTTTTTTGGTGGCCCATGCAGGTCAGAGCATATCGTATCGGTTACGTAACTGTACTGATACGAGCCTGCGAACTTGACTAAACCCTTAGGAATCTCAATCCACTCTACCTTGAAAATTCTTCTAGAAATTCTCTGCATCCTTGAAAATTCTATATTTGCTCTTAATTATACTCCCTTGCCTTCCGTACCGTTGATTCGTGTCCCTTCCTATTTCGGAGTGACGAACGATCGTGCTGTCTAGAATTCATTAGAAATTCTTAAATTATAGTATAATATTGTCTGATTATTGAATTTTTTGGTTGTTTATAGGTATGGGAGATTATAAATAATATATGTCCTAGATATTTTGGTAGAATTATTAGCCACTAGATAGAAGATTATAAGATTTTAGTGACCGTATTTTAAGGAGTGGTGTGACCAAAGGTGGGTAGAAGTCCTCGAGATTTCGTAGGAACAAAATGATTTGGAAATGGCCATAAACTATTTTTGAGAGATTAATTTGAGGAGATTAAGGTAATAGTAGACTTTGATTTTAAGACATAGCCATGAATTAGAATTTCGAGGACGAAATTATTTTTAAGGTGGGTAGATTTGTAGCTCCCCTTCCCGGAAATATTTTTTTATAATATTTGTCTATTTATTTATTTGATTTAAATGGTAATTTTTAAATTTTTTATAAATAATTATTTAATTAATTTTTACGACAGATGACTTTAGCCATGGTTGAGTTTTAAAGTACAAGGTGACCAGAAATAGTGGCATGGATAGTGTAGTTATGTGCCTTGGCTAGTGTATTAGCTATATTACGGACGACCGAGCCATATGAGTGTCCTAACTAGGAAAACCAGGCCAAGTTGTGACTTAGCCTCTAAAGACGTTTTAATTATTTATTAATGATATTAATGACTTGTAGGCGACCCGGTTGTACCGATTTAGTTCAGATTGGCCCCAAACCTAACCAAGCCCATGTAGGCAAGTAGGGAGACAAAAGGCGTCCATGTAGATATATAGATAAGTATATATAGATATTGGTTCATTTTATGGTCTAGTAAGTAACCCTTGTAAATTGAATATTAAATATAATATATATGTTATTTGCTATTTAAATTATCTTGGATATATACATTAAAGTAAATGTATCCTTGTGTACCGTGGGATTAGATACACTTGTATGAAATTGGAAATCTTGATTTGATGTATGTCAGCTATAGATAGATTCCTTATGGGTTGACCATGAGGATGTAATATTAAATTTGACGTACCCTAGATATCTTTCAATGTTCATGTCGTGTTGGCATTTTGATGCACCACTTTTGGAGCATCCTTGGTTACCAGGCCAGGGTTTTTTGAGTATCTATGTTATGAAAAAGCATGCTTAAGCGGCTCCCGGACCAGAGTTTGGGAGTATCCCTGATAAGGAAATTATGATTTGATATCTCAACTAGTTGAGCTTCTTATGTGTATGTCCTCTCCATGTTACATGGAAATGGATACAACAAGATGAGGTTCCTAGCTATTTGCTGTGTGTTGTGTTTGTTATAGACATGATAATGGCACAACAGTCTTGGAGTATCTTCTTACAAGACCAGAGATAGGTTTTGAATTATTCATTTGCAGTTGGTCCTGATCAATTAACGGAGGCAACATGCTTATTGGGCTTGTTCAGTTTTTTTGTGAGTCCTTTATTAAGATTACGTGATAGTAACTATCGGGTTTTAGTTCGGCCACTTGTGAATTAAATAAATGTCTTCGAAAGACCAAAGGAGTAGTAGACAGTAGTAAATAGCTAGTAGTACTTGAAATAGAAGGAAATTAGGATAAGAATAAGAGTTTGTTTGTTGCGGAAGACTACAAACATCAGAATACTTATATCCATAATAAGAAAAACAAACAAGCCCATCCCAGGCCCAAGCTCCCCACAAGCCCGAACCAGCCCGTCCCCTTCACAATCAAACACCATGTGTATATATATATATATATATATATATATATATATATATATATATATATAATCAGGAAGGAGGCCGAGCCCTTCACCTATACGCGCGCGCAGGTGTATATATACACGCGAGAATTGGAGAGGGGAATACGAGAGAACCCTAACCACCCCAGCGCCGACCTCCCCCAACATCGACAGCCCTGGGCGCGCCACCCAGCCTCACCTGAGCGCCGCCCAGGGCCGGCCGTTCGCAAGGAAGACAGCACAACACAGCTATCACAGGGCCGACCCCCCTCAGGTGCCATATTCCCATTCGAATTCCTCCATGTTTACTCGATTATTTTCGAAACTATAAACTCCCAGTAGAAGACAACATAACCACCTCGACATACCAGTAAATAGTTTAAGACCAAGTTGATCAACCTGCAGGGAAAATCGACGCAAAGTCGAACGTAAAACTGTCCAAAACAGGACAGTATTTCGATCCAGACACCCATCTTGGGAGGCCGACATCGGTCGATCCTGATAGGAGACGCAAAATCTTTTTGAACAAATTTTTAGACAACATGTAGGGCTTTATAACCTAATTTGTAGTTTCGAATTTTATTAGCTGTGTGCAAAGAAATCAGTTTTCAAAGTTCGAGAAAAACATGTTTTAAAACAGTTTTCAAAACTAGAAAACCATCCACACGACGTACGTCCCGCCATTCCGGGCGACGTGGTCGCGCACCATAAGTATCGAAAGCTGCGTAACGGCTTCGTGGTCATGTGGGCTTTGACGGAATTCAAATTGGTCGCGTGTGCGCGACGAATTTGATGCGTATCCGTCGAAATTCACCGTATCGTACACTTTGTAAATTTCTCAATTACTTTGTGCACGCTCGTCAGATCGAGACGGTACTTATGCCAGCAGAACCATATCGTTTTTCTGGTCCTATATGCCAAGTTTGGTCCGATTCTGAGACAGTTGATAAAATTGCCGTTTTGCGGGCCCCACGGTCCGACTCAACGGGTGATTTTGTGCACGGCCCGCCGGAATCCAACTCTGGACATACGGTTGGGTTCGTATCGAAAAACTGGATCAGTAGACATATAGTTTTACGACTTTAGAGACCTTTGACTCTGGCACATTTTTTGGTGCAAAGCGGGTCCAACGACGGACATCGTTTTTGCCCGAAATTACCGTTTTGCCCCTGTGTCCAGAATTGGACTTAAGGACAGGCAATCCTAGCTAATTTGACTATTCTGAGACTGTTGGCATTGTCTGTTTCAGCTTTCGGAGATAGTTGTGATGACTTGGACTTCGTGGTATATCGGTTGACTATATATTTGTTGGATCTGCGTGCAACCTCCAGGCAAGTATACCTTGCCTTCCTCTACAGTTTTACTTACATGCATTTTCTTTCTTTTTTCAGTCATTTGACTGTTTATGGACATGTGCTGTTCGTGTTATTTTTTGTGGAGTTGTTTTTTTTTGTTTATAGCCATGTTCATATTTTGGCCTTGTGTTTCACATTTGGAGTTTCTCGTCAGTACCTTGCTTGAGTCGTGTCATAGAACGGTTGCGTATAGTGAACTGCCATAGCCTTGATTATCATTGTACACAACCAGAGAGTCCACACTCGGGACGAGGGTTGTTTGGTGCACCAGAGAGTCCACACTCGGGACGAGGGTGTTTGTCGTGATCAAATGGCACCAGAGAGTCCACACACGGGACGAGGGTTGACCATTTACACCAGAGAGTCCACACACGGGACGAGGGTGTCCTGCCGTGAGTTAACCAGAGAGTCCACACTCGGGACGAGGGTTATTGCTTAGTTCAAACCAGAGAGTCCACACTCGGGACGAGGGTTTGGTTTCTTCCATTGATCATCGTGTTTCGTTCATCCGGAAGTTCATTTATGCGTAGTTGTTCTAGTGTTCATATTCGTGTTCGTATTCATGTTCGTATTTGTGTTCGTAGTCATATGTCTTGTCCTTGTTCTTTCTTGTTTATTTCCTTGCGCATGATAAAACTGTTAGATAGGCATGTATATTATGTATCTTGCTATGTCCTCTGAGGACCTGATGATCTCTTCAGGTTTAGCGGTTGCATAGAGTTAGCTAGTAGTTCTGGATGGCAGATGTGATGATACATTACAAAATTCAGGTATTGTTATTGAGTTTATTATCCGCTCGTGCTTTTCATTCCTTATCATGAGATATCATGTTCCTTGTTTCAGTTGTAGACTCTTGTTATATTCCTTAGAGTCTTATCGGACATTTATGCAAGTGGGCTGCAGACCACGACCTATAGTGTTCATTCATGTTTCATATTCTTATTGTGGATTGAGATATGGATTGCATTGCCATGATTTGGCAGTAAACCATAGCCTTGACAGCGTTTACGTATTCGAGATGGGCTGGAGTCCGTTCGATGCGTAGCTGGGCTTGTACACGCTTCGTATCCGAAAAGCGGGTGCGGGTCGTGACAGGTGTACTGCCTGAGAAGAGGTGTCTGTCTCCTAATAAGAGCAACTCAAGTTACAACATGTCTAAAATAAGAAAATAGACTGCTACAATGCATCTACATGTTGTTTAGGTCAAACTAGGCTAAAGTCAACACTTGGTCACTCTAGTCAACTATCTAATCAAAGCTAGGTCAACTGGGTCAACCTAGACTCAATGAAGTCTCACTAGGCCTAACCAGTCTACCCTAGCTAGTACACACCATACAAATCCAAGGCTATACAAGCCAACACAAGTCACATATCAAGAAACATCACATTCATGCATATTCAATATTATATATATATATATATATATATATATATATATATATATATATATATATAAGAGAAAAGAACTAACATATAAAGCTATGTGTGTGTGTGAACATGGAGGTGTACATGAAAAGAGAAATCAACACTAGTTATGAGTTTACACTACACATGGCACAAAGCTAACCGTTCTACATTACACATGTATTATACTTAACATGCATGGCTACAAGTATACATCTATATACATTAGAGTAGAGACTATTTAAGTTATAACTAACATGCATCTATACTCTACATAAATCTATATACATTATAGCAATCTTTTAGAGAAGGGTTACATGGCATGGTGGTTGACATAGAGTGGGGTGTCCTTGTGCAGAGGGTGAAGTTCATTCTCAGTTTAGTTCCACATTTGCATATAAAATAAAGTGATCTATCCCATAAACTGGTGTAACTAACCACATAAAATGAACCATGTTATCTGAAATCTGCCATTAAGTCAACATCCCATATGCATACAGCTCATGCATTGTCTAATACTGAAATTAACTAACATTTCGAATTAAGGGGTTGAAGGTTAGCATTACATTCATAGACATTCCACTATATTGATTTCTGAAATTGGCTTGGCATTAGGAAAAGGAAGGTATATATGCTTACATGGACAGTTCAGTGTTCGAACAACCTAAAATGAACTAACATTCAATCTAAATATCAGCTATGCATTGGTTCTATGTCTACATATAAAATCTGATATTGCATTCAATATTTATACATTATGCATTCATATCTATCATTACATATATACCTTGCATTTATATCTAGCATTCATTATGTACTTTCATGCATACATTGTATATTATTCTTTCATTCATGCATTTATGTATTGCTTACATACATTACATTAATTGCATTCCTACATGCTTGCATTCAACCATATATATACATTAATGTAAAGAGGATATATATATCATTTTATTCATCTAATATATCATGTATTACAACTCTATATTCATTTAATACCCATACTACATAGGCTCATAAGTTACACAAAATGCATATATCGTATAGTCACTCTTCTACTTAAAACCAATATTGTACCAATTGGGCCTCTACTAAATTCTAGGATTAAAGTATATTGTAGCCCTTCGTGTTAGCTTTCCGAAACTTCAAACGGATCGCATTTTCGTGTCCGGAAGCTCCCAAAATCGCAAAAATACCGAAACACGTTCGTCTTTCGTACAGCTGACACTCAAATAATTCTATAGAAATTTACAGAAAGAATTTGGCTTATTAAAATATATATTTGGAAATCTAACTTCGATACGGTTCTTTTAAAAAAACGGGAGATAAATCGGAGTTCTAAGCTAAAAGTTATGATATTTCTAATTTGCTTTAGTTAATAAAAACGTGGATAAATATTATGACGAATTTGAGTTGTTTTGGAGAAAAGAACACATATAGGCCAAGATACTTCGATAGAAACATAGGTATCCAAATGAAACTCATTCTAACCATCCTAACTAAGATCAATCCACTCTCTAACCATTCTAAAACTGAATTTAAATATCTATTTAAACTATTATCATACATACATACACATGGGGTGTCCTAATTTGGGATCTATCAAGTAGGACACAAGACACATATCTAAAATCCTCAAGAGAGCTCCAAATGGCCTCAAATTTGAATCTAAATAGGACACATGCATGAGGATGGATACTACGGATTCAAAACTAATTTATATGCAAAGAAAATCGATTTAGATGATGGGTTTTACCTATTGGGAGTGGAATCCCAATGAAATCCTTTAGGACACGGCTCCGATATGAAGATCCCTCAAAGTGGACACTCCTCCTTGCACTCCTCTTTCAATCCTTGGTAGCAACCTTCCCTTGGAGAATGGGAATAATTGAGAGAAGGTTTGGTGAAGGAATGATTTGATTTGGAGATCAAATCAATGGGAAGGCTCTCTAAAATTGGGGAAGAACAAAAGAAAAATAAAAGAGGCAAGATTGTAATGAATGAAATGAATCATTCTCCCCTAAAGGTGGCTGCCATAAAGTGTCCATTAGGGCTAATGGAAAATGTCCTAATTGCTCCTCTCTAGTCTCATATGGTTAAGTCTAGACTAGGTTCAAGTTTGGGGTCAAAATGATCTAGTTTTGAGTCTCTAACTTAACCATTCTAACATGATAAAAATTAGTTTAATTAACTAACTTAAATGTTTGGTCTTGTGAGCCATGCTTAACTTAATATTGGGTCCCATCTAGAGTTTAAGCTACCCGGGTCACAATACAAGTCGGAACGAGACGAAACTCAAACCCGACTAAACAAATCCAATAAAAACAATATTAAAAATATAAAATTTTCTTAAAATATTAAAATATAAAAATGACCAAAATCATAATACATCAATTTAAATATTATTAAAATAATCTAAAATTCATCAATTAATTAAAATCCTAAATAATTCGAAAGTCACAAAATGACCAAAATACCCTTAGCCTAAAAAGTTATAAATAGTCATTCTAATCACATGGTCATGGTTAGTCTCTAGGCTCAACAGTTCTAGGGTTCACTAGCTAACACATCAAAATTATAATTCACCAATTTTAAATAGTATTAAATTAATTAAAAATTCTCATAAATCATAAATCCTATTATTAAATAATAAACGTTTACAATAGTTAAAAATTACCCTCATTTTAGAAAAGTGGGTGTTACATTTTCAGTTATTATTTTTTTTGTTTCCTTCTGCTCTCCCCGAGCGTGCGAACCCTAACCCCCAATTCGTCCGGCGATGGCGACGGCGAGCATGGCGATGGCAGCGACGTGTCGAGCCATCCTTCCGGCGACGACAGCGAGCTCACGGCGGCGGTGACGACGATGATTTCTTCCTCCTCCACAGTTACGACGGCTGCACGACCGTTCCGACGACGTCGCACGTGAACCCCAGCGACCTCGTCCTCCAGCAATAGGTGGTGACAGCGTCGAACATCCCCGATTGATCCCGGCTTCAGCGAGTAAGTTCGAATCCATCTTCTTCGTCAAGAATTGCTCGGTTCATGTCATTTTCAACGAGTGATTCTTGTGTCAAGATTCCTGATGACCAGATCAGGATCAGAGAGATCGATCGCTCAAAAATCTTCTCACGGAGTAGCAGTCGATCAGTCAAGTATTGGATTAGCTTCATCAATCATCATTTTGGTGAGTATGATTGTTCCCTTACTATTTTTGATCTGAATCTTCTCTGCGTGTGGACGAATCCTGAGAATGGAATCCTTTGTTGTAGTTGCGAGGAGTTGGAATTGTGGAGGGATTGGATCATTTGACAGAATTGGGGCTGGATTTGAGTGTGGGTGATTAAGCATACTGATTCTTGATTTTTTTTGACATTTCCTAAGTCTAAGGAATTCAAATATAACTAATGAACTTGTTCTTTTGTAATGCTCGAAATCTGTTCGATGGAATGTTCGAACCAGGGGTCGTTTGATTTCAGAAGACGCAGGAACTGTATTTGGACTCGGGAGCAGTGTTTGACACATCGGAGCGAGTTCTCGTGTTAGAGTGCAGGTCGATTTCTTTCAGGTATTGTTTTTCCCTTCGTACTGTTAAGTAGCATACTGTTCCGTGTCTGGAGTTAATGATTGGTCGGCTATGTTTGGGATGTAGGAACTATAAGCTGATCGTATGCAAGCTCTGTTTGTAGTGCGGTCGGTTCGTGTCCTCCAGTTGGTTGCTCGTGTCCAATAGTGGATGTGTCCAGAGTTGTGTTGGGTTCTGCGGGTTCTAGTCCATTCTTGGAACGTTGAGTACGGCAGGATCAGCGAGTAGCAGTGGGTGGGAATTTGAGTTTTTGGCTTGTAGACTTCTATTTGATTCTGAACAATTTATGTAAACTTTTCTGTATAAATTTTTGATGGGTTAGTTGTGTTATGTTGCTCTTCTCCTAAACTCTGAGTTTAGTAGCCTCTCTAAACTTGAATGTTGCGGCTGTGGGCTTGAATAAACGTTAGTTTTGGGATTGTTCTTGGTAAGTAAGTCATCCACAGGTTCAATAGCAAGTCTCCGGGGTTGGTATTTGTAATGTTTCTGGTAGGAAGGGATGATGTATGGTTAAATTATTTTTCTAAACCTATGAGTTGGCTGGTTATAGTTGTGGTATTGGATGGGTAGTAATGGGCTGAACATATTGTTGTTGCTCAATTCTCTTCTTTCTTAAACTATTAGTAACATGAGTTGTTCCTTTAGACTGTACATTACTACAGGAAACATGTCCATGCTCAATATTTTAAAGTATGGCGACCGCAAGTTTAACTTGTGTAAATAATGGTTCCATTATATGGGTTAACTGGATATACATTACTTGGTGAATGCCCAGTGAGACCTTCAAGAGTGGTACCTGGACTAGATGATAATTGCGCATTACTGTGGGCTTTAGGCTTAACTTGTAAAGCTTTAAATTGGGCCTGCTGGATTACTAGTAGTATTTGTCAATAGATTTTTGGAATATTAACAATTGAATTATTTAAATAAGGTTGCTAATCTTGTTAGTGTAAACAGCTTTTAGAATTAATTAGTAATAATAAACAAGTATGTGCATAATATAAAGTATTGAGTTAAATAAATGTATCAATTGTTCTACATCTAGTTAGAAAATGTATATGACTAGCATACATTTATAAATGATTCATGGTTAGTTTTTGGTGAGAATAGAAGGTTAGTTGATATTGTCTAGAACTTAACCATATTGTACTAAAATCAGGTGGACATACAGCTCTACTTCTTATACCCTCGATCACCCGGAACAAGGCAAGTACTTTTCTATGGTCTTGTGCATTTACATTTCTTGTACTTTTCTTGTGACACGTCATGACACGATATCATATACTCATGTACTCCTGTACTCCTGTTCTTGTACTTACTTGTGTCGGGTGGGAAAATACACTAGCCATATGACCAATCCCGGTTACTATACTCATGTGCCTAGCTTAGGCCCCGTATCGTGCACGCCGGCCCTAAGTTGTACCATTCATGTACTTTCATGTGCTTACCTCCAGCCGGTCACATGAGCTAGTTGTATTTCAAACATGGTGCACTTGTCATGTCTTGTACTTCAGGTTCATAGTTATATTCTTGTACTTTACATTCCTGTACTTTATTTCCTGTACGTACATTCATGTACCTTTATGTTCTTTCCTGTACTTTATAGTTCATGTTCTCCTGTACTCATTTCCATATCATGATGTTCTTGTTCAATACCTAGAACTGTACTTTGCTCCGCTCCTGACTAGATAAGTTGCAGGTATGCTTGCAGGATACCATTCTACCATATGGGCCAGAGCCCGGGATCTTAGCTGAGCAGGATGGGTCATGACTTATCATGAGGTTTTAAGTTTAGACTGTTAGCCTTACTCTTAGATATTGTTTTAGAATTCATAGTACATTTCATTCTTGATGACTCGTACATTTATATACATAGAATTGTGGATTATGGTGATCATTCTGGGATACGTTTTTAGATGCTGTGATTATATACATTTATGATTATCTGGTAGATTTCTCTAGTTTGGTACAGCTTACTTCGTCGTGTCTAACGACGAAGGCTGGGGGTGTCCGACTCGTGTCCGATTATTCGGAAGCGGGTCATGACAAGTCTCTAGGATATAATCATAATGTATATATATACTAACTAGTGTATATAGGGCAAACCTATAGGAAAACCTACCTATACCATACAACCATAAACTAAGCCTAACCAAACCTAGGCTATCATCCACACACAGTTACAAGGTTATACAAGCCATCAAACATACAATTTATACATATATATTCAATACACACATAGCATACTCTAATATGTGAAATCATTCATAGGCATATATAGGAATCATCTCTATGTAGCTAATGTATACATACATGCATATATATATGCAATAGTATATACATAGTGTTAGGGGGGAAAGAACAGAACACATATATAGAGGGGGATAGAGAGAACATATGCATAAAGGCTATAGTGATAGTGTCTATGTTAGAGTGTAGTGAACAATAAGGGTGTGTGCACATATATTCAGTTAAGGGGGGTTCACAACTACATGTATAAGGGTTGAGGCATATAGAGTATTTCTTGTATTATGTCACATTCATACAATTCACAAGTATATATATAGGTAGCCATATATAGAGAGAGAAGGAAAAAGGAATTTAAGAAAGGGTGTGTGTGTGTTCATGAGATGTGAAGAGTACGTGTGTGAGCATGGTAGGAAAATGGTGTAATCTCAGATTTACATAAAGGAATTCTCAGGTTTATATTATGGGAAATCTCCGTTTTTCTTTTGAGTTCTCAAGTTTCATATGAACTCATGTTACACTCTTAACAACCCATTCCCAGTTTTCATGTATTGCAATATCTCAGTTTACTTTAGATTTAGAAATCTCAGGTTTAGGGTGTCAATTCGGTCCTCAGGAATGCACAACTAAATGACAGTTAACATTAATTCCACCTTGACAGTTTACACATCAGTCCCACAGTCCTGAACCCATTCGAAAATCTATTTTCCCTTGATAACATCAAACCCAAACATGTAACCACATTGCAGTAAACTAATGCATATGTACTGAATTAACATGGTGATTTAGACATCAAAATTTAGTTTAAAATGGAATCTAATTTCAGAAAATTCGAAAACAGGGAGCATGTATCAGTGAACAAATGGGAAATTAAAAATCGACAGGCAAAAAAAGTTAATACCCAATTTTAATGGTTGATAATTAGTAGTGTAGGTGTAAGAGTGTCGTGGGTGTGTCCTAGTGTCAAAAAATTGGACACAAACGTGTCCGAAACAAAATAAACACTCATGAGCACACAGGACTGCGTGCAGCATCGTGCACATGTGCACACGTATCCAGCACACGACACAGGCTACGTAGGGACACGTGGTCGTGCACATGTGTAGCCCACATGTAGGGCTACAAGATCGACATCCTGTATCGTATCCACGTCGTGTCCAGTACGGACACGAGACGCGTATCAGGGAGCTATTCCCTGACTGTGCAGTGCAGTGTCGAAACAGTGCACTTATCCGTGCTCTTTCGACACGGCACGAGAAGGTATCAAACTTGAGGGGTGTCGTTTCAGGTACTAGACCTACCTCTGTGTCAAAGAAAACGTGTCCAAGTAACACAGATACTGCGCACGAGTCCTTGAGTAGCAGGGCACTGCCCTGAGGCTGCTGCTAGCGTGTTCGTGTCCGTTTTGGACACGGACACGACTCGAATTCGTGCTCAGTCAAATTGTTTAGTGATATACACATAATAACCTAATTTTCTATTCAATTAGATTCTGAAATTAATACAATTTATTTCTCACAAATATTTCATCAAACACCTTGTTTAAATCACTGATACGTGTCCGATACGGACACGAAATGGACACTACCTAACACCAAACTAACCCTACCGCTAGGGTATACCTATATGCATGCATTAATGAAAATAAAATATGATTTTATAAGTGTTTCATGGGATTTACCTATTGAGATTGAATCTCAATAAAAAGGGTGATGATGAGGGT
The DNA here is from genome assembly GCA_029216955.1 of Iris pallida. Taxonomy (NCBI): domain Eukaryota; kingdom Viridiplantae; phylum Streptophyta; class Magnoliopsida; order Asparagales; family Iridaceae; genus Iris; species Iris pallida. Next base: position 16,697,313 of record JANAVB010018993.1, on the reverse strand, counting down.
TTCTCCTTGGACTTCAATTGACCAAGGCACTTCAAATCCTAACTAGCAAGCCCCTACTAGCTTCCACTATGGTAGAGGGTGATGATACAATTGATTAGGACCAATTTGGGCTTGATTTGGATGTTAGGGAAAGAAATTTGGGGATGAACTATTAGGGTTCTAAGAAATTGTAAAAAAAGACAAAGGTTTTACTAAGGATGTTTTATAGGAAGGGGGATGGGGCACTTGATGGCTGCCATAAGATGGATTAGGGTTAGGTTTTAGGTCTAGATGAGTGGCTAGGAGTTGTCCACCCAATTCTAGGCCTTTCTATTGGTTCAACTAGTCATAGGCTTCCTTTTTCACAAATATCCTAAGAGAAAATATTTTTCCTAGAAATATCTAGATATTACTAATCATGTCATTACTAGGTTAACCTAATCAAGGTTCTAAACTCAATACTAATCTAGATTAGGCTAAGCTTCTAGGTCAAGTCTCAATAATTAGCTAGCACATATTTTATTAATATAAATCACAATTTCACAAAATTGTCAAATTGACCGAAATACCGTAGGCTAAAAAGTTATAATTAGTCATCCTAATCACATGACTAGGCTCCCTTGGTCATGGTTAGTCTCTAGGCTTAGCCAAACTCTAGGGTTACACTAGTCAATCATCAAAATCACAAGTCGTGGTTTTAAATGGTTTTAAATTAACTAAAAATCACCAAAAATCATAACATAGTTTAAATATCATTATTAAATGATTATAATTACAAAATTTTAATATTACCCTCATTTTAGAAATTGGGTGCTACAAGTCTACCCTACTTAAAAAAAAATTCGTCCTTGAAATTAAAATGGTCGTACTCCTTCTAGGTCAAACACCCCCAACAATCACAGTCTCAACACACAGTCCGATAATCATATGCGTCTGTCCAAAATCATGATACTCGAAATCTTCATCATGCTAGAGAGCAAGGCTACGATATTCACAGAGTCCTTGACTATGGTACATACCTCTAGAATCATGGGATATTAAAAAATTTTGCATTGCCGCATACTTGGCCGCAAAAACCTTAAATTCCTACACTCGAGAAATACGTCCAAAATTCGACTATATGTCCTCACTATGCCAGCTAACATGACTATAGAAGACTCTAGATCTCATAATCGAGGTGACCTAGCCCATATGACTTATCTCAGAAGAAAATAAATCACAATGAAACATCTGAACAAAATTTATCAACTACCAGGTACGGATAGATACAAATTTCAAGATAGTTATAAGGAGGCAAATACAAAAATAGAATCAAAAAGATTGGAACCTGTAATCAGCTCTCCCTCTGCCTGTGCATCCTCGACTGCCATGGCGAAAGCTCGCCCCTGCTGGCCTCCCCTGGCCTGCTGATGCTGGACAAACCTCTGCTGCTGAGTCTACAACGGTGGTCCTGTCTGCTGTCACGCCCCGCTCCCGTAGGAGCGATCGTCCTCGCTAAAGCGTGATGCCGCACGAGCCTAGATTGCGCTCGTGCAAGGCAGTTTCATAACGGCCGATTTCAACGGCTGTGACGGGGTCGTCGCCCAGAAGTCCCAAGCAGAAATATTGAACATGCAGCAGAAATTTAAAGGCAAAACACAAGTTATTCAAAAGAACTCTTTATTGATATTGAACAATCAGATTACAATAGGCGCAAGGCCATGATTACAAGTCTCTCGTGCTCACTTTTCTCTCATTTTACAAGTCTCTCTGCTCTCTCTCATCTCTCGATTACAATGCTTGAGCCAGCGGAAGCTTCGGAAGGCGATATCCATACATTATGTTCTGTATAAGTCTTTGACTCCACGCGGTCGCATGCTTCGAGTCGCCAAGGAACTTCATGCCTCGACGCATCCAAGAGAGCTCTGTGCCACGAGCTTCTACCTGTGCCTGCACATGAAAACTGTGTGAGTGTCAGTACTCAACTGTACTGGTAGAGTGAGCTCCTCGTCCACCCATAAAAAACTGACACGTTCATTTACTTTGTGCAATGTAAGTCCCTTTCGACTGTCTTTCTAATCTTGCCTTAGGATCAGATTTAAGACTACGACACCTGACCAACCGAGGTGCCACGACATGGTCGTACTATAATGCCAACGTGTATTTCGATTGAGGCAGTGCCTCATCGCTTATGTACTAGACCAAATCGACTCGGGACGGTAGGGTCGTGCCGTACTATTCGTGACTTCAACTTATTCAAGATAATGCTTCGCCGAGGGGCAACTTATGCGAACTCGGCCGTGCCAAGACTTTCACTTAAACTCAAGCGCCTCTAGACCAATTCTCGTGCCAACGATGTCAAGGGGACGACTCATGCAGGTCGTGCCTCTAGACCTTGCTTAGACTTGTTCGTGAATCAAGATTGAGGTCATGCCTCGCAACTTATCAAGACTTATCCATGCTATCGCCTTGCAGCCTTTCTGTTCGACTCATAAGCCAACTTAGACAAGACTTATCAAACATAGTATTGACTTCATGAACATCTCGACGCCAAGTATCGTGTCTAGCACGGTGCCTATGCTGCAGCCCAATCTTAGGCCCAGACCTTGTGTTACCGACTAGACTTGCATTAAAGTTCTAGACTCAATCCAAAGGCATATACGCGGTTTGCCGCTATTCTGTTGGCCCATCTACATGAGTGGTCACTAGCAATATCAAGCTATCTTAGATTGGCTCGGGGATATCGGACCGTCCCTCCGCGGATAGCTAGCCCCGGAGGTGCCAAATCTCTCATACGGTTATCCAGCATCCTATTTTGAGCCGCAACTCGCTTCCCCCGGGCTGACCTAATCCCGGTGCCCCGGTGATCACTCGAGAAGACTACACATTATCGATAAGTTATCCAATGACCATACAAGACTCAACTCGATCTATCGAATCCTTTCTTAACATGACCATGCTTTCCAACTTCTATCGAAACTCCCAAGTTGCGGGACCGATCTCGTGTGCGGGACTTATCAAGACTTAGCGAGACTCCCAAGTAGCGGGACCGATCTCGACGATAACCAGTCGCGTGGACTTTCTTTTGTCCGTGGCATACTCTTCACTAAACCGACCGTGACTCGTACCTTAGACAGGCCTGGTTCTCTAGGCGACGCTATTTTTCAAGTCATATACTTTATACGATGAGCCTTGTTCTCGAGGGACTACACAACTTGACAACCACAGATAGAGCAGAACAGTGCTAGAAATGGCTTTGATAGCCCAGCATAACTCATGTCTAACTTATTCGGACAACGACTCGACGAGCAAAGGTTATGCCGAGCTTCGTATCGAGGAAACGTGCCGTGCACGCGTTCGACATGAACAACCAAGTTCTCGGGTGCCTAGACTTAAGCCACAAGTCGTGTAATACGACTTAACCCACGGGACATGCGAAGGCTATGCCAAGCCTTGGACGACGGGACCGTGCATGCTTTATCAAGCATTCACGTGGGCGACGCCTATGACTTAGGCTAATTCGAGTGTCGTAGCAACTTAGCAGTTTAAGCCAACTTCCTTCTCCCAAGCCACGGGACGAAGGATTCGAGTGTCACTTTGTAAGCACGCTGAACACACTTCTAAGACGGCCGTGGGACCTTTTCCAAGTTTTAGCATATATCGGCCCATCGGAATTATTTCCTTAGCTATGTGCGTTTGTAGCTTTTATATTAGCCTACTTGTGTTAGTTGAAAACATGCGAGTTATTATGTGAAGGCTAAGATGAGACAAGTTCACCGAAACAACCCTACCTGAGCGAGGAGTCGCCTCGACCGAGCGAGCCTTCGAGCAGCCGTTGCAAGGCTAAGTTCGAACGCCGTCGGCATTTTGATTCCTCCGATTAACTTTGCGGGATGGGACACTACATTTGCTGTCCTGTCGGAGCCATAGCTCCTACTACTGCCTGAGCCAATCGTGCCAAGTTCTTGGGATAATCCCTCAACTGATGTTGTGCTAAACCACAAAGTAAACGCAGGCCCTGCCTCTTCCTACAGTCGTCCCATCTGTGACCTTGCCTCTTGTAGAAGTCACATATAGTGTGATGTTGCTGCCTGGGTGCCTGCTGGTGAAGTACATGTCCCTGGCCCTGAAACGACTGCTGAACTGGCCTCTGCTGAATGTGAGGTCGCTTGGCTGGCCCTGTACTAGAACTAGCCCCTAAGGCAACACTACCCCTCTTCGGCTTGAGGTCGAAGTCCTCCTCAGCTATCTGTGCCTTTATCAGTACCTGCTCGAAGGTCGCATCGCGTCGCCCGAAAGTACGAGTATGAACCGCATGAATAAGGCCTCTCCTAAACTTTCGAGCCTTATACCCCTTATTCTGGATCAGGTCTGGAGCAAACCTACTCAAACAGAAGAACTCCGCTGCATACTCGTCCACCGACGAGTTTTCCTGCACTAATCCGACGAACTGGGCCTCCAAAGCTGTAAGAGCCACGTCGGGGTAGAACTTCTCCTTAAAGAGCCGTCTGAAGTTCTCCCATGATATACCCCTCACTGACACCTGAGGGTCTGTTCGGAACCACGTCAAAGCGATGTCAAAGAACTGGCTAGCCGCAGACGTCATCCATAGTCCCCTCGAAACCTCTGCTAACTCCAGGCTCCTCTGGACGTCCTTCAACCAGTCGTCAGCAATCATTCGGGTTCATCTTCCTGAAATTCAGACATATGCCAGGCCTTTTTTGACCCTGCTGCTGAACTGAGGCACCCTGAACTGTACCCGAGACTACTCTCTCAACTGCTGTCATCACCAGCTGGTGGGAGTTCTCTATACTTTGTCGTAGCACCTCTGTCTGGCGGTGGAATGCGTCAGCCTGATGCTGCTGTGCCTCTGCCTGGGCCTTCTGGGTCTGCATCATCTACTGTAGAAGGGCTATCATTTGCTGTGCATCCGTCGGTAGTGGAGGTGGCGGTAGAAGAGTCTCAGGAATGACTATGGACGGTCCCGCAGCTGGAGGTGGAAGACCTTCTAGAACAGTCGCTGCTACTCCTGTCTGAAGGACAGGAATTGAGGTGGCAGCTCCCTCGACTGCTACTCCCGTAGCCGGAGGTGGAGGTCCTACTAGATCGGATCTCTCTGGAACAACACTAGATCCTGCTTCCTGAGCGCGAGTAATCGTCATCCTGGGGACAGATTGAAACAAGGAGATCAATATGGCACATGATGAGAAAAATTAAGAAAGGACAATTGAATTCAAATGCAAGAAGAGTTGTCATGGTAATCAAAAGATCAAAATTTTCCTAAAATGTGATTGAGTAACTCCTATCATATCTAGATCCTATGTCCTAGTCGCAGGCTCGTAATTAGTACTCCAAGTCGAGCACCATTACGAGATCGTACTAATTGCGACATCGACCTGCATGGGCCACCACAAAAACGTGTCACGACCCGCACCCTGATTAGGGGCACGAGAACGTGGGTATGTCCAGCCTACGCCGCAGTGTCGACGGTAGAATGCTGTATAGATCATCTATAACATCTAACATAACAAGATATATAAACCTGTCATCTTCGTACGGAGGTATAATATAACATCTCAACTCTATATCTCAATCACAAGTCTAGGGAAGATAGAGCACGATATGGAATCAGATAAAAGAAAGAAACTGAAATATAAATAGAGTTATCACACCACACAAAGTAGATGTTCAACATAAATAAATACAAGTCCTGAATATAATTAAGTCTCAACTAACAATCGAAACAATCCGATACAAACTGAAAACTATAAATACTAGAGTTGACTATGCACCCTCTACTGAGCTACACTACACCAAATTGGCAAATTAGAAATGCTAGGTATTTTTCAATCTGGAACACTTAATTTTTGTTCCTAGGTTTTGGAACATATTAAATATGTTCCGGAGCAAAAAAATGTTCCTAATATATTTTATTTTATTTTTTAGGAAAAATATTTATTTAGATACGCTTCTTTAGTGTTCTTAATATGTTCCAAATTAAAATAATACCATGTGCATATTAAGTAATTACCAAATAAAGCATAGGTCCAAACAAACTAATATTTTCTGCCTATATGTAGAGAAAAGCCCTAACCGTTCCAAAACCTGGAACCTACCGATCCTTCCCTCTTAAAAAATTTTCCTCCCTCCAGAACATCTACATCTCCCTCCAAATTAATTTTCATCTCCCTCTATTTTCTTGTCCGATCGTCGGAGGAAGATTTCAGGACCTTCGAACCACGTAAGATCTTCAAACGCTCATACGATCGCCATCAAGGAGGAAGGGTTTGCCATAAGCTTTCGATTGCCATCGAGGAAGATTTGCATCTCAGGAGAAAAGGGTTCGAAGGGCTTGCCGTCATCCATCGAAGAAGGTTTATTCTTTCTATTTCCTCTATTTTTTTCTTTAATTTTTCGATTTTGCCTCTCTCTCTCCGTATGTTCGTATGCATATTTTTTCCACATATTTAAGTACTGTATTTTAGTTTTCTTATTTCCCCAATTTACACAAGTTACTTTGATTCTCTCTATGTGCACAGATCCTAGAAAATTATACACCAAAGGAAAATTTTCTCATAAGCAAAAGGAATAATAACTCCTTATGGATATGGATGTCAATTTTCTTCGAACCCTACGGGACCCGATTTATTTCCAGACGGGAGCGAATTTGGGGATTTAAAAATTGGGACCGGGACTGGGATGGGATTAAACTATCTAACGGTGGAATGCTATAGCTAGAACCCGTATAACAGTAACAGTAAATAAACTGTTACTAGTAGGAATGTAATGTGGATTCAATGTGGGATGATAATTTGTATTATTTGAATTTTTGGACCTAGTCTAAAAAAGAACAGTCAATAATGGGACCAGAGATGGAACACATTTCGACATAAAATGTGGAAGTTTGCATATTTTGATAACGATATTTTTTAATACTCTGATATGAAGGAGAATGCGAAGAAAAGTACAGTATATGTGAATTTGATATGGGAGCCCCCTATAAACCAAAACATATTCAGAACGATGGTTAGAGAAAAGAATGTGAAGAAAACATAGTAACATTTAGAACACCATTATGTATAATGAAATGAAAAGAAGATAAAATCAGTACGCCATAGCCAATGCATTTTTCCAAATCGATTAGATGCCGAAAAGATTTTCCCACGTAACCCATTTTTAGCTTGGTTGTACTAGTCACAAGCCAACACGATGCCACTACCAGGAGAAGAAAACTACACATTATGTAGGATAAATACACATTACCGTGAATCGTCTCTAAAATTGTTGTAATATAATTTTTGGTAGAATCCTCATTATAAAATTAAGCACCAGTACTGATATTATCCTCATAAACCAGATTCATATGACGTATGTGATTTCACCTGAGTAATGTTTATTCTGCATGAAAACACACTTATACCGACTTGATGTTTTGTCATAAAAATACAATGGATATAATGTCATGCTTCCATATTACTAAAGGAGTGTAGTTTAAAAGTTTAAGGACACTTCTCCTTCTCGATGAGGAATAATGGAATATATCAGGAGCTGATGTAATAGCATTATTATCACCATGTGGATGCCTTCAATGTCATCTTAATTTGGAAAGTATATGCTATCTCACTATAATCAAATTAGAAAAGTGGCATAAATTACCTTCTTTGTCCATTTTCAGGATCCCATTACTATCTTTATAACCTGTTTATTTTGCTAATAATCATGTCCTACACATAAAAAAGACTTCACTACATAAACAACATGACAAACCACTTGAGCAATCGTCTTCCACTCGTCTTTGGGATCGATCTGTATTTGGTGGTAGCTGTTTCAAATATCTAACTTAGAAAAGACCTTGGTCCTACTCAGCTAATCGAATATGTCATCAAGTCCCGATATCACAAACTTTAGCCAACAATGATTTTGTTAATTAGTAACACAACTTGTAGCCAACAATGATTTTGTTAATTAGGTACATACATCTACACACGTTTGAGTAGTAGTACCAATATTTGTGTTCTCCTTTGTGGACCTTACTACAAAAAAACTACTACAAAGAAACTGGGATACACAATTGATAAGTATTTCATGATGTTTTATGGACCTTTTCATTTTGTTTTTAAGAAACCGTATTTTCCTTTTTGCACTATGTTTTCAGTCTTAAATTAGCCCAAGTTATTGAAACGACGAGTTATTTTAAACTGTATGTAATCAACTGTATGAAAAAACAACTGTATGTAATCAACTGTTTTTTAGATGAGGAGCATTTTAAACTGTTTTAATTCTTCAAGTAATCTGGAAGAATCAAGATCTTTGAGATAATTTGCAAATTATGTTTTCAGTTACTGTCTGCTCTGATCTCCTCTATATGAAATACCAATTTCTTCTGGCTCTCCTCATGTTTTAGTACTTCGGGTTATAATGGGAAGTCCAGACGTCTCACTTTCTTCTACTCCATGTGTCTTTATCTCTGTTATTTCCCCTTTTTTATGCCGCTCATCCAAGCATCCAAGCTTCTCTCTTCAAGTTGGGTCTATGGGGGTTTTTTTTTTGGGGGGGGGTGGTTACCAAAAGGGGAGGTCACATTCATAAGTTAACTCTGTGAACCATTATGTATCTAAAGTCTTTGTGCATTGTTTTCTTAATCCCTCAAGTTTCTCAATATCATCACTTGAAATTTGTGCTAAAATGTTGTGCTTTTAATGTGTTAAGACTCAAGCTGTGTATATTCTTTCACTCTCTTTCAAAGATTCATCCAGCTTAGTTGCCGATATTTAATATTCCCACGTTCTTATTCAAGTAATGGTAGATTTGTTATTTGATATGCATTTTAATATATAAGTTTTTAACCCTTCAAGTTTCTTATATAAATTTTGTTCTGAGTATCCTTGAGCTGTAAAATGATAAATTTACAAATTACATGAATATAGACATAATTAAGCATGAAAGCGGAAGTAATAGTGTTAAGTGTAAACTTTAGTCATAATTTATGATGGTTTCATTCAGATATATTTGTGTCTACTGATCTTTGTCGTACGAAATATTGCTTATCCTGGTGTGAGATATTTATGTGTTGAGTGCACACACGAGCACAACCCCGAAACTTACCACATTGTAGCACTAAAATTACCTCATTCAGAATTGTTTTTTAACCCCATGAGTCCATGCCTTATTTCCATGCAATCTACAAATTTATTAAGTATTGTTTTAACCCCATGCGATCCTTAATATAATTGAAATGTATTCCTATGAGTTTATTGAGTATTTATTTTATTTGTTTTATTTTCTACAGATCTATCTTATAAAAAGAATTTTTTTGGTATAGAAAATGCCTTTGGACAAGTCATGGATGAGTAAACGGGGGGACTTAAAATATATTGAAGGTGTCAAAAAATTTGTGAATTTTGTCAAGGAGAATGCTAACGGAGAAGACCGTTTTTTATGCCCATGTGTTCGATGCAGAAACTCGAAGGGACACATAGAGCTTGATTTAATCAGCTTTCATTTGTTGTCAAATGGTATTGATCAGAGCTATGTGCTATGGGATCAACATGGAGAAAAATCGATGGGCCATAAGTCTACAACAATACAACTCGACCCAATCAAAGAAGCTGATCAACCTATGATGGAAGAACTTGTTGATGATGTTTTCAATGTGAATAATTGGGGGAATGAGCACGAGTTAGAAGACATGAATATTACACTTGAAGGTGGAGTAGGAGGCGATCAAACTATTGGTTCTGAGACCGAGATGAATGAGAGTAGAAAATACAAAAAATACAGGGAGATGGCAACACAACCTCTGTACAATGGTTGTCCTAAGGGTAAGACAATGTTGTCTACCATTATCGAGCTACAAAATTTGAAAACACAATACAGTTTAACTGGGAATAGCGTGACTGCTATATTGGATTGGGTAAAGCCTTTATTTGTAGAAAACTACAATCTTTCCAAAAATTACCCACAAATGAAGAACATGATTAAGGACTTGGGAATGGAATGTGAAACCATACATGCATGCAGAAATGGTTGCATCTTATATTGGAAGGAATACAAGCAACATCATATGTGTCCCAAATGTGGAGTCAGCATGTATAAGCTTGTCTTTGAGCATGACTCTGAGGTAAAAAAAAGGTGTCAAAAAAGAGCCAGCAAAATTTATGAAATATTTTCCATTGATTCCAAGGCTAAAGAGATTCTTTAGCATTCCTTGGATCGCAGATGCAATGACTTGGCATAAGAAGGCAAAAACTGATGGAAATCTAATGAGACATCCATGCGACTCAGGTCAATGGGATTCAATTAATGTCAATTGGCCAGATTTTGCCGCTGAGGCTAGAAATTTACGACTTGCAATATCAATTGATGGCTTTAACCCACATGGAACTCAAAGCAGCACTTATAGTTGTTGGTCGGTGATTGTAGCACCTTTAAATCTTCTACCATCTTTGTGCATGAAAAAGGAGTTCTCATTGTTGACTTTATTAATATCAGGGCCCAAATCACCAGGTAAACACATCGATGTGTTTCTAGAACCACTTGTAGATGAATTGAAAGAGCTATGGGTAAATGGTGTGCCAACGTGGGACGCATTTACTAAAACCTCTTTTACAATGAAAGCAATATTGATATGGAGGGTCCATGATTTACCTGCATATGGAACACTATCTGGCTGCAATATTCATGGCTATAAGGCTTGTCCAGTATGCGTCGATGATGTTGAATCTGAGCATCTTGAAGACTCAAATAAAATATGTTATCGAGGCTATCGTCGATTTCTAAGGCCCGACCACAAGTTCAGAAATGATAAAAGATTCAACAAGACTGTAGATCATCGACCAACTCCACGACGATTATCTGGTGACGAAGTGGAACAACGAATTTCTGAAATTCTTAATAGTAATGATAGACAAGGGGTTAGTAGAGCCACCGGCAAAAGAAGAAAGAGTAAGAACACTAGTAAAAAAATGTAAGGTTGTGGTAGATGAAGATGTCAATATGGATGTTAATTCCACTATTGCACCTCCATGGTCGAGAAGGTCAATTTTGTTTGATTTGCCTTACTGGAAGTTCCTTGAGGTTCGTCATAACATCGACGTCATGCATACGGAAAAGAATGTCACTGATCACTTATTAAGCATGTTGATGAATGTCACCAGAAAAACAAAAGATGGGTTGAAGGCACGAAAAGATTTGAAGAAACTGGGCATCAATAAGAAATTGTGGTTAGTAGAAGAAAAAGACACCGAAAAAACTTCAATGACAAAGGCGTCAAACGCCTTAACTAAGGAGGAGAAGGAAGAACTTTGCCGTTGCTTGAAAGATTTAAAATTACCTACGGGATTTTCCTCCAACTTAAGTAATTTGGTGACTATCCAACCTCCAGAACTAAGGGGGCTTAAATCACATGACTATCACGTGATTATGCAACACTTGCTTCCAGTTTTGCTTAAGCATGCTTTTAAAAAGGAGAAGGACTTGAGAATTGCTATTCACAGAATCAGTCTATTCTTTAATATCTTATGTGCTAAAGTGGTAAATAAGGAGGAACTCCGTAAAGCAAAGAGGGCATTGGTGGAAGCAATGTGTATTCTTGAAAAGGAACTTCCTCCCTCCTTTTTTGTCATAAGTGTGCATTGTATGATTCATTTGGCAGATGAGGCTTTGGCATGTGGCCCAGTTAGATTCAGGTGGATGTACCCAATTGAAAGGTATACTATCTTACTTTTTTAGAAAAATATGTTTTGCATTTAATGCAATTTCACTTATTCTATTTAATATAACTTTTTAATTATGTCATGGAAGATTAATGAAGCGGTATAAAGAGTATACCCTTAATAAAAGATACATAGAAGGCTCTATAGCAGAGTCTTATCTTGCAGATGAATCTATGATGTATTGCATGGAATATATGCCAAATACAAGTATTGGTACTCATAAGTCGACTCGAGAAGATTGGTTGGATGAGGATGTTGACTTTACAGATGAGAAACCTTTAGATGTTGGAAAATTCATTGAGCTAAACAATGTACAATTTGAACAAGCACAAAAGTGGGTACTCAACCGACTTGAAGATTTGGATAATTGGGAAGAGTAGGTTTTATCCATATATTTAGTTAAATGATTATTATATCTGTTAAGAGTAGGAGTTATTTTGATTGTTGTGAATTTATGCCGTAAGTATGCAGAATATTTTCGAAGGACGACTGTCCAGATTCGAAAAGATTGGACTACTAAGACGAGCACATCAATCAAGGAATTCATTCCTTGGTTGTGTGATGAGGTAATTTACCTAAGCTAAGTAGCATTTTCTTAATAGTTTGTGTGTCACTTTTCAAGTTTTTTGACTAGTAAATTCTTTTGCAATGCAGTTAGGGAAACTAATACAACCTTATGGAGATTAGCCAACGGTCCAATGTATAAGGCAACAAGATACAATAAATATTGTGTCAATGGTTTTGTCTTTTCGTCAAGTTCTTCCGATACAAATTTGGTGACTCAGGATAGTGGTGTATCTATGAAGGCTTATACTACTTTTGTTGCTGGTCGAAAAGACAAAAATCCAAAGGAAGGAATGATGACTTACTATGAAATAATTAGAGATATATTGGAGTTGGACTACATAGATTTTAAGGAGACTGTATTTTATTGTGATTGGGTCAAGGTAGAGGATTCAAAAAATGGATGTAAGGTTGATCCTATTTGGAACCTTGTGATGGTAAATTTGAAGAAGCTCAAGAACAAAGAAAAAGTGGAGGAGGATCCATTCATTTTAGCTCGAGAAGCCAGTGAAGTATTCTATTCAAAAGATCAAAAGAAAGATGGGTGGCATGTGGTTTTACATACGCCCAAGAGGCTGACTAAACAAGTTGACATGATAAGCATCCCTACCGACTATCAATCCATTTTGAATGACAACCCTAACATTCAAAATTTGTTCAATTTTGATGAATGAACATATTATAGTGCATTGCTTCATTGGAAAATTGTATGGTCTCACTTTCTATAGAATTTCTTAGTTTGTACTCCAAAAGGTTGTCCTTTAATCAGCTTATCATAAATTGTTATTCACCTTACTCATTTATTTATTTATTTGATTGAACTTTTCTCTCTCTGGATTGAAGGTCCTGAATACTCAATTGGTTTATCGATAACAACTGCAATATTTGTACTGTTTATTGGAACTCAAATCTAAAGCAGTGTCTTCATTGTTGATTACCTGCATCTCATGTTAAACACAAGCCACATTGCTTATGTTCCTCCTGCATCTCATGTTAAACACAAGCCCATTTGACATGGTTAGCTTAATCCTCATGCTCCCTTTTAGATAGTTTTATTATGATTAATCTAAGGATGGTGGAAAGGCAAGTTTGACACGTTGGTTTTGGTTGCAATCTGCTTTTGTTTCTTATTTGTGTAAGCTACTTTTTAGTTGGTCATTTTTTAATTGACTTTACTACTTGGTATGTGCAGTTATACTAGGAAATACACAAGTTCATGGTTTATTTGGTGACCTAGAATTTATCATCCTTTTCTTGCACTGGCAGGAGCACACAGACAACAATGCCACCCTCTTCTCTGATTTTTTAACTGCTGTGCTTTCACATCTGTTGAACTACTGGTCCTACGATTTTTGGCTATATCTCGCTTTTGTGTATATTCTTGGTTTATATCGTATAAGAATTTTATTAGAAACACTGGTAACCTTTAGCTACAACATGATTGATTGATATTGGAAAGATGTATGTATAGCATCGTTGGTGATTCTGATAAAATCTCAGTAATCAATCAAGTCTGTAGGAGAGGAAGCAGCTTTAAAATAAAGCATTGTTCTCATCATATGAACTTTTTAATGGAATTTATCTGCCAGTTGATCACGAACATGGAATAAATCCTTGATAATTATCTGCCAGTTGATAATTTATCTCAGTTGATCACGAACATGAACTTTTTAAAATAAAGCATTGTTCTCATCATATGAACTTTAAAATAGTTACACAATAAGCCAGGTCTTTTTTTGGGATATGGTAGAGGATGACTTGTTTAGAAGTTGTTCGCGCGCAGGTACTATGATCGAGGAATTCTTTTGATATACATTTACTTTTGTTTTTGATGTTCTTATTGTTGTAAGAGAATGAGTTACAGATACTCCTAGAATCGGCACCTTGTTGTGTCGGATACACCTAAACCGATGCCACATATGTGTCGCCGTGTCCGTACCGTGTCGTATTTGTGTCCGCTGGAACACAGGTTTTCAGGCTGGAACTCTATTTGAGAAAATTAAATGGGTTGGGCTTGAAATTTTATTATATGCTGTGTGATTGAGTAATTGTGTTCGTATCTTACTTTATTTATCAAAGTAACCTAAGCTTCCCAGAGGAAGGAACATTTGGTGACTGGAGAACAATTCCAGGTTTCTTGTGGGATTAGTGTGGTGGGTCTGGAGTTACTTACTCCAGCGAGAATCAATGAGCTGGTAACCGTCAGAAAATGCTATGATAAAGAGAAAAACTACCATAAATATATGTAGGATTTAGTTCCCAGGTCTTGCAAGCTACCATGAAGAGTTTAAACTTGTCCTTTGGTTGTTTAATTGCTCTTAGTTTCTGTTGATATCACTAATTCTCTTATATAAAGGCAGGGTCTTAAGAAGTATTAGTAGGATGAATTAACAAGTATTGGTAGGATGAACTAGGACACTGGACAAGTGCAAATTTCTTCTTCTTTTTTCGTTCAGTTTTTTTTTTCATTGATGTGTTTTAATTGGGATAGTTACTTATTGTACGATTTCAGCAAATAATGTTCATGTTAATATTAGTTTTGTGATCACGCATCTCATCTCATGTTTGGTTTTGCCATTCCTTTTCCCTCTTTGGCTTAATGTGTCCTTGCGATGAATGCAATTCCCTATAGAAAATTGTATCATCTTAGAATAGTTACAGACCTCTAGTTAAAGAAGTTTGTGCTTTCACACCCAAACCTGTTTAACATGTAAGTATCAGCACCATTTTATAATAACTGAAGGTTTGCTTGTGCTTTCAGTCTTTGGTTCAGCATTCCAAGGCATTCCAGGTAATATGGATTGGATGTACATCATATACCTGGTTCCCTTGGACTGTAGAAGGTTAAAATGCCTTTTAGTTTTGAATTTGAAGTCCTAAGCCCAGTTAAAATGTAATACATACATATCTCTGGTTAAAGGAGTCTCTATTTGAGAAAATTAAATGGGTTGGGCTTGAAATTTTATTATATGCTGTGTGATTGAGTAATTGCGTTCGTATCTTACTTTATTTATCAAAGTAACCTAAGCTTCCCAGAGGAAGGAACATTTGGTGACTGGAGAACAACTCCAGGTTTCTTGTGGGATTAGTGTGGTGGGTCTGGAGTTACTTACTCCAGCGAGAATCAATGAGCTGGTAATCGTCAGAAAATGCTATGATAAAGAGAAAAACTACCATAAATACATGTAGGATTTAGTTCCCAGGTCTTGTAAGCTACCATGAAGAGTTTAAACTTGTCCTTTGGTTGTTTAATTGCTCTTAGCTTCTGTTGATATCACTAATTCTCTTATATAAAGGCAGGGTCTTAAGAAGTATTGGTAGGATGAATTAACAAGTATTGGTAGGATGAACTAGGACACTGGACAAGTGCAAATTTCTTCTTTTTTTTCGTTCAGTTTTTTTTTCATTGCTGTGTTTTAATTGGGATAGCTACTTATTGTACGATTTCAGCAAATAATGTTCGTGTTAATATTAGTTTTGTGATCACGCATCTCATCTCATGTTTGGTTTTGCCATTCCTTTTTCCTCTTTGGCTTAATGTGTCCTTGCGATGAATGCAATTCCCTATAGAAAATTGTATCATCTTACAATAGTTACAGACCTCTAGTTAAAGAAGTTTGTGCTTTCACACCCAAACCTGTTTAATATGTAAGTATCAGCACCATTTTATAATAACTGAAGGTTTGCTTGTGCTTTTAGTCTTTGGTTCAGTATTCCAAGGCATTCCAGGTAATATGGATTGGATGTACATCATATACCTGGTTCCCTTGGACTGTAGAAGGTTAAAATGCCTTTTAGTTTTGAATTTGAAGTCCTAAGCCCAGTTACAATGTAATACATACATATCTCTGGTTAAAGGAGTCTCTATTTGAGAAAATTAAATGGGTTGGGCTTGAAATTTTATTATATGCTGTGTGATTGAGTAATTGCGTTCGTATCTTACTTTATTTATCAAAGTAACCTAAGCTTCCCAGAGGAAGGAACATTTGGTGACTGGAGAACAATTCCAGGTTTCTTGTGGGATTAGTGTGGTGGGTCTGGAGTTACTTACTCCAGCGAGAATCAATGAGCTGGTAACCGTCAGAAAATGCTATGATAAAGAGAAAAACTACCATAAATACATGTAGGATTTAGTTCCCAGGTCTTGCAAGCTACCATGAAGAGTTTAAACTTGTCCTTTTGTTGTTTAATTGCTCTTAGCTTCTGTTGATATCACTAATTCTCTTATATAAAGGCAGGGTCTTAAGAAGTATTAGTAGGATGAATTAACAAGTATTGGTAGGATGAACTAGGACACTGGACAAGTGCAAATTTCTTCTTCTTTTTCCCTTCAGTTTTTTTTTTTCATTGCTGTGTTTTAATTGGGATAGTTACTTATTGTACGATTTCAGCAAATAATGTTCGTGTTAATATTAGTTTTGTGATCACGCATCTCATCTCATGTTTTCATAAACCGGGTTTGCTTGTGCTTTCAGTTTAACATGTAACTATCAGCACCATTTTATAATAACTGAAGGTTTGCTTGTGCACCATTTTATAGTAACTGAAGTTTGTGCTTTCACTATAGTGGTATGCTTGTGCTTTCAGTTTGTGCTTTCTCCCTATGACTTAGGCACTTTTCATTATCTTATTATTTTATGTAAGCCAATAATCATTTCATTTTTTGTTGATACTGAATGTTTTCTTGATAAGCACAATGTCAGAACATATGGGCAGCAACTTCACTCAAAAAAATCTAATATCACAAGATAGCAACAAACCTCGGAAGAAAATTGACTTCAACCGACATGGAAAAGCAATTGGAAAGAGAGCGCCTCACTTTATGCACCGTGTTGGCGAGATTGTGAAGTCACATGCGTCCATCAAGTATACTGACTGGAGGTTGGTTCCTGATCACCAGAAGGATGAAATTTGGAATGGCATATTGGTGAGATAGACATTTTCTACATTTCTTCATTAATTTTTAAGGGGTTTTTTATTTAGAAAATAGTACATTAATATATGTTTTATTCCTCTTAACATATGTTTATTACAGAAAGAATTTGAAGTACCAACCTACATCAAAAGACATCTTCAGGGTTCAATGGCGAGTGTGTTTAGGAAGCATAAAAATACTTTGCGGAAGAATTTTTTGGACAAGTATCCAAATATAGAGGCACAAAAATTGAATATTCCTCCTAGAACAAAAAAAGAGGATTGTGAGCAATTCTGTGAAAATGAGTGTGGGGAAAAACCAAAAGAACGTAGAATGAAAAATGCTGAAAACAAGAAGCGTAGTAGATGTGGCCATACTGGAGGACGTAAGAGTGCTGCAATGGTTGAGGAGGAAATGGTATGTA
This sequence comes from Iris pallida, assembly GCA_029216955.1. Classification (NCBI taxonomy): domain Eukaryota; kingdom Viridiplantae; phylum Streptophyta; class Magnoliopsida; order Asparagales; family Iridaceae; genus Iris; species Iris pallida. Next base: position 16,679,738 of record JANAVB010018993.1, on the reverse strand, counting down.
TTCTAGTGCACCTTTGTTATAGTTCAATGGTTAAAATGATATAATAATAACCATTTATGGTACAGATTCAAAAACAAGCAAATCCTACTATTCCAATTTCACGAACTGCAGTGTGGATAGAAACTCATACTAGAAAGGACAAAAGCATATTGCCGAGCGCTGTGGAGCTGATGGTGAGATAAATGGCATTAGTAAAGTTTAATGCATATACATAAATATTTTTGTATTTATTTAGTAATGTTCAACATCACATTACAGGAGAAAATTAAGAAAAAGGTCGAAGAAGCTAAAAATAGTGAAAACAATAGCGACATTCACCCGTTATCAATTGATTCTGATCCTTTGACTCAAGTTCTAGGTAAGAACTCAAATGGCAGTCTTCCGGGTGTTGGTAGCCATGTTTCTAGGAGACAGTATGAGGATTGTCTTCCTTGCCATATAATGCTATTGAATGAACGAGCGGAAAGGAAGATTACAGAAAAGAATTTTGAAAGGTTGGAGTCAAAAGTTGATTTATGTTTGAACATGTGTTCGGTGAGTACCTAACATTACTTTATCAAAGCCCTAAAATATAAACTTGATTGTGTAAAATCATATTTGTGCATTAATTAATTGTTGTTATGTACTCTAGAAAAACTTCTCACAAACAGAAGCAGAAGCAATTGTTGGGTCTTCGCCGCCTGCAATGATGATGAACATGAATTTAACAAGGAAAAGACATTCCTTAGCTGAAGGAGGCTCGATGACATCTGCACGCAATGCTGTTGAAGTGGCAGACAATGAGCCTACTGAAGTGGCATGCAATCAACCTACTAAAGTGGCATGCAATCAACCTACTAAAGTGGTATGCAATCAACCTACCAAAGTTGCAAGATTGTGCGAGCTGCTTGACTGGGATGGAAACTGGCTTGCAATTGCGAAGGAGGTAGTAGATCCAATCCATCGGGGTATATGTCATGGCTATGTCTTGGAACCTGATGAATTAAAGGTGAGCATGGTTACACGAAAGATGTTCTCTGCAAAGATTTACAAGGCTGATAAAAATTCAGAATCGAAAAAAATGGGAGAAGTTGCCCTCGACGATTTTCTTGTGTGGAACAAGTCCTTCGTCAAATACATGGAGCCATAGTAAGTCCTATTTTCTCTTCATTATAATTCTGTTAGTACAATAATCCGCTTCATTCTTTTATTACTGCGATATAATTTGATTAGTCCTTGACATACTTGTCTTAGCTCTATAAATTTTATTGAATTATTTTCTTTTGTTCTGAATAGGTTCCTGAGAAAACTTTTCACTGAAGATTTGCCTCGACTTTTTGTGCGCACGAAGGAAGATTGTTGTTGCTTTTAGAAAGACAAGCATTAGGCCATGTTTCAAATGGATTCAACTGAAGGAAACAAACATTGTTTGAGGAGCTGTTAGTAACTATAGTTGATGCTCGATATATAACTTGTTTATTATTTTTGGTATCTGTTCAACTTTTGTTTACTTGAGCATTGATGTCAAATTTTTTTAAAGTTATAAAACTACTTGTAGTTTCTTTTCCTATCATAATAGTGTATGAGATAGTGTCCCTGTTTTGCTCTTCCTCGTTTTGGCATTCAATGTGGCTTTTCTCTTGTGTGTGTTTGACTGCCTCTATTATGTACACTGTAAGCCAAGGAGCTTCTTGAACAATATGATGTACAATGGATCAAATGTTCAAATTGCTCAAATGTCTCATTGATTTGTGTTTAAGTTATTACTTATTTTTGTATGATTTAGAATAGAATAATATGTACGCTTACAAAATGAAATTAACAAATAAATAGGTACGCATACAAAATGTTGCAAAATTTGCCACAAGAATAATGAAAAAGTGTTACAATTTATATTTAGAAACGAGCAGAACGTGTTCCAAATTGATATCTAGAAACATTTCAAAGATGTTTCAAAAATAATTTAGAAACACATATGTTCCAAAATCTACATTTGGAACGCTGTATAACTGTTCCAAACCAAATTTAGGAACGTAGTCTAGCTGTTCCAAATATTGCAACGCCACTTTTAGGAACGGTTATGATATGTTCCTAAAAATATTAGGAACATACAAAAATTGTTCCTAAAGGCCTTTTTTGGTGTAGTGCTAGATGCTCCTCGGGCTCCTGAATGCCACCCTCATGTGCCCCATAGAAGGTAGGGCAGTCCCCATCATCATCTGTAATATTTTCAACAGGTCCAGTCAGGACAGGAGCGAGCACAATACATCTCACGCAGTTCATAACATGTTGGAAATATAAAGCATGCAAAGAGTAAGATACATGAACTGTAAAGAAATATATATGAAAACGAGAGAGATTTGATAACTGGAAATATCTATATACATGATAAGTAAGAACTGTAAGTAACCTGTGATTTAGAGCATGAGATGGTTATATAAACGGGTTAGGACATATACAAGATTTTACATGATTGTACAAGATTTCACAAGATTGTACAAGATGGGATTTTGATCACATAACCATTTCCTACTCACCCTCCCCAATCAATACACAAGGATCCAGTCAAGTTACGTTACCTTGTACAATAGGTTTTTATCATGTTTGCTCACGTGATCATGAGAGTACAAGATTGCACAAGAGTATACATGAAAGTGGTGTATATGAAATACAAGATGTTCGTGAAAAGCATATGACAACTGTATCTGATGCACCCCGAGGGAGATAATATCGCATGAGAAGATCCATATAGTACCAATTCGTGATAATAACATGACAGCATCATGTAAAGTAATCTAGAGCAAGAATATAAATCCTAACAAGTATGAAATGATCAGAGAATGTACTCGTCTGTCATCCTGAATGAATGATATGAATAGATGTTCGAACTGGTGTCACATAGTCCTATTTAGAGTAAAACAGGTTATAAAGTACTCAAATTGTAATAATGGAAATCTGCATTGCAAACTACATAATTCTAAGTCAAAACTAGGTCAAAGTCAACTATTGGTCAACTGTCTAGGTCAACAAGTCCAGATTGGTCAAACTAGGAGTCCAACTAGGTCATACTAAGTCAATCTTAGTCAACAAGGTCATGCCATGTCCAATTAGGTCACTCAAAGTCAACTAGGTCAAGTCTAGTTATTTCTAAGGTAACTAGCCTAACTAGTCTCTAGGATATAATCACAATGTATATATATACACTAACTAGTGTATATAGGGCAAGCCTATAGGAAAACCTACCTATACCATACAACCATAAACTAAGCCTAACCAAACCTAGGCTATCATCCACACACAGTCACAAGGTTATACAAGCCATCAAACATATAATTTATATATATATATACATATATATTCAATACACACATAGCATACTCTAATATGTGAAATCATTCATAGGTATATATAGGAATCATCTTTATGTAGCTAATGTATACATACATGCATATATATATATGCAATGGTATATACATAGTGTTAGGGGGGAAAGAACAGAACACATATATAGAGGGGGATAGAGAGAACATATGCATAAAGGCTATAGTGATAGTGTCTATGTTAGAGTGTAGTGAACAATAAGGGTATGTTCACATATATTCAGTTAAGGGGGGTTCACAACTACATGTATAAGGGTTGAGGCATATAGAGTATCTCTTATATTATGTCACATTCATACAATACACAATATATATATATAGGTAGCCATATATATAGAGAGAGAAGGAAAAAGGAATTTAAGAAAGGGTGTGTGTGTGTGTGTGTTCATGAGATGTGATGAGTGTGTGTGTGAGCATGGTAGGACAATGGTGTAATCTCAGATTTACATAAAGGAATTCTCAGGTTTATATTATGGAAAACCTCAGTTTTTCTTTTGAGTTCTCAGGTTTCATATGAACTCAGGTTACACTCTTAACAACCCATTCCTAGTTTTCATGTATTGCAATATCTCAGTTTACTTTAGATTTAGAAATCTCAGGTTTAGGGTGTCAATTCAATCCTCAGGAATGCACAACTAAATGACAGTTAACATTAATTCCACCTTGACAGTTTACACATCAGTCCCACAGTCCTGAACCCATTCGAAAATCCATTTTCCCTTGATAACATCAAACCCAAACATGTAACCACATTGCAGTAAACTAATGCATATGTACTGAATTAACATGGTGATTTAGACATCAAAATTCAGTTTAAAATGGAATCTAATTTCAGAAAATTCAAAAACAGGGAGCATGTATCGGTGAACAAATGTGAAATTAAAAATCGACAGGCAAAAATAAGTTAATATCCAATTTTAATGGTTGGTAGTTAGTAGTGTAGGTGTAAGAGTGTCGTGGGTGTGTCCTAGTGTCAAGGAACTGGACACAAACGTGTCCGAAATAAAATAAACACTCATGAGCACACAGGACTGCGCCCAGCATCGTGCACACATGCACGCGTGTCCAGCACACGACATAGGCCACGTGGGGATACGTGGTCGTGCACACGTGTAGCCCACATGTAGGGCTATACGATCTATACCCTGTATCGTATCCATGTCGTGTCCAGTGTGCACACGAGACGCGTATCAGGGAGTTATTTCCTGACTCTGCAGTGCATTATCGAAATAGTGTACGTGTCCATGCTCTCTCGACACGGCAAGAGAAGGTGTCAAACTTGAGGGGTGTCATGTCAGACACTAGACCTACCTCTGTGTCAAAGGAAACGTGTCCAAGTGACACAGACACTGCGCATGAGTCCTCGAGTAGCAGGGCACTGCCCTAAGGCTGCTGCTGGCGTGTTCGTGTCCGTTTTGTCCGTGTTCACGACTCGAATTCGTGCTCTGTCAAATTGTTTAGTGATATACACATAATAACCTAATTTTCTATTCAATTAGATTCTGAAATTAACACAATTTATTTCTCACAAATATTTTATCGAACACCTTGTTTAAATCACTGATACGTGTCCGATACGGACACGAAATGGACACTACCTAACACCAAACTAACCCTACCGCTAGGATATACCTATATGCATGCATTAATAAAAATAAAACATGATTTTATAAGGGTTTTATGGGATTTACCTATTGAGATTGAATCTCAATAAAAATGGTGATGATGAGGGTTTCTCCTTGAACTTCAATTGACCAAGGCACTTCAACTCCTAGCTAGCAAGCCCCTACTAGCTTCCACTATGGTAGAGGGTGATAATGCAATTGATTAGGACCAATTTGGGCTTGATTTGGATGTTAGGGAAAGAAATTTGGGGAGGAACTATTAGGGTTCTAAGAAATTGTAAAAAGAGGCAAAGGTTTTACTAAGGATGTTTTATAGGAAGGGGGACACTTGATGTAGTGCCCCGTCCCGCTTAGTCAATCGGAGGAATCAAAATACTGACGGCGTTCGGACTTAGCCTTGTAACGGCTGCTCGAAGACATCGCTCGGTCGAGGCGACCGCTCGCTCAGGTGGGGTAGTTTCGGTGAACTTGCCTCATCTTAGTCTTCACATAATAAATCGCATATTTTCAACTTGCACAAGTAGGCTTGATAACAAAAGAGACGAATTCACATAGCTAAAGGGAATAATCCCGACGGGTCGAATTGAGTTAGAATATGGAAAGGTCCATCGGGCGGCTTAGAGCTGGTGCACGGCATGCTTTGAAAATGACACTCGACCCTTCGTCCCGTGGCTTGGGAGAAGGGAAGTTGGTTGAGTAGTAGAAGTTATGAACGTAGCCTAAGTCATAGGCGTCACCCGCATAAATACTTCATAAAGCATACACGGTCCTATCGTCCAAGGCTTGGCATAGTCTTGGCTTGTCCCATGAGTTAAGTTGCGTTGCACGGCTTATGATATAAGTCTAGGCACCCAAATGACTTGGTCGTTCAGAAGTCGAGCGCATGCGCGGCACATTTCCGCAATGCGAGGCTTGACGCAGCCTTTGCTCGTCGAGTCATTGTACGTTTAAGTCAGGCAAGTTATGTTAGGCTATCGGAGTGGTAGCAAGCACGGTCCTATGAGTTCTACGGTTGGGTATAACCACATAGTCTTACGGTTTCAAGGCCCGTCATATAAAGTATGACTTGGGCGATAGCGTCGCGTAGATCAGAAGTCCGTTTGAGGCACGATGCACGGACTTAGTGTTTAAGGCATGAACCATGGTTGATTGAACGAGTCTTGGAGAAAGGAATATCTAATAGGCAATGAGTTTAATGAAATGATATGGTAACATGGAAAGAATGCTCGCGACCGTGGGTCGTCGAGGGGTCTCAAATGATAGAAAGAATTCTCGCGACCGTGGGTCGTCGAGGGGTCTCAAATGATAGAAGTCTTGATATTGGTTTTGGAAGAGAGGGTAACACTGAAAGAAGGATGACTGTGTGAGACGTCGGTTTGTGTCGAGTCTTGCATGGTCATTGGACAACTTGTCGACAAGGAGAGTTTCCTCGAGCGACAACCCGGGGCCACGAGACCGACTCGGCCTAGGAGGAAACACGGTATAGCTGTGCTGGGTGATAGGGTGATAGCACGGGTTAAGCGGGGACTTACAGCGGGGCTCGCTACTTGTGCTGCAAGGGTCCTGATTAACAAAAGTTATAGTCCATGATAGCTTGTCATGCTAGTGACCTCATATAGATGAGTCGGCAAGGGCGACAATCCGCGAGCGTGCCTTTGGATTGAGTCGAGTATTGAGTGCACTATATCAAGGAGTCGAGTTGAATGTGTGTGTATAGGTTGTCGGTATATAAGTTGCATGTTATGATTGAGTTGACTTGAGTTTAAGTCAGGAGATGCCGCAAGGCAAAGTAGGTCGAGTGACATTTAGTTCACAAGTCCTGATTGGGTCAGTTGGTGATTGAAGTAAAAAGGGCCGCGAGGCGACGATATGATTGAGTCTCATTGAGTTGCGAGGCACGGCCTCAACAAGGACTTATAGCACGGTCACACGAAAATGGAGTCTTATCGCGTAGTTGTATCACTGATTTTGGACCGTAAGGCAAACACGACTTGATAGGTTAACGTTGTTGGCACGAGAAGGGTCTAGAGGTAAAGTATGAGTTAATATCGTTGTTGCAAGCACGAGATGGCCTAGAGACACAAAATAGGCCAAGGCGTCGGTCCTAAAACTGATCCTAAGACAAGAGTAGAAAGACAATCATAAAGGGGACTATGTTGCACAAAAGTAAATATAATGTGTAGGTTTGTATGGGTGGGCGAGGAGCTCATTCCATCAGTACAGTTGAGTACTGACACCCACATAGTTTTCATGTGCAGGCACAGGTAGAAGCTCATGGCGCGGAGCTCACTTGGATGCGTCGAGGCACGGAGTTCCTTGGCGATTCGAAGCGTGTGGCCACATAGAATCAAGACATACAGGACATAATGTATGGACGTCACCTTCCAAGACTTATATTGAGAGATGAGAGAGAGCTGAGTGATTTGTAATGTGAGATGAGTGAGCTCGAGAGACTTGTAATCTTGGTCTTGCGCCCTATTGTAACCTTTGTTTCAATATCAATAAAAGAGTGTTTTGCAATGACTTGTGTTTGCTTTCTAAATTCCGCTGCTATTATTCAATATCTCTGCTTGGGACTTCTGTGCGACGACCCCGTCGCAGCCGCTGAAATCGGCCGTTATGGAACCCGCCTTGCACGAGCGCAATCTAGGCTTACGGCATCACGTCTTAGCGAGGACGATCGCTCCTACGGGAGCGGGGCGTGACACTTGATGGCTGCCATAAGATGGATTAGGGTTAGGTTTTAGGTCTAGATGAGTGGCTAGGAGTTGTCTACCCAATCTTTGGCCTTCCTATTGGTTTGACTAGCCATAGGCTTCCTTTTTCACAAATATCCTAAGAGAAAATATCTTTCCTAGAAATATCTAGATATTAATAATCATGTCATTACTAGGTTAACCTTATCAAGGTTCTAAACTCAAGGCTAATTTAGATTAGGCTAAGCTTCTAGGTCGAGTCTTAATAATTAGCTAGCACATATTTTATTAATATAAATCACAATTTCACAATATTGTCAAATTGACCAAAATACTCTTAGGCTAAAAAGTTGTAATTAGTCATCCTAATCATATGACTAGGCTCCCTTGGTCATGGTTAGTCTCTAGGCTTAGCCAAACTCTAGGGTTACACTAGTCAATCATCAAAATCACAAGTCGTGGTTTTAAATGGTTTTAAATTAACTAAAAATCACCAAAAATCATAACATGGTTTAAATATCATTATTAAATGATTATAATTACAAAATTTTAAAATTACCCTCATTTTAGAAACTGGGTGCTACAGCACGAGCCGTGAAATGTTAGTTGCTGCAAGTGCAATAAATTATGAAATATGATTTGAGATGTTGTTGTTGCAATGTAACATGTTGAATGAGAAATAAAATGATTCACGAAGTGTAACGAGTTAATTGTGAATATGCGTTAAAAATGAAAGTGATAAGTCAATATCGAATGTGTTGAACGGATTTGGACATTGACTTTGAAACTCGAGAATAAATCGTTGCACGAGGTACAATGAATATCGGAAATAAGTCGTTGTACGATGTGCAACACGTGTCGGAAGTAAAAATTTTGTACGTGGTGCAACGCATATCAAATTAATCGTTGCACGGGGTACAAAGGAGATTGAAAATAAATCGTTGCACGAGATGCAACGTAAAGGAACTTAAATCGTAAATCGATATAATGAATCGTTCGGTTGTACAGCGAACTTGTATTGGCAAATGAAAATATTGGCCGAGTTGTGTCGGATTTGATTTAATCAAAGTTACGATTGTGATCAAGCACGATCACTGTGAAAATCGTGAGTCGTAAGATATTGTTGGTTCATAAGGAGTATAATACGAAGGAAATGACTTGATTTCCGAGTGGTATATGCCATACCACGTATGCGATGAATGACTCGATACCGAGTGGTATATGGTATACCACTTGTGCGATGAATTGCATCGACGCGTTGTGAGAATTGTGGAAGGTTTGTCTGCAACGAACGGGAGAGTACCGAGGCTATATTGGAAATTTGTATGACGGTATGTTGATACAAGTATTCTTCGAAAATCGGTTGGGATGATAAGGCGAGACTCGTATCAATGAATGATACGTCGGACGAAAATTATAAGTTGGTCGGACGACCGAGACTAGCGGAACGATTATGCCTTGAATCAATAATCGGATCGACGGGAAAGAAAAACTCGAACTTACAAATGAGTCGCACGACTTGCAATCTCGATAGAAATGTTGGGCGACGTGAATCGAATCGTATGACTTACGATTTCAATAGAAATGTTAGGCGATAAGAATTATAATCGGATCGCACGATGTGTGACTTCGGTGAAAAGTTGGTTGATGCGGGTAAATAGTGCCTAAGAGATAGTTGGATTACGTAAACGGCAAAACTCATTTGAGTACGACTGAAACATGCAAAACCTTAGAGGGCGTGATATAACTCGAGGGTTCGATGTTGGATAATCGGTATCTCGGTTACGCGATCAAAGCATAACGGAATGCATACAAATTGAGAAACGATTCGAGACGTACGAAAATGTTTGTGGAGAACTTGGAAGAATGTAATGCAAGTTGTCAACGTTGAAACAGAATCAAAGTTGACCCTTACACTATCGAAATTGATACGACGTATCGAGATCGATACGTAAGAAAACGTAAGCACGATGTGAGAATACAAAATGGAGTATGTCTCGCGCTATCAAAATTTTGTAAATAACAATACGAGAATGAACGAACTGGTTGATCATGAACTTTATAATTGATCAAGACGATACTATAAGTCATTGACGATTGCTTGATGCGTATAGCATCTCGTGTCTCGACTACAAATAAGATAGACTCGAACTCAATACGAGTAGATGTTTCATAAATTACAAAATCATCGATGGTAGTGCATGACTTTACTCGGAGGATAGTTGTGCATCAGTTGCGCCGATAGAAACGATTTTGTCCGAAATTGGATAGTCGTATAGAAATCGTCGGAACGTGATTTGGCTCCGAAATAAGATATAGCATGGTTCGTAGTAAACTGTCCTTCGGTGATGATCCACAGTTATCGAGCGTAGCTTCGGGGCAGCTGACCCTAGAAGACTTGACCGCCAAATCAAATTGAATGTTGCAGACCGTAAGATGACCCATACGATATCGCATATAAAATTGCATCGATAACAAATATAGTGTGATGCATGTTGATGATAAGTCTAGGCGATCGAAAATTGTTGGAACAACTTTCGAATGAGAATGATGTAAATAGTTTTTGAGTATTTATCGGATGAATGCTTGAATGGTTATGTTGATCGGTAATCGAACAAAGAAATTCACCAACGAACTTGGTGATTCGGATAGGCGATTGCGGGAATCGTGCTATGCACGAGAGAGAACGATAAGGGAATGACTTACGAGTCATGTCGTTAGATTCGAATTCACCTTGCAATTGAGCTTACGTGAATCAAACTTATATTCGATGTTGCAAGACGGATAAGTTGGAAATTTGGCTAGTAAATTCCTACTCTTTAGGAAATCGAATGTAAGACGCATCGTAAAGACTTTCGTGTTAGGGCAAATTGTTGCCTTGAGCATCATCGATTGGAATCAAACTTGTGTCGGATAGATTGTGGCCTTTGTGCAATGTTAATTTAAAGTTGCGTCGGGAGAAGTTAAGCACGGTGTCTAGGTAAGTAACCTAGCGGGCGTAGTCCCGAATGTTGAAAAGAAAATTGTATCGAGATAAGTTGCATAGCCAGACTTCGAAAAATAGTTGGATGGCGACTTCGAACGCAAGGCGTTACGAAGGATTATTGCGATCGGATGCGCGATGGCTCGACGCGACGCATAAAGTTGATAGTCCATACAAAACATACAAAATAAGGAATGCAATTTTTGAATCGCGTTGCGTGCAGTAACCTTACTGAATGAATCACGTATATATCGAATATACGTATGCGATAAAATTTTGAGAACAGTTGCTAAAGATAAGTCCGATAGGGAGTACGAGATGGCAAGCATAGGATTAAAATTTACCTGTCAGCTTTGTTCTAATTTGCTACCACTGGACTTGGTCGAAATACATATATCTTCGGGACACCTTGAATATAGGTACGGATCCAAATCGAGTTGTATACAAATTCAAATCGAGCTGCAGGAAAGACTTTGAAATGTTAATAAAAAGCTTACAAGATAGTGTGAAACTAAACAACATTGGTGGGACGAGATCGTGAAACGATCTATAAAACACTTAGCCGGAGTGTTGGTTTTGGTTCGAGGACGAACCTAGTTTTGAGTAGTATATTCTGTAATGTCCCGCTCCGTACGGTACATTACGCTGAGACGTTGACTCAACGAGTCGCGTTGACCGAATGAAACGTATCGATTGCGAATCGATACGAGAGTTATGTTGTCCCGAGCAACGCATCAAACTAAGTCAATACAAAAAGTTGCCTTGTCCCAAAGAACGCATCGAGTTGAATCGATGCGAAGCGCCGCATTTTCCCGAAGGATAAGTGCGTTGAGACGACTCGAAGATTCTAAGAAATCGAATCGACCACGGCGCAAGTCCGAATCGATGCAAGTATTAACTTTAGTTGGTTTCATGTGCAGGCTATACGTTTATGCTGAAATATTAGAGGTCGGCATTCTGTCTTATTCAGTAAGGAGTCCACGAAAGCAAATTGTCGCCTTGCGACAGACTGAGACTTAGGCACGGTAAGCCAAATCGGACGTATAATTCAGGAGAGTTGGCCGTGCAACAAAGTTATAAAATCGAGCCGCATCGGTTCGGCAAAATGACAAGGCGTATCGACTTAAGGTAGGAGGATTGACTTTTTTTTACTCCTTTATATCTAAGTCGGAACGTATCATTGTGTCACGCCCCGATTCCGTAGAATCGATAGTCGTCCCCCGGGCGTGATGCCGTGCGAACCTAAGTTGCGATCGCACAAGGCATAGTCATAAGGTTATCCGAAACACAACATCAAGTTAGAGTACGCAGAGAAATTGAATGACACATTTGGAATAGAAATAGACTTTTTCATTGATGATAATAAAACTTTACATAGACTCCTTTACAATCATTGCCGCGCGGGCTACAACATGACTCGACTTTACAAAATGAACGCCGATGAGATAGGTCGTTCCATACATTACATCCCCTTTTTACAAGCAAAAGTATATAACATCTTTTCACCTGCTATCGAGGCGAGTCGAGCCGCCATCTTCTTTTGGACTGGGTGTGGGTCTTCTTCAAAAGGATTCCAGAAAACAAGCCTTTACACGCGGACGAGGCTTCAAAAGGGTTCACTTCGCCTTGAGCTTTCAAGTGGCACGCCCTTCGTAGTTCGGGGTACCTGCGTGGAGAGCGAGGATCAGTACATTACACTTTGTACTGGTGCGTGGCAAGTTAAGTTCCAAGCTCTCATTTGGTTGAATGAGTTTATATGACTTGGTTCATGAATGTTTCTAACCATCCTAATGAATTTCAAGCGTGCAATGACAAGCATAATGTAATTTACTTCGGAACTTACCCCCGGCGGACCGTACCGTGCCTTTGGGACTTACAATGTTCTTCCCTGTCAGTTGTTATCATTTTGTGTGCAAATTTGTGTTCGTGAAGGTCACTGGCATCACAAGCCATATTTGGACTATAGCTGGGTTAGACGGCGACACTTTCAGCGCGAGTAGCGAGCCCCACTGCAAGTTCTCCCGACTAACCATATCTTTTTGCTTTCGTCGAGCACAGCTATCTTTTACTTCCTCCTAGGCCGAAACGATCCCATGTCTCGGGGTATCGCTCGAGGAAACCGTTCCTCGTGCACGAGTTGTCCAATGACCGTGCAAAGACAATTCTTTTTAGTTATGAAGATATAGCCTACATTCTCTTTGAAACTTGTTCATTTTTATCGTGTTCGTGCCCTTGATTTCATTGTTTCATCCGCAACAACACTATCGATTTGCCTAAGAAGGGGGTCGAGAAGAGAAGGGTCAGCCACTCACCTTGAGTTTACTTCGGCGAGAGAACTTGCTGGTTGCGCTAGGCGTCGCCTACGCGATTACCTGAAATCGCACAAGCAACCGATTAGAACACTGTATTATTCAAGGAGTTCGATAGGAAATGCGAGTTCGAAATGCAAGCCATGAAAACCATCGAAAACATTCACGAAAACGCATTCAGAAAACAAAGCCAAAACCAACGCAAGCGGCGTGAAAAGCAGAGCAACAGGAGGTCTCTCCCGACTCAGCCGCAGAGTCAATCCTCGAGGCGCAGCCCGCTGAATATGGGACTTGGTTCCGAAGAAGACATTCCATAACGAGGAATGGGTCTTAATTCAACCGTTCCCGTTCGATCGACTCGGCCGATCCCGACCTATCGGTTCTGACCGAATCGATAGCGACAGTGTTCCTTTCTCGCGCACCCCGTGGACAGAGTACGGGGCACGATATAGGGACGGGGCACTACACCATAACCAACTAACAAAAAGTTTCGTCCTCGAAACTTAAAATAGAACCTACCTCTACAAGAACAATGAAGGGAACTTTTCTTTCATTTCTGACTCAAGCTCCCATGTCGACTCTTCGATCGAATTGTTTCTCCAGAGGACGCGGACTAGTGGTATAGCACGGTTGCGGAGAAGTTTATCCTTGCGCTCCAAGATTTGCACCGGCTCTTCGACATATGATAAGTCCGCCTTCAGGTCCAGCTTACCCAAATCTACCACATGCCCCGGATCGTTCACGTACTTCCGCAATTGTGAGACATGGAAGACGTTATGTACCTCTGACAATGCAGGCGGCAAGGCAATTTGGTAAGCTACCGGGGCGACTCGCTTCAATATTTCGAACGGGCCAACAAATCTTGGACTCAACTTTCCTTTCGCACCGAACCGGGATACTCCATGCATAGGCATCACCTTCAGGAATACATGGTCGCCTTCCGAGAACTCGAGGGGGACGTCGGTGCGTGTCGGCATAGCTTTTCTGCCGGCTTTGTGCTATCTTCAATCTTTCTCGTATCAATTTGACCTTTTGCACAGTCTGCTCCACCAGCTCCGGACCAAGTATCTGTCGTTCCCCGACTTCATCCCAGCAAATGGGCGATCTACACTTTCGGCCGTACAAAGCTTCATACGGCGCCATTTGGATGCTGGACTGATAGCTGTTGTTGTATGCAAACTCGGCCAGCGGTAGATGGACGTCCCAACTTGACTTCAAGTCGATCGCATAGAGTCGCAACATGTCTTCGAGAATTTGGTTCACCCGCTCTGTTTGGCCGTCAGTCTGAGGATGATAAGCTGAGCTGAACTTCAACTTGGTCTCCAATGCTGAATGTAGACTACTCCAGAAACGTGCTACGAACCGTCCATCCCGATCGGAGACAATAGAAACTGGGACCCCGTGCAGCCGAACTATTTTATCAAGGTATATCTGAGCAAGGCGGTCGACGCTCCAAGTAACTTTGATGGCGATAAAGTACGCTGACTTGGTTAGTCGATCGACGATGACCCAGACGGCGTCATTTCCCCGCGGCGTCCTCGGCAAGCCAACAACGAAGTCCATAGTGATGTGATCCCATTTCCACTCTGGAATGGCAAGGTTCTGCATCTCCCCGCCCGATCGCTGGTGCTCGGCTTTGACTTGCTGACAGGCCATACATTTTGACACAAAGAGCGCTACGTCCCTCTTCATGCCGTGCCACCAAAAGACAACGCGGAGGTCCTTATACATCTTGGTGCTGCCAGGATGCAAGGAATATTTTACATAGTGTGCCTCCGTCATTATCTCCTTTGTGAGTTCTACGTCGTCCGGTACGTATAGCCGTCCCTTCACGCGCAGCACTCCCGACTCGTCCTCTGCAAAGTCGGACGCTTTCCCTGTCGATATCAGCTTCCGTATCTTCTCCAGGTACGGGTCGTCCTTCTGTGCAGACTTGATCCTCTCCAGTAGGCTCGGTTCCACCCGCAGTTGCGCCAGTTTCACGTCTCTGAAACGAACTCGAAGCTCGATGCCCATTCCTTCCAAGTCGCGCAGCAGTCGATCGTTGATGCATAATGAAGCTAAGTACTTTCGGCTCAGCGCATCCGCTACCACATTTCCCTTGCCCGGCGTGTAGTCGATCGATAAGTCATAGTCTTTGATTAGTTCGAGCCATCGCCTCTGCCGCAAATTCAGTTCTTTCTGGGTGAAGAGATACTTGAGGCTTTTGTGGTCCGTATAAATCCTGCATGCCACGCCATAGAGATAGTGACGCCACAGCTTCAACGCGAACACAATTGCCGCTAGTTCTAGGTCGTGCGTGGGGTAGTTCTTCTCGTGCGGCTTCAACTGCCGGGAAGCAAAAGATATCACCTTATCCCGCTGCATGAGCACACACCCCAAGCCCTGGCCAGAAGCATCGCTGAAGATTTGAAATCCCTTCGACCCTTCAGGAAGAGCAAGTATCGGGGCCGAAACGAGCCGTTGTTTGAGCTCCTGGAAGGAAGCTTCACAGTCGTCTGACCACTTGAATGCGACTCCTTTCTGGGTGAGGCGAGTCAACGGCGATGCAATCTTCGCGAAGTCCTTCACGAAGCGTCGGTAGTATCCCGCCAAGCCTAGGAAGCTCCAAATTTCGCTAACTGATACGGGCCGTTTCCAATCAGCAACTGCCTCGACTTTCTTCGGATCGACTGCGATGCCCGTGGCGGAGATGATGTGCCCAAGGAATGAGACGCTGTCCAACCAGAACTCGCACTTGCTCAGCTTCGCATACAACTGATTTTCTCGAAGGGTTTGGAGTACCGTCCGCAGATGCTCTGCATGTTGCGCTTGATCCTTCGAGTAGACGAGGATGTCGTCGATGAAGACTACTACGAACTTGTCAACGAACGGATGGAACACCCGATTCATTAGATCCATGAAGATGGCAGGGGCGTTTGTCAGGCCGAATGGCATTACCAAGAACTCGTAGTGGCCATAACGAGTGCGGAAGGCAGACTTCGGCACGTCATCTGGCTTGACTTTGAGTTGGTGATAACCCGATCGCAGATCAATCTTCGAAAATATGGTTGCACCTTGGAGCTGGTCGAACAAGTCGTTGATGCGGGGCAGGGGGTATTTGTTTCGGACGGTGGCTTTATTCAATTCTCGATAGTCGATGCAGAGTCGCATCGATCCATCCTTCTTCTTTACAAATAGTACGGGCGCACCCCACGGCGAGACACTCGGACGAATAAACCCTCTGTCGAGCAATTCCTGAAGTTGTGCCTTCAATTCTTTCAATTCTGCAGGAGCCATTCTGTACGGAGCCTTCGAGATCGGACGGGTGTCGGGGAATGTGTCGATGGTGAACTCTATTTCTCGATCGGGCGGCATGCCGGGTAGCTCGTCCGGGAACACGTCGGGGAATTCTGCCACAACGTCGGTCTGACCCGCGTTTGCACCATCCTGTCGCATGTCTCGAACGGAAGCTAGATAGCCTTCGCACCCGGAATGCAGCATCCGTCGAGCCGATATTGTAGAGATCACCATGCAGGTCGGCGACGCCTCACCACACGAGTAGCAGAATTCAGGCACTCCAGGTATGCGGAATGTGACCCTCCTTTTAGCGCAGTCTATGGTTGCGTTGCACGGCCCGAGCCAATCCATCCCCAGAATGATGTCAAAGTCCTTCATATCTAGAACTATCACATCCAGATCGATCTTTTGACCGCCGATACAGATAATCCCGCCGGCGCAAGCTAAGTTTGTGAGAATTGGTGTGCCCGAAGGCGTGCTTACGCTAAGGTCGAGATCTAATGATATTACAGGGAATTTGTGTTCGGCAGTAAAGTCTGCCGATATGAAACTATGTGAAGCACCTGAATCAAATAACACACGAGCAGGCACATTATTGAATTTTAGTATACCTGTCACTACGGTGTCTGATTCCAGTGCTTCGTCTCGAATCATGGCATAGACGCGGCCCTGAGTGTTGGGGCGACGATCTTGGCCATATTGTAGTGCAGGTTGAGTGGGCGGAGGAGGTCGAGGAACTGGGCCTCGATTTTGATGATTTGATTGTGGCAGCGCATCTTGTCGTTGCGGTCGGGAACGACAATCTTTAGCATAGTGTCCCTTTTTCCCGCAAGAGTGACAGTCGATGTTCAGGGTACGGCACTCGCTGGCATCGTGTCCGACGTAATTACATTTTGTGCAACGAGACCTACTGCTTTGTCCTTGGTAGCCCCCGTTGTTCGGACGCTTTGTTGTGTGGTTGTTGCCTCCCATATGGCTAGGACGTTTGTGATTGGAGTTGCGCACAACGTCGTCAGCACTGGAAGGATGCAGGTTCTCAAGACGGAGCGCGTGATTTAGAGCCTCGCCCACGGTCTTGTACTCTGGGACCCCGACATGCGCACCGATAGAGTGTCGCAGACCCACTTCGAACCGTCGCACACGGCACTCTTCAGTCGGCAGAAACTGGCCAGCAAACTTTGACAACTTGTTGAATTCCGCGGCGTACTGTTCCACCGTCCGGCTCCCTTGCTTCAACTGCATAAATTCATTCTCCTTCGCTTGAAGAACGGCTGACGGAAGGTACTGGAGTTCGAAAGCTTTGCGGAACGTGGCCCAAGAGATCGGTGCGGTGGTGTTGTCCGGTCGGATCGCTCGCTTACGCACAGCCCACCAGTCGTGCGCGTTCAACCGTAGCTGAAGTTGTGCGCAGGCGACTTGCTTCGATTCTTCAATGCCAAGAAGCTCAAAGTGATCTTCCAGTTCTTCCAACCAGTCGATCGCCATGGAAGGACCCTCGGTGCCGCTGAAGGAAGTGCGGCACGCCTTCTTGAATTCTGACACTTCAAAGTTGTACTTTTTCGGTGCCGCTGGTTGACGCTCAGGATCCTCCGTGTCGACATCAATGGGTTGGATCGCCGGCACAGTGATGGTAGGCGTAGTCGCAGAATTCCCATTGGCCGCCATTGTCTGGACTATCTGCTGCAGGGTATCTAGCTGCTTTTGCTGAAGCTTGGCATGTGCATCAAAACGAGCTTCGAAGCGAGCTTCGAACTGGGCCTGTCGTTCCTCTACCTGCTGATGCCGGTTCTCGGACTGGTTTCGCTGCGCCTCCATCATGCGCAGCATCCTTTCGATTGTATCGTTAGAAGGTCCAGCCTGCGGACGATGCGAACTACTGGAGCCGCTCGAGGCGCTCTGTTCTTGCTCGGCCGTAGGTTCCGTCACTTCTGCGATACGAAGGCAAACGTATCAGTCACAAAATATTACGGACTCATTGTATGGAACAACTTATCTCATCGATGCGAGGTCAAAGGTTTGGAACTCTAGACGCAAGGCCAAAGGATGTAAAGCCGTGCTCTGATACCATTATGTCACGCCCCGATTCCGTAGAATCGATAGTCGTCCCCCGGGCGTGATGCCGTGCGAACCTAAGTTGCGATCGCACAAGGCATAGTCATAAGGTTATCCGAAACACAACATCAAGTTAGAGTACGCAGAGAAATTGAATGACACATTTGGAATAGAAATAGACTTTTTCATTGATGATAATAAAACTTTACATAGACTCCTTTACAATCATTGCCGCGCGGGCTACAACATGACTCGACTTTACAAAATGAACGCCGATGAGATAGGTCGTTCCATACATTACATCCCCTTTTTACAAGCAAAAGTATATAACATCTTTCCACCTGCTATCGAGGCGAGTCGAGCCGCCATCTTCTTTTGGACTGGGTGTGGGTCTTCTTCAAAAGGATTCCAAAAAATAAGCCTTTACACGCGGACGAGGCTTCAAAAGGGTGGCCTTGAGCTTTCAAGTGGCACGCCCTTCGTAGTTCGGGTACCTGCGTGGAGAGC
Organism: Iris pallida; assembly: GCA_029216955.1. Taxonomy (NCBI): domain Eukaryota; kingdom Viridiplantae; phylum Streptophyta; class Magnoliopsida; order Asparagales; family Iridaceae; genus Iris; species Iris pallida. The sequence goes on along the minus strand of JANAVB010018993.1, from coordinate 16,660,928 downwards.
GAGGATCAGTACATTACACTTTGTACTGGTGCATGGCAAGTTAAGTTCCAAGCTCTCATTTGGTTGAATGAGTTTATATGACTTGGTTCATGAATGTTTCTAACCATCCTAATGAATTTCAAGCGTGCAATGACAAGCATAATGTAATTTACTTCGGAACTTACCCCCGGCGGACCGTGCCGCGCCTTTGGGACTTACAATGTTCTTCCCTGTCAGTTGTTATCATTTTGTGTGCAAATTTGTGTTCGTGAAGGTCACTGGCATCACAAGCCATATTTGGACTATAGCTGGGTTAGACGGCGACACTTTCAGCGCGGGTAGCGAGCCCCACTGCAAGTTCTCCCGACTAACCATATCTTTTTGCTTTCGTCGAGCACAGCTATCTTTTACTTCCTCCTAGGCCGAAACGATCCCGTGTCTCGGGGTATCGCTCGAGGAAACCGTTCCTCGTGCACGAGTTGTCCAATGACCGTGCAAAGACAATTCTTTTTAGTTATGAAGATATAGCCTACATTCTCTTTGAAACTTGTTCATTTTTATCGTGTTCGTGCCCTTGATTTCATTGTTTCATCCGCAACAACACTATCGATTTGCCTAAGAAGGGGGTCGAGAAGATAAGGGTCAGCCACTCACCTTGAGTTTACTTCGGCGAGAGAACTTGCTGGTTGCGCTAGGCGTCGCCTACGCGATTACCTGAAATCGCACAAGCAACCGATTAGAACACTGCATTATTCAAGGAGTTCGATAGGAAATGCGAGTTCGAAATGCAAGCCATGCAAACCATCGAAAACATTCACGAAAACGCATTCAGAAAACAAAGCCAAAACTAACGCAAGCGGCGTGAAAAGCAGAGCAACAGGAGGTCTCTCCCAACTCAGCCGCAGAGTCAATCCTCGAGGCGCAGCCCGCTGAATATGGGACTTGGTTCCGAAGAAGACATTCCATAACGAGGAATGGGTCTTAATTCAACCGTTCCCGTTCGATCGACTCGGCCGATCCCGACCTATCGGTCCTGACCGAATCGATAACGACAGTGTTCCTTTCTCGCGCACCCCATGGACAGAGTACGGGGCACGATGTAGGGACGGGGCACTACACATTGTATGCTAAGTTAACCTATCAACGCCACGGGCATGGTCCGATCGGAAGATAAATTGTAGTATGAGTCGAACACTAGTTAGAATAATTGAAATAAAACGTGCATCAAATGCACGAATCGCTATGGAACATTAGATATCGCAAAGGCGAGCGTCTCGGTGCGCAAGCCGCAAGAACATGGGATAACTGTACTCGGCGAGTGCCTTAGTGCACGAGCCATTCCGTGCCTTCGCACACGAGTTAGAAAGGCTAGAACATTGAAAGACAATAGGCGAGCGCCCTAGCGCGCAAGCCACGAACATTGAACACTAAGGCATAGAACATAAAAATACGGCTTCCACGCGTGCATCAAGTGCACGACGCGAAGGATAGATGATAAATGTGTCAGAACGTGCCTACGTGCACGAGATCATAAGAGATGGCTTCGTTGCGAAAGAATACAGTTATGGCACGGATGTGGCGGAACTGTCGGATATGACATGATGCCTCGAAAGGTGTTCAGAACTTTCGGTCGTTCGGTTGACGAACATTGAGTTGAGGCATAATGACGTTGAACATTGAAACGAAGTACGAAATGTAAGAACATAGAAAGTAAATGGAAGGAATACGAAATTATAAAGTCTGAGTCTCGGACTCAAGACTATACTTGGTTGTTTGAATAATAGTGCGTTGCATGGTCGAATGAAATGGACTTGAGATAATTGAGATAATAACCCGTGCACGGGTGTTCACTCGAACGGTTAAGTGTCGGAGCGCCCCGGAACCGTTTGGCCTATGAGAAAATGTATCTTTGATAGACGCACATCCGTAAGACGATTAGCAACCGCTTAGCGAGATGTGAAAAGCCACAAATGGTGGTATACAGCGGTAAAGTTTTGGTTGTTTGGGATAGCAAGCCAACCCGTGAAACGTCGAGCTACCCAAATTCAAGAAAGAAAAGAAGGAGAGAAAAAAAAGTAAGAAAACTCCTTTAGTCCATTCCGGCGCGAATACGACAACGACCTTCATATAGTTAAGGAACGATGGGTCGAAAGTGCAGGCACGTATGTGTTCCGCACACATAGATCCTGCTTAGAGATGCACTTATAACATGACAGGGAAGGAATGGGTCGCATTTACCTTGCGTTGGTGCAAGGGCGAGTGCGTCGACTTGGTAAGAAGTCGTGCCACGAAACAAACACGAGATTGCTTGTCTGTTTGCCTATTCAAATTGAATAACATGCTTGCTATGATAACATGCTTTACTGCTTTCGAATATGCCATAAAATCGACCCTAAGGAGAATATAGCAAGATCATAAGCTAAGTTGCATGATTCAACATAAATACTAAATGTCGGTTTAAAAAAAGGTATTTGCATCAGTACATGCGAGGATGAACGTACTGATCCTCCACCAGCTTCATGCAGGGTGCAGGGAATGGATGGCTCGCGACGAAGCTTCGCTTGAACGCGTTGAGGCTTGGAATACCGAAGCGTATTGAAGCGTACAATCGCATTGACGCTCGGACATGCAACAGGGTTGATGCGGCCGAGATATAGAAGGCATGATGTATGGAACGGTGAAATCCTTTGTGGACAAGAGAGAACCTGAGTGTTGTAGCCAATCTGGCATATATTGTTTGGCTATTGAAAGCCTTTGTAATCTCAGTTCGAATATCAATAAAGAGAATTATTTCGTATACTCTGTTTTCCTTTCGTTGTTAATATCGAATCAAAAGATAACCATTTGAGAAATTGTAATCTTGCCTAGCACGAGCGCAACTCCAGGCTCGCGCGGCATCACGTCCCCTGCGAGGACGATGATTCGGGTGATTCCGGGTCGGGGCGTGACAGTGGAGAGGAGGGGGCGGAGCGGAGGCGGTGGCGGGGAGCGGAGGTGGTAGCGGTGGCAGGGAGTGCCAACGGCCTGCCCGGGGGGGGGGGGGGGGGGTTGGGGTAGGGGGATGGGATGGGGGAGGGGGAGAGGAAAGAGAAAGAAGACGGGGGCATTTTGGTCCAAAAAATATTTTTTTTTGATGAATTTCGTCCAAAGTGGGAGTTGTTGTACGTACATTATTGCAAAACAGTGGGGTGCACCGTGAAATGTGGTAAACAAAGTGGGAGGCAAGTCAAAATTTCTCATGAATTTATATGGATGGACATTAATTTCCTTTTTCTTTTTTGTTACAAAATATTTCTATACGGTTTGGAGTATATATAATGATTGAAATTTATCATAATTTGAAACATTTAAAATAATTTAGACTAATTTTCATTAAGTACCCTCAATTTTACATGTCGCTATTGTGCAAAAGTTAGCGACGTATAGCGACCTCCTGCAGCACCTTCTTTACTAATACTAATGATTACTGCTATTCGTCGTTATATGTCGCAAACATCGACGTTCTGTAACGTTCATTTGTGAAGTCGCTAAATATATATTATTTAGCGACGTTTGTTTTCAGGGTCGCTAATTACGTCACTAATGTGGCTTATTTTGGTAGTGGAAGCTTGGGACTAATTTCGTGGTCATGTATTCCTACCGTAATTCATATAAATCTATAGATAAATAGTTTTCTTATGTTAATAATACCTATGAATTCTAGTAAAATACAATAAAATTTAAAGTACCCTGAAACTATATTTTAAGCCTAAATTAGGTCTTAGACTATTAGTTCTAGCCTACCTCTTGTTTGTTTCCTTTATAGGCTTATGGATTGTCCTAGTAACCCAACCACAGAAAAAAAAAATTACCATGTATTATGTTTCATACGTATTTAGTGTATCCATTATGATTTTTCGAGTAGCAAATGCTACAAGTGACAAAGGCGGAGGATAACTACTCACAAGAATAATTCTAGAGACACACTTTTATTGATACACTATGTTATCACACTTATGTAGGAATGAAAACAGAAGCTTGTGATGGATCTTCAAGAAGATTGAATCTTTTGCATAGATTGTAAAATAATAAATTGGACATGAACAATTTTGGCAATTGAATAATTAATTGACCATGCAAATTGCAGCACATGCCAAAGATTGAAAATTTTCATACATGAAATTGCTCTACATGCAAATGTAGACATACCAAAAAATTAATTAATTAGCCTTTAATTACTTCGGTGACGTGGACATGTCAAATCACCTGTCACATAAATGTGTCTACATAGTGTGTCAATAAAAGTGTGTTTCTATAAAATTACTCCTACTCACAAACTAAGCTATGATAGCAACTAACCCAGCGAGTCGTTGGAGGTAGCGAGAAATCAATTATGATAAGGAATATGATCCCACCGCAAACGTCACAATGTTTCGCTAATTCGAAGATGGCAAGATTCAGGACCCCACTACAGACATCAATGGAGCAATGCACCATCATCGATGGCTGAGAATAGGATACAACAAAGAACAACTCTAGTTTCCACCAAAGCAAAAGCTTTATGATAAGCTAATTCTTGAATAATTTTATTACATGAGAGAATCAAAGAGCATTTATTTATAGGGTAGAGAAGTAAAAATAGTAAGAACGTAGACAATACTAAAAACATTATCAAATATAGAAGTTTCTAGAACTATTAATAATAAATAATATTACTAAATATACAAGCTATTGATCAACTTTGGCTTCTTCACAAACAATTGGAAGGGTGAGAGCCAATTGGATTGCGTTTGGTTCATTGTAATGTAATCGTAATCGTAATGGAATTGGGTTTGTAATGTAATTGAGTTTGTAATGTAATGGAATTACAATTACATTACTATGTTTGGTTGAAACATGTAATCAAACCATGTAATGTAATGTTAATTGCATTCATGTGTTTGGTTTACCATGTAATGTAATTGAATTTTTAATTTAATATTTTGTTTAAAATACAACATAAAATTTAAAAAGTTGATCAATACAAAATTTCAAAAATTTAAAAAGAAAAAAGAAAAAAAATTAAAAAAAATAATAAAAAAAGGGGGGAAATGGTTTGTTTTCTGCTAAAAAAAAGACCAAAAACGAAAAAAAAAGACAAAAAATAAAAAATACCAAAAATGACAAATGAACAAAACATAAGGAAAAAAAAACCAAAAATGAAAAAGCGATAAAAAAGAAAAACGACAAAAAAAAAGATCAAAAATGTGAAAACCATAAAAAGTGACCAATAATGACAAAAAAATGACTAAAAACAAAAAATGGACAAAAAACAACAATAAATGAAAGGAAAAAAAAGGACGAAAAACGACCAAAAACAAAAAAAAGGGTAAAAAATGAACAAAAACAACAAAAAAAGAAAAAAATGACAAAAAACGATAAAAAAGAGCAAAAAAATAAAAAAAACGATAAAAAGGAACAGAAATGACAAAAAAACGAAATATGAAAAAAAAGACCAAAAATAAGAGGGAATTAAAACGAGCAAAAAACGACAAAAAGATTAAAACAACAAACAAAAAGAAAAAACGAGCATAAACGACCAAAAAAAAGTGAAAAAAGACCCCCAAAAAAATAAAAAGGATAAAAAAAAAGCGACAAAAAACATGCAAAATCGACCAAAAACGATAGAAGACGATAAAAACGTAAAAAATGGTCAAAAACGTACAAGATCGACAAAAATCGGTAAATAACATGCAGAAATGGCAAAAAATGTGCAAAAATCGACAAAAAAACGATAAAAAACGTAAAAAATTGACCAAAAACGATAAAAAAGGCAAAAAAATGAACAAAAACGACAAAAAAGGGCAAAAAGAACAAGAAAAGGGCAAAAACGACAAAAAAATAAAAACAACAAAAAACGAACAAAAATGACAAAAAATGAACAAAAACGACAAAAAAAACGGACAAAAACAACAAAAAAGGACAAAAACGACAAAAAATGAACAAAAAAAAAGGACAAAAAACGACAAAAAAATCGAACAAAAATGACAAAAAACGAACAAAAATTACAAAAAAACGAACAAAAAAGACCAAAAACAACAAAAAAGGACAAAACGACAAAAAAACAAACAAAAACAACGAAAAACGAACAAAAATGATTAAAAAAACGAACAAAAAACGACAAAAAACGGACAAAAATAACAAAAAAAAAACGGACAAAAACAACAAAAAAGGACAAAAACGAACAAAAAAAACAAACAAAAACGAACAAAAATAACAAAAAACGAACAAAAACGACAAAAAAACGACCAAAAAACGATCAAAAACGACAAAAAACAAACAAAAACAACATAAAATGACAAAACGAACAAAAATGACAAAAAACGAACAAAAACGACCAAAATCGAACAAAAATGACCAAAAACAAACAAAAATAACAAAAAATGACCAAAAACGAACAAAAAGACCAAATTATAGCATACCAACCTTCCGCTTAAGTTGTAATGTAATTGCGATTACATAGGTTTTATGATGTAATTGAGTTTAGAAGAAACTGATGTAATGTAATCAAACTTGTAATCGCGATTACATTACATCTAATTTTTTTTGTCCAACCAAACACCCGAGTTAGATTGACAACGTAATGCCAATTACATTACGTTGTCCAATCCTGCAAACCAAACGGGCCCATTGTGCCAGGCTACAATAGCAAAGAAATAGAAATACAGCCTAAATTTTACTATTTTAGCATCAATTGTAAGGAGATCGTGAGCTTGTTGTGATAGAGAAGGAATATGGGTCAAAGTTTTATCAGATTTGTCTCAGAACTCTGAAAGAGCTGGGAGAAATCAAGTTGTCCCTCCCAGACGTGACGCTATGTAATCAACAAACTAAGCCCAACGTAAGTCCAACCGGTGAAAGCTAATTCCCAATAATAAATGGAAGACCAAGAGACCTACCACAGAAAGTGCACTAGTAGGGGTGGGCACGGGTCGAGCCGGTTCTAAATTTTATGGACCCGAATCGGATTCGTTAATTGGCGAAACGAGACGGGTTTAAAAAATATTGGAACCAGAACGGACTCGATCCGTTCGAAACGAATCCGAAACGGACCGACTGCGGGTCCAAACGGGTCCAAAGATGTTTTAAAAAAAATTCTAGAATAGCAAACATTTGCATATGTTTTATTATCTATAAGAACAAAACAAGTCTTATGTCTTTCCAAATTTCTATAATTTGTTTACTAAACAATAATTTGTTCTATTATCTGTAAACTATAATAGCAAAAAAATTTCAAATTGATAAAAAAAAAAATACATATCCCTAGAAATGGGTTGGTTCGGGGTTCCGTTTATTTTAAAAATAGGATCCGTCCCGTCCCGTCTCGTTAGTGTCACACGATCCGTCCCGACCCGACTCGTTTAAATTCTAAATTTAAGGAACCGATTTGTTTGAACATTTTATGATTCGGACCGAATCGAAAGTACGGATCTTGGAACCGTATGCCCAACCCCCAGAAAGCAACAGTAGGGAAAAGAAAAGAAAATAAAAGAAAGACCAAAGAAACAAGCAAGCTTTTTCTCTCGTACCCTGTCGTTTTCTATTTTGTTGGTTCGGCCGACTTTGCTGAATATTTCTTGCTCTCTTCACATCTCTCAATCATACCCAAATTATTGCAGGAGTCCATATCAGGGCCGGCCCGTTCATGGAAGCCCTATTCAAAATTTTAAAATGGGACTTATATATAATATAAAAAAATTAAAAAAAACCTAGGTAAAATTTTAAAGTGGGACACATATATAATGTAGAAAAAAATTAAAAATTAAAATAAAAGTAAATAAAAAATGTTACAACCAAGAATTAAATCTAGGACCTCTAGTGTACAAGTCTAACATAATAAACACTACACAATTAATTTGTGTTAAATGATGGTCATGTTACATACTAGTTTTAGTTTAGATACAATATTAATATTATATATATGTTTAAATTATTTTTTGGGCCCTCCTATTCCATGGGCCCTGAGCAGCCGTCATGGCTATCCTATATTAGGAACGACCCTGGTCCGTATGTATTGTTCGCACATTCATTGTCCAGAAACAAGAGAGATTCTATACTACTTTGTGTTTTGCATGAATGATGCAATTTGTTATGTTTTTCACGAATGATCAGTATTTAATTTTAGGGTGTTGTATATTAGTGAATTTTGTGTTTAAGTTTTCATATTGTTCAGAATAGAGTTTGGACCTCGGTGTTTACGGTTGACTTGAATTGACCGTTCAAAATGGAGACATAAATACAAATTTTGAATATTATTATGTGAGACCCTAAAATTTATTTAGAGTGATCGTTCAAAATGAAGACCTAAATACAAAATTTGAATATTATTATGTGAAACCCTAAAATTGATTTAGAGTGCAAAAATGGAGACCTAAATACAAATTTTGAATATTATTATGTGAGACCCTAAAATTGATTTAGAGTGATCGTTCAAAATGGAGACCTAAATGCAAATTTTGAATTATATGAGATCCTAAAACTAAAAAGTATTTTAGGGTTGTTCAACTTGAGTTATCTAGTTAGAGTTGTGTGGCTGGTGAGATCAAAGTAGAAACAAACATCATTATCACAAGTATCATCCTCGATTGGTTATAAAAAACTAAATAATCTAAATCATAAAATTCTTATCATGCAAAACTAAATAAACTAAATTAAACAACCCTCATATATTTTCGTTTAGTTCTAGGGGTTCGTATAATATTCAAAATTTGTATTTAGGTGTCTATTTTAGAGGATGTTAACCACTAGGTCTAGGAGGAGATCTAAATTATTTTCTGGACAATATAGAAACCTAAACACAAAATTTTAATATTATAGAAGAGTATAAAACTAAATAACTATTGGTTTTACGTCCGAGCTCTCTAGCCTAGTGGTATTAGAGCGGACACCCGGTGGGGGCGGCAAGGTTCGAGCCTCCCAATTGTGTGTGTGAGTGGGATTTCAAAAAAAAAAAAAAAAACTATTGGTTTTACTACTGATCAACAGTTACACTCAAGCAAGTACTGAAACATATATAGCAAAAATATACTACATAGTAACAACAATAATGTTAAACATTCGCTCTGCAAATATACTACATAGTAACAACAATAATGTTAAACATTCGCTCTGGACGTATATATTACAAAGGAGAGACATCTTCGAGACACAATAAAAAGGAAAACACTATATGTTGCCCGTCAGGTGTGACTGCAGGCAACGTGGCTCAACACCATTTGCCTCCTCTGTTAATGTAAGGCCAACCACCGGTGAAAGCCAATAAAAGAGTGCCACGTGGATCGTAGATCAAAACTGTGGGCCAATAACGCGGTTCATGTAGCATCTCTCCAATGAAAAATGGAAATGAGAATGTAGAAAGATATCTTGAAGTGTTGAATTTATCTTAAGCACAGAGAACAAGAGGTTCGCTCGTAGAAGCTTCATAAATAAATAAATTAATTAATGAAGCACATGTTATCCTAAGCAAATAATACGGCCAAACAAAGAAGACTAAGCTCTGGGAGTGGGAGAAGACTTGACTTGAGTGGAGATCAATATCATGCATGCCAACACTGCAAGCTCTTATAAAACTAAAACGCATGATTTGTGTCAATTTGTCCCCACTGCTTCGTTTCGGGGACCCCTTTGCTTGTGTGGCTGGCTGCTGAAAACTGTACTCTCACTCTTTCTTTTAGTACACTCTTTCCTAACAAAATAAAAATATTTAATTATAATTTGATACTCTCAACTATTTTTTAACTACTTTTGTTGTTTAATTTGATACTCTAAACTTTTTTTATAACAATTTGATATTCTGAAAAATGAACCGAACCGAGCCGAATATGAGATTCGGTTCGATTTTGATTTTGAAAATACTAAAAAAAATTATTCAATTTTGTTTTTGGATTTCGATTTCGGTCCGAAACCGAAAATCGAATAATTTTTTTTAGTTTATATATATATATATATATATATATATATATATATATATATATATATATATTAAAAAAGTGCAAGTAAATCGACAAATTGAACCAATTTAATTTGTTTCGATTTGATTTAGTTATGGACTAATTCGTTCGATTTTGCTTTTACTTATTCAATTTTCGGTCTAATTTAATTTTTGATTACCCGATTCGGTTTGAACGGAATGCTCGTCCCTATCTGGCCGACTGCTGAAAACTGTACTCTCACTACTCTTTCTTTTAGTACACTCTTTCCTAACAAAATAAAAATAAAAACTTAAAGTGGCCAGGGGGTTGGAATCACGAGGTGGATTCTCTGTGCCAAAGAAAAAAGAAAAAAAAAACTATATATATGCCACCCCTACAGCCATACGTTTCTTATCCCTTCTTGTTCTTCTCCACCTAGCTAGCTAGCTAGTATAGATTGAACGATCATGGCAAATATTCTTTCCTCTCTCCCGAATGCTTATGCATTTCTTCTCCTCCTCTTTTCTGTTCTCCTCATATGTCGGCCGAGTTCGTTTGTGTGCGGGCTCGACAACGCCGTCGCAACCCATCATGTGGTCTCCGTTAACTCTATATTTCCCGAACAAACTTGCTCCGACTCTAAAGGTACGAACACTTCTCCAAAGCTACTATCTACACTTTCTTTTTCTTTTTTGCTTCTTCATTGGAAATATTTAGGGATCTTCATAAAAGCCACCAACAACAAGCATATGTTATATGAATTCTACAAGAAAAAGAACTTATAGATTATCATTTGGACATGCCAATTTACGCTTTAAATGTGCTAGGTTAATTAAAAGCTAAATTAGGTGGTAATTAAAACTGTCTGGTTCTAGAGAAATATATATATATAGCAGAAATGCTTTTTTATCCCCAGGCGGACCAGACCGTCCGCCTACGTGACACTCTTCCTGTTAGTATGGGGTCCAAGCCGTTGACTGTCAATGGAGAGTGCCACGTAACGGATGGACTGGTCCGTCTGCAGGCCAAATAGCAGCGTTTTATATATAGCTCATGCACGGATGAAATTATAGTAAATTAAATTATGCTTGTCCTAGTACTTTAGTAAATGTGAGTGGGTGCTTGAGTGAAAGGAAGCACTCTCTTATGTTTGCATCATCTTGGATTGTGCCTTGTCACCCTCCGCTTGGGAAAATCTTTTGGACGTATATTATTTTGTATTATTATCATGCACTTTAATCGAACAAGGTGCATGCAAGATAATCCATCACTGTCAGTACTGATAAATTAAAATATTACGATGGAGGAGGTGGTCTAATAGTAATATTAATAAGTAGAAAGTGAGAAGTGTAGAGCCTTGTTAGCAATTCGGCAAACGAAAAAAATTTGAAACGGTAAAAATACGAGTATAAATCGACTTATTGTAAATAAAATACGTTTAAAAATTTGGTCATATATTGGAAAAATAAAAATATTGATGTTTGAAACTTTACGTTCTTAAAGATTTTGTCAAATTTTGTTAATTAAACAAGTTCCCACATACATAATTTGTGTCAATTTTTTCAATAATTTATACGGAACACGTTTAAAACTTCACATGCTTAAAATTTACGTACTAATTTGAATCTGTCAAAAGTATCTAAATATTATACGTTTCTGAAATGTACGAAAAAAATTGCATATAATACGAGTTTTATTCGGGTGATCTCTAACAAGGGTTTAGAGATCGTTGGATTGAATTTCAGTATGGACAATAGTTAAATTGGAGGATTTCAGCTAGTACTTGTAACCAGCCTATGCTAGGAACAATCGTCAGTGAGTGGTCCATTTGAAGAGGTAATTCTACACTAAGTTAGTGGATATTTTTTTTTTGAAATTTGTTAGTGGATAAATTTATTCCTCAAAAATCCATAGACATGCACTGGGAATAAGATATTTCAAATAATTAGTGGTTAGTATTTTTCTGTAGGATAGAACTCATCCAGCCATAAAGGTGTTTGAATATATACTAGGAATTCTAGTACGGCCTCTAATATCCTTTGATAATTATTTTTTAATTTTTTTTAATTTATATTATTTAGTAATAATATATTAAAACTATCGACCTACTATGACACATTTTATATGACATATACACATATCAGAAAAAAAAGACTATTCGGTTTTAATCGTGACACTTCATATTTTATTAGCTTTATCTCCTTGTCTTTGGTCACGAAAAACACTTATTTAGTTATATAGATATATTTAAAAAAGATAATATACTTACTGTAGCTTATAAGAAATACATCTCTGACTCTCTAAACTGTTATTCACTTATGAAAACCATGATACTTTGCGTTGCCACTTGGACTCTAGGCTAATACTAGTTGAGCCATATCATCTAAATAATATAGTTCACTTTTATTCTTAATTTGATATATGTAGAAAAGAAAATGTTTGACTTGGATCAAACTTGCACACGAAAATATTGTTAGTCTACAAAAATTAGTTGAGGAAATAAGGCTGAAATCCTTGCTCCACAATTTGTGGCATCACGACATGCAACAACGTTATAAAGAGTAACAACCACATGGGAATTAGCCACAAAAAATATTAAAGACTTGCGCTTGCTATAAATTTTGACTTTACACAACATATGCATTGTTGCAAGTCCTTTAATTTCTAGAATTTGCAAAGGTGTCTTCCTCCTAACATGATTTTGGTACTAACTATACTAATCTACATGTACGTAATTTGCACATATTTCAATTAAATATTTAAGATCACTATCGTCCTTTCTAGGGGGTGTGTGCTTTTTTTTTTTTTTTACAATAGCAAGAAATTCGAAGTACGGTTTTTTTTAATTTTCTATTGAGAATAATACTTTTGAAAAATGGTAAGGACGGAAAATTTATTACCGCTGAAACATGAAGAGTTGTATAGAAAAATGAGACTTCATAACATGCTCTTAAACATAAATACATATAGTTGACATAATAATCTCATGTCTATAAAATTTTCAAAGATATTTTAGAAATTCAAAACTTTCACCACCAAAATTTTCTATTATATTTAGAATAGATTAGACTAATCCTTTTCATCCACCCTGTTGCTTTCTTATGTATTCATGACATATAGGAATCCCGGCAAGATGCACTCAAGGTATGGTCACATGTCACCCTCCACACACAAACATTATATATATATATAATATATATATATGTGTGTGTGTGTGTGCAAATGACCTCTAGCATAGTGGTTAAGAGAGATGCACGTGGCCCAATGGTCGGGAGTTCGAGCCTCAGTGGAGACAATTCGCCACAATTACCCATTGCTTCATATATATATATATATATATATATATATATATATATATATATATATATATATATATATATATATATATATGTTGCGCATGCGGTCCGAGTGGTCAGGAGTTCGAATCCCAGTGGAAACGTTTCCAGAAATAATTTACCTGGTTCCAAAAAAAAAAAATATATATATATATATATATATATATATATGACCTCTAGCCTAGTGGTTAAAAGAGATGCACGTGGCCCAAGTGGTCGGGTTCGAGTCTCAGTGGAGACAAGTTCGCCACAATTACCCATTGCTTCAATATAATATATATATATATATAATATATATATATATATATATGGAAGCGGATCAAGGCCCCGCCCGCGGAGCCCCGTCGAAGCCCCGCCCCCCTGCACTATCGGATCGTGCGGGGCCCGCGTGGGGCCTGCCCCCGCCCGCGCGATCCAACGGCTAAGGGGAGCGGGGCTTCGGCGGGGCTCCGCGGACGGGGCTCCCGATCCGCTCCCTATATATATATATATATATATATATATATATTAATATATATAATATATAATAATATATATATATATATATATGTTGCGCATGCGGCCCGAGTGGTCAGGAGTTCGAATCCCAGTGGGAACGATTCCAGAAATAATTTACCTGGTTCCAAAATATTATATATATATATATATATATATATATATATATATATATATATATATTATATATATATATATATGTTGGATCGAGGATGCATGTTCGCGGGCCCCACGCAGTCCGCTCGATCCAACGGTATGCTAGGGAGGGGGGCTTTTGGATAAGAGGCAACACACTTTTGGCCGTTCTAGGACTATCAAAATTCTGGTAATCCTTTACATATCCAGAATTGGCAAAAAATTTAACAGTTCTGTAAACTTTTTTACAGTCTTGTGCTGCTGTGCATATCACAAATTAACAAACTTTTGGCAGTAAATATAAAATCAGGACTTTCAAAATTTTTAACAGTTCTAAAATAACAAAAATTGTAAAATAATTTAACAATTCTAAATATATACAAGACTGAATTTTTATTATTATTATTCCTTGTAATTTTGTAGTACCTATAATATTAGTCTATTTATTATTATTATTATTTTGACTGTAAGTTGATGTTTGGACCACAAACACCCACTACTACTATACTGGGTTTAAAGTTTGAATTATTTTGGACCCAAAATTCAACAAAACCAACCAGTTGATGCTACGGCGCCCCAGAAAACAAATAATAGAGAGGTAGAGGTTGGTACTTTCACGTGATGTACAGCTGGGCCACCAAAGAACTGTGAAGAATATTCCATATTCAATCATTGGTTTAATTTACTCATTGACGTGTTGAAATTGTACACACCAATCCAACAAAAATAAGACTGATGAAGACATGCAATTTACTCTCTGCTATATGACAGAGAGACTACGTGTTCGAATGCACTAACATGTGTATTATCTCTACGCTTGGAGTGGACATAAAATTGAGCTGTCATGTATATCTTCATTTAAAAAAAAAAAAATCTAACTATCGCATATTTATCCTCCCATATGATATTTTGTCTCTGTTATATGATATTTTCTAACTAAACATATATTCAAAATTTTAAAAATATGTCTAATAAATTTTAATTAAAATATATTTAAATTATATTTAAAATATTTAGTATAATATAAAATTTATCTCATTTAACGAAATAGAATCCGTTATCCCTAACAAAAAACTCCATAATACCTTTAGGATGCCACCACACCCGATGATCATAAGCGCAAATTTGACCGTAAAATAGCTTATTCCCAAGCACATACAATATGATAGTGTTACTTCATAACTGTGTAACCTCATCGATCACCTCTGCTGGAAATGAATTACGGAAGATGTTACCCACCTTCGCTGGCGCCACGTATTACGATCCCTTGGGATTAGAATTTCCTTCGTATTGGCAGACATCTGCCCATGATTTCCCAATAGGAGACGAACTACGTGCAGTCGGGGTAGTGCCATTACCATATGGAGCAACCCTAACATTAACAGATCCACCCTTTGATGACAGACCTCCCCCACCAGCCATGGCCGCAACCGGTAGTCGGGACCGCCCACCGTGCTCCTCCGTCGAACCACCCATAGTTCCCTTGCCTTTATCCGATGTCGCGATACTGTCGACCGTGCCACCCGTCCTAGTCCTAGCGGGTTCTGCACGGTGAGGTGCCGGCTACCTCACCGCTCAGTTTGCTGGACCGCACTTACCCATCCGTTGCGGACCTGTCGATGATCGAGATCGAGTATTACTCCGATTACCCATACGTTGCGGACCTGTCGATGATCTAGTTTTTCTCTCCACAATTTTCATTCTCATCATTTTGATTCCTCACAAATAATGCATGAAAATAAACCGGCCCTAACATGTTTATTTCATTATTTCTCACAAAAATGTATGAAAATAAACCATAAAATGTATATTTCACTATATTATCAAGATAGAAATAAATCCTAACATATGTTTTTCATTCGGCCATTTCGATTTTAGGACTGCTAGAAATTGTAGCAGTCCTAAAATGTACTTGTTGTACAGCAAGTCCCTTTTAGTACTGCCACAATTTCTGATAGTCCTCAATACTTCTAGGACTGCCAAAAATTGTGACAGTCTTGTTGTATAAGGCCCTTTCAGGACTGCCACAATTTCTGGCAGTCCTCAATGTTGGGAACGAAGCGCGGAAACCGTTCACCCAAACCAGAAAGTCCTGCGAGAGAACCGAACAATAGCACACAAACCAAAAACGCCAAACACAATCGCAGACACAAAAATTTTTGACGTGGAAAATCCTTGCGGGTACGGGACGATCAGACTCCAACCCTGAAGAACCTCCACTAATGGAATAAAGAGAATACACCCTCTACAAGCTCCTCCCGATCCAACACGGATCACCACAACTCACTTGAAAGAAGAAATTTTTTGATTGCGGACTCCGAAGAACAAGAGATGCCGAAAAATTATTTGAAGCAATCTCTCCTTCACAATAGTCCTTAATCCTCTCTCTCTCAAAGATTATAAGCACTCTTATTTTTAAGATGATTTTACAACTAGCATGCATCACCCTTTTATAAGTCATTGGTAATCCATACATGGAAGGCCAATATATATGGGAACTTCCAATATGCATCAATCATATATTTAATGGAAATTCAATCATAATTGGCTTGCCATAATTGGAAGCCCAATTATATGGAAAGCTACTATATGAAGGGTCCAATCATAAATATATGATCAAAGTAAATATGGAAATCCAATCATATATTTTATTACCATATATTTCCAAAATAGGATTCATGCACTCCCCGAGCTTCTCCGACACACGGATGGCGCTCGTCGCTCTCCGGGGTATTCTCCACATAGGTTGGGAACCCCACCCACTCAACACTCAATACTTCGTCAGAAATTGTGACAGTCCTGTTACAGCAAGTCCCTTTCAGGACTGCCACAATTTCTGGCAGTCCTCAATACTTCTAGGACTGCCATAAATTGTGGCAATCCTAATATTTACTTGCTCAACAAATCGATTTCTTCTAGAATTATGGTTCATCCATAATTTCTTCTATTAATGAAGAAAAATTGATTAATAGATTTGATAGATTTGATAACCCAATTTCTTCTACAACTTTCATACATAAACTATGGTTTAGAGAAGAAAATATGAGAAATTAGAAGAGAGCAAAAAAAAATAAACTAGGTTTGGAGAAAGAGATATTCTTCTTGTTTTCTTTCTTCTTGTTCTTCTTTCTTCTTTCTTCTTGTTTTTCTCCTTCTTGGAAAGAAAGAGAAGAAAGAAAAAAAAAAATTATCTTTGTACCTAGGAATTGGATAGCCCTGAGTAAATTTTTCAGTAGCAAACTTGTAAATAAATGAAAGTTAAAAATTGGACAGCCCTGATCAACTTTTGACATGTCCTTATAAAAATCCAAAACTTTTGCAGCAAAAAAGCCTCGGCAGTTTCTTTGATTTTTTTGTTTTTTAAAATCAATAAAACTTAATTCACCAGCATGTTGTTGTAGTTTTTTTTTTTTTTTTGGTAAATCTAGAAAATCGCTATAGATCAAGATGTTTTGTATCTTTATTTGAAAATATGGTAAATAGTTTACCATTATAGCTAATATTCCTAACGGAGGTGCTACGTTGTCCGTGGGCTTGGACCGTAGTCCTGGCCTGCGGGCCACGTGTCGCCTCCTGATTGGTCGGGAGGCTGGTGGGTCCGAAAGTTAGCAGGGGGAGGCTAATCGGGAGGCGACACATGGCCCACGGGTTAGGACTGCGGTCCAAGTCTGCGGGCAACGTAACATTTTCCTATTCCTAAACCTTATTGTCCTACAACAATTAATGTTTGTAAAATATATTTTCTTTTTTAAAAAATAAGAATTAATTTTGATTGTGCAGAACTTGGTTCTTCGAGTTTGAAAGTCGTCCACCGCCATGGCCCGTGCTCGCCGATGAAGCACAAGAAGAAGCTGAGCCACGAAGAGATCCTCGAGCAGGACCAGATCCGCGTAGATTGGGTCCGGAGCAAGGTCTCAAAAACGTCCCAACCCGAATCGGTACACCACTCGTCGGCCGCCGCGTCCAAAATCCCGGCGACAAGCGGCAGGGCGTTCAGCACCGGCAACTTCATCGTGACGGTGGGTTTCGGCACACCGAAGCTCCAACAGTCCGTAATCTTCGACACCGGCAGCGACGTCACCTGGATCCAGTGCCAGCCGTGCGTGTCGGTATGCTACCAGCAGCAGCAGCAGCTCTTCGACCCCTCCAAATCGACCACCTACCGAAACATCTCCTGCAGCTCCCCGTACTGCTCGGCTCTCGACACTTCGGCTGTTCCGGCTCGACATGCCTCTACGCCGTACAATACGGAGACAACTCCTACACGGTCGGATTCTTCGCACAGGACACCCTCACGTTGACGTCCTCCGACGTCGTACCGAACTTCCGATTCGGCTGCGGCCAGAAGAACAACGGACTCTTCGGCACCGCAGCCGGACTCGTCGGCCTCGGCCGCCAGTCCGCGTCCCTCGTGTCCCAAACGTCCTCCAAGTACGGGGGTGTCTTCTCCTACTGCCTCCCGGCCTCCTCGAGCGGGACAGGCTACCTGACGTTCGGCCCCGTGTCCGCCGGCAACGTGCAGTACACGCCGATGCTGACCGACTCCTCCCAGCCCTCTTTCTACTTCCTCGGCCTCAACGATATAGGCGTCGGAGGGCAGGGACTCTCGCTGTCGCCGACGCTCTTCTCGAACGCGGGAGTCATTATCGACTCCGGCACCGTGATCACCCGACTG
This sequence comes from Iris pallida, assembly GCA_029216955.1. Classification (NCBI taxonomy): domain Eukaryota; kingdom Viridiplantae; phylum Streptophyta; class Magnoliopsida; order Asparagales; family Iridaceae; genus Iris; species Iris pallida. Next base: position 16,642,380 of record JANAVB010018993.1, on the reverse strand, counting down.
CCCCCCACCGCCTACACCGCGCTCCGCACGGCGTTCAGGAAGCAGATGGCCAATTACCCGCTCTCGAGCCCCGCGTCGATACTCGACACCTGCTACGACTTCAGCACTTACCAGACGGTCAAGATACCGACCGTGGCCTTCGCGTTCAAGGGGGCCACCGTCAATCTGGACGTGTCGGGCATAATGTACGTCGCCAGCTCCACGCAGGCCTGCCTCGCGTTCGCCGCCAATGGAGACGACACCGACATCGTCATCATAGGGAACACGCAGCAGAAGAAGTTCAATGTGGTCTATGACGTCTCAAAGAAACAAATTGGGTTTGGTACAGGAGCGTGTTAAGTGTGTCGTCGATTGGAACCATGGCAACAACTCATGGATGTGTATGGTGTGGTATGTACGTTATGGTGTGGTTGGAGTTGAAAGTTTGGTTTTTACAGTGCAAGCTATGAAAAATAAGTGTGTACGTACGTCTAAGGATGTAAAACAGACATGATAAAATTTACAGCAAAGATTTTAAGCAAAGTGTTACGAATAAAAAGATCTTGTTCTTGCATTCCTTGATCCCAATTCTCTTTTTTGACAACTTTATTTTCACTAAGTTTGTCGGTACTTAGCGATGGAAGAACGACATATTTATGTCGAGTGAGATATGTGTATCGCGAATTCGTCAACATAGTTGTTGTTCGCAGAAACACGATCACGGAAGCGATGCCAACCCACTTGAAGATAATGAACCAACGTCTAACAGTGCCAAGACAGATCACACATTATATGGTTCGGTGAATGAGTCGTCTGGACAAATCTCAATCTTTATAACTTTATGAAAGATACGAGACTGAATACAAATATATACGAGACTGAATACAAATAACTTTATGATTTTAGATTACTTTAGAAGTTTGAGCAAGTGGATTGACTAAATAATTTTCTTTTATCCATAAATAGTATAATATTTTAAGCAAGAAGTGTTACACCCAAAATTATTAATACATATTTGGGTTATATACTAGTCTAGATAATAATAGGATTTTGTTAACATGTGTCCTAGGGACAGATGTTAATACAATAATAAATGTATTTTATATGAATAATTTCACCAGCACATTTTACATTTATCAATAAACAATGTAAGTAAAAGTTGTATTAAAAATGTTGGAAAATATCAATGTAAATTATGCAGTTAATAATGTATTAACATGTGTCCTTAAGGTCCTTAGGGCACATGTTAACAAAATTCAAAATATTATTATTCTCAAGGTTGTGAAAAGCGCTAGGCGCTAGTCGGACGAGCATCCGCCACCTAGCGACTAACCTGCCTAGGCGGTCTCCTAGATCTAGACGGTTCAAAAATAAATAAATAATAAATCCAAAAATCTATTAAAAATTGCAGAGAAAGACCGTAAAATTCCAAAACATGCATAGTCGGACGTCAGGTGTCTAGGATGTCGGGCGGACACCAGGGGTCTAGCGCCGAGGTGCCGTCTAGACGGCCGCCTAAACCGCCTTTTAGAACAGTGATTATTCCAAAAAGAAAAGAAAAAGAGAAAAAAGGTTTAAACATCAATAAAGCGTCTCTTAGGTACTGTTTGGGAAGGGTGGAAAATGGGAGGAAGGAAAAAGTTGAGGGAAAAGAGAAAAATTTTAAATGATGGTGTTTGGAAAGGGGGAGAGAACATGGGGGAGGAAAATTTGAGAGGAAAAAGTAGGGGGTCCCACCAAAAAATTTTCCTCCCAAATGTGGGAGGAAAATGGAGAGAGATGAGAGGAATTTGAGTGAATTTACCCCACTACCCCTCAAAAAGTTAATATTAAATCATCATTTGAGAATACCAAGGAGGAAATAGTAATTATACCTATATCCATAAACAAATAAAAATTATTTTTAAACTTTTCCTTCCCCTACTTTTTGTTCACAAACAGAAGAGGTAAAGTTAATTTTTCTCTCCCTCAATTTTCCTTCCTCTCAAATTTTCCTCTCCCTCCCCTCCTATGTTCCCAAACATAGTGTTAGAGCCCATTGTCTCCAACGGCTAGTTTTTTCCTGACCGTTGGTAAAAGAATCTCAACTCAGATTCAAAAAAAACACAAAACATAACAACACAACCCAACCCAACCCCTCCTCTCCAAGCAAAATTTCTTCACATTCTCTTAGAAGAAGAAGAAGAAGAAGAAAGAAGAAGAAGAAGAAGAAGAAGAAGAGGAGGATGGTGTACAGTTACAGTCCCAGCTACTACCTCCCTCCATGAGAGCCTCGCCTCCCTATGCAAGTCCCTCCTCCTCCCCTTCTCCTCCCACAGGAGCCGCCACCGCCAGCTCCCCTCCGACGAAGACCACAACAACAAGTTCGCCAAGCGCCAGACCGAGAACCTCAAGTGGCAGCAGGACTCCTTCCACAGGATCCTCCACCTCATCGGCCTCCACAAGGAAGGCCTGGTCCCCGAGGGCGAGGTCTCCGCCTTCCGCGCCCGCCTCCTCGACACCCTCGTCGCCTCCCCGAAGGACCCGGAGCCCGCGGGCCTCACCCGGGACAGGCTGCTGTTCCTGCAGGACCTTCTCTATGCGGAATGCATCTCCGCCGACCAGTACCACTCCTCCGAGAGGCCGCTCCTGCAGCGCCTCCTCGCGCTCCAAGGGGCCGTCGAGATCGATAGCACCACCGTTGCTCGGCAAGGGAGGAACGGCCGGTGATAGAGCTGGGGAGAGAGAATCGCCATTGCCACCGCCACCGCCGGTCGAGAAAACCAAGCAACAAACACCAGCCAAGTCTCTCTTCAGATGGAAGGGGAAGGCGAAGAAGGACCCTTCGGCCAATGCCGGTTCGATACTTATGCCCGAGAGCTCGCCGGGGGTCGACAAGTCCGAGAAGAGGAAGCCTTTCCGCGCACTGCTCAGCGACAACAAGTCCGAGAGCTCGGCGCAGAAGCCTGCGAAGAAGCACTGGGGGCTCGACGGGCTGAAAAAATGGAGGAGGGGTGATGATGTGAAGGAAGAGGAGTCGACAGCTCCTTATCTTCTTACCGGAGACAGGTCGGAAGACGCTCCGACGATGGTCCCTTTCGATTGCGATGGCTTCGCCGAGGGTGAGAACACGAAGGAGGAGGAGGTAAGTGATGAACCCTTGGCGGTCGATAAGGAACTCAAAGACCAGTCGAATGCGTGCAATGGCGATTCAATGGGGTGGGTGGCCTTCGAAGAGAACGAGGAGAATTACCATCCCAATCTCTTCTTTCGGGACCAGTCGGTGCTGAACCGAGGAACGGATGAAGCGAATCGCAAGGTGCAGAACAAGGATGATGGTGGTCGAGATTGTTTTCTGAACAACCCCTTCGTCGATGATGACCAGAATCCTTTGTAGGCTACCAAGAGTTAAGAGCTGCTGCTTCTCGTGTTGTCGGCTGCAGTTCCAAATGTGTTTACAGCAGATCCTAGTTGTTGTATCTGTCATGATTCAGTTCATTTGCTTTCATTCTCCTCTTGTGTATTGTGTATGCATACAAGTTGGGGCTCTACCCAAAATTTTCTAAGTTGCAAATTTTTTTTTCCTGCACATGAAGTTATCCAAGAAGTAACCACAGCATCTGAGAAATTTAGACGCAGTAATTGTGCGTCGTCATAATTGTGCATGTCATGAATACTGTAAAGAAGATGCAAACTATTTGGAGAAAACTTGGTTAGCCAGATGCAGTGACACCCAAAACAGCCACCTTCTCCAAGAAACAAGCAGCCACCTACCAAGAAACAAGTAGCAAACTTGACAACAAAATCTACACACTTTTTAAAATGTCTATCAGCTACTTCTGCTAAAATCTCCTGAATTCTCTTCAATGTAATACAATTGAAAAGGAAACATAAAATTTGTTGTAGCGAAATTATTTTTAACTAAATTAGTTAGAACGAAAGAAATTTGAAGAAATTAAGTAGGAAGACACGTTCCACAATCACAGATGTTGGAAAAAATGGGAAGTTGGACTTCCACCAACTAGGTTGGCAGAAATTTGGCATTCACCAACCAAGTTGGCGGAAAGCCAACTCCCCAGGTTTAGGTTGATTGCTACGATTGGTTGGAGAGAGGAGGGTCTGCATCCATGCAGCACAAACAGCAACCCGAGCACACACACAGCTTGTTTTTCTCTTTGCAAGTGTACACAGCAGTCCGAGCACACACCCCCCTCGTTGTTGTAAGCCTATATTATATTCTCTTCTCTTTCATATAAACAAAAACCCCTCCCCATTAAACAAACCAACCAAGTTGGCGGAAATCCAACTCCCCCGATTTGGGTTGGTTGCTACTGTTAGTTGGTTGGGGTTAAATGGGGGGGGGGGGGGGGGGGGGGGGGGGGATACAACTTTCCATTTTTCCAATGGCGGAACTTGTCTTCCTACTTAATTTTCGTTCGGGCTAATTTAATTAGAATTAATTTCACTACAACAAATTTTCTGAAAAAGAAACTAAATAAACGTCTGTTTCGACAAAACAACAAGAATATATTTACATCAAATTAAGGCAAGCACGAATGCTCAAAATATGGTTTTTTTGCCAGACCAGACTACAACAAGACAAGCAGGTTGAACGTCTTGTCAAGTTTAGATGCTGACAACTTTTTGAACTTCTTCATCTCACAGTTGAAATGATAGTCGTAGGTAATTTCCTCAACAGGGTTTATATCCCCCTCTGCAAAGAAAACCACCTGCAACAAACACATGGTTGAGGGAAGCTTATGAAATGTGAGAAGAAAATGCATTTAGACAGAAATTATTATGCAGGAAAATTTCAGGTGTAAGTCACAATTATGCAGGACTACCAAAGAGGATAAATTTGACAGTCAAACTCTGAACATAGATCTTTGAGTGAAGCAAGTAGTGACCATGATCATACTTAAAGGGGCATTGTGCTGGAAAAGCTAAACATTAGCATTAGAAGTACAACATGAATAAAGAAGAACATTAGAATTTTAAACAAGCATGTAAAATATATTTTCTTTTCTTTTCTAAACTACAGAAATATTGTAGTAGAAAGAAGGCAGAGTACCTGGCATGAGTGGTTAACAAATCGTGCAATTCAGCCTTTGCGAGTAGCATCAATGATGTGCTCCTTATCGATCCCTACTCTCCTACCAGATTGGCATTCGAGCTCTTTTGTCAGCAACACAGAGACCAACAATCTACCCCACATACTCAACTACCTGCAGGGGAGGATACTACCTAAGCACTTCTATGCTTGCACATTTTCCCTAATAGAGAAAGAGAAGCAAAATTAAATATTTTCCAGAATTATGGGATTGTCATTCCTTTCCACTCTTTGGCTTAATGTGTCATAGAGATGAATGCAGTTCCCTGTAGAAAAATTTCTATCATCTTACCATCTCTTCGTCTAGACACTTCATCTCTAGGAGAACTTGGAGGGCTTCTTGGTTGCATGAGCTTAAGTTGCACATCCTAAAGGTAGGTCTACCAACATGCCAATCGGCCTCCTAGATTTTAGGACATGATCCTCTCATGCTCATAGCTACCCCAACTAGGAATGTGACACCAACACATGAGCAACCGCAACTAGGAATTCGACACCAACATAGAGAATCGACTTCAAATCAACAAATGGACATAAAAACTTTGCAAAAGTTTATGGAGCTTTCCAAGGCTTCATAGCTGACCCCATTTTGATGGGACAAGGGTAGAAAATAAAGTAGCATACACCCGAGTTAAATCGAGTAGCAATTACCATAGCTTCTCGAGCTACAAGTGCATGTATGCCTGATTTGTAAACAACCAAATGTTTCCAAGCTTTTAACTGTTTGTATAAGCGGAAATATTCTTTCTGCAGGAGAAGAAGAAAAACAAAATCAGAATCAACTCAATTAAATTTCATTACTCATGCAGGATGATAGTTATTTGAGTTCGGTATAGTGTAATCTACATCTAGCAATTAAAAGGGCAGGTCCCAGTCAGTCAACTATTCTTTGGTAGTAGTTAGTCAGGTAGGAATCCTGTAACTCGTCACATCATGAGAATCATCTTTCCCGTATAACCAAACTGTTTACAAATGTATTTCGAACGGGCTGTCAAATTTTGTTGCAAAATATGATCAGAGTTTCATTATGTAACAAATACTGGTAAAAGTGCTGCCCTATATACTGCAACTAGCTCCCAATGATTAGCAATCATTATACACTCTACTTACCAAGATATTTCATCCATAGTTTAGTATCGGCCGATACCGATCCGATACGACCAATAGCGATACAGTTTGGCATCCCGATCCTATACCGATCGATACCCGATACTGACCGATACCGACATTGAGGGTCGCTTTTCCAGTCAACTCGACAAAAAGAAAATTGAACGAAAAAGACAAATCAGCAAGGGTTTAAAGCATAATTAGATTGTAAAAGCATGTAAAAGAAGAAATTTTATCTATTGCATGTAAAGCAATCGGTAGGGGTGACAACTATTTCATTTAATCTCAAAACTACTAAGAAATAACACTGGAAATACTTAAAATTATGCCTAAATGTATAAAAATATTTTCTAAATGTCAATAATTTAATAATTATTTGTTTTCCGATACCAAAAAATTCGATACTCCGATCAGAAACCGCCGTTACTACCGATATTGCCGATACCAATATTCATAGGAATGGTCCGATACCGATTCCGATACCGATATTGCGAACCTTTTTCATCATTTAAAATATCAAGAGTACACTGTTTTCTAGTAGATATGGAAGTACCCTAAAGAAAAAGAAATAAGGATATGAATATACAGTTATATACATTATGGGTCACATCATTTGCAAGTAGGAACTAGGAAGTAGTAGAACTTAATGAAACTTCTTGAACCACCTGCCTCAATCCCCATGCAATTTTTCATTATCGAAAAGCTCCAAGGACGGAACCAGAAACTCGAGCTAGGGTGGGATGGAGTGTGTTAGGGTGGGTTAGGTATAGACTTACTCACATAAAAAAAACCCCAAAAAATTATACATGAAAAAAAAAATTAGGTACGCCCTTGAAAAGCTCCTTCTATGGGCCCGTAAGAGAGTACTATGTATCTACTTTTTATTTCTTTATTAGGCTGTCTCTCTTAGTTCCACATCGAATAAGAAGTGTGCTCGAAGCCTTTCTCTCAATATGTACTCACTCTACATCAATTAATGAAACCTTATTGAGTTGCTCTATTCTCAAGTTCAGTATGAAAGGAGATTCATATTACTTCCTTACAGATCCCCATTGGACAACTAGAAAGTTAAAAATTGGACTCTAAAACTAGGAGATACCTTTATCCCAAAAGAAATAAGGTAGTTCCATAGCATTTCATGTGTGAGGCGCAATTCCAAACCTAATAGTGAGGTCCTTGTTACCATGAGAAGCTCATGTTCTACGTAATATGGACAGAATATTTTATTATACTAAGCCACCAGTCTTCCATGCCTTCAAAAGAAAATTAAAATGCAAACTGGAAACAGAGGTTCACTTAAAGGTATACCTTCTATTGAGAAAGAAACCACAATGCTACTAGAACTTGTCTAAAATGACTATGGATGAACTACCATCATAGTCTATCATTTGCAGACCCTATCTACCTCCTTGTCCAATTATGAATGCCAACACTTTAACTAGTGTAGGTTATTGAAGAATTATAAAACAGAGAAGGGATTATAACCGTAGTTTGCAGTATCGATACCCATCCGATACGGCCGATACCAATATGGTTTGGCATGTCCCGATCCGATATCGACATCTGGGGTCTCTTTTTCAGTTAATTCGGCAAAGAAAATTGAATGAAAAAGACCAATCAACAAAGGTGTAAAAGCATAGTAAGGTTGTAAAAGCATGTAAAAAAACTTGTCTATCGCAAGTAAATCAATCGGCAAAGATGATACCTTAGGGATATGTTCAATTGGTAAATTATTCAAGGTTGCTTTGGATGCTCAGCACAATTATGCATCTCAAATTCTATCTTTGGCAGGTAACGCTACAAACTTTGAGGTGCATACAACAGTCCTCACTCAACTGGTTCTTGTGCCTATATGTGTCGTGCACATGCAGGAGACATGCATCTGCATGAATGCAAGTACATATGTGTATAAAAAATAATACAACAAAGCGAGCACCTAAGTCCAATTTTAACTTAAGGGAGCAATTGGTTTGCATTGCACATGTCCAAACCATCCAAGTTAATTTTGTTCTCATATTGTCCTCAACTGGCGTAACCTCTAACCTCTCACGGATACAATCGTTTATTTATTTATTATCCTATCCTTAAATGTATTGTTATCTTCTATCTTAGCATTCTCATTAAGCTATACTAACTTTTTTGACATGGTATTTCTTATTGTCCAACACTCTATTCTGTAAAGTAAGGGTGATCTTATCATAGAACTTTCTTTCAATTTTTAAGGTATCTTACGATCACAAAGTACTCCAAGAACACTCTTCAGTTTCAACCATCTTGTTCTAATCCCATGCATGACACCTAATCACTCCAACATATTGAATGATTGATCCTAAATACCGAAAGTTATTACTCTTAGATATCTATTTCATCTATATAGATCCCCCAGCATTCTCTTTGATTTCGGATTGAAATTACATTTCATTACTTTGTTTTGTTGACTAATATTAAATCTCTTAGATTCAAAAGTCTCTATCCTACTTATATTTCAGCATTTAATCATTTTTACTCTTATAACCAGCAAAAACGTCATCAACAAACATCATACACCATAGAAGCTCCTCCTATATATGCCTAGTAATTTCATCCATAACTATCGCAAGAAAGTAAGGACTCAACATTGGTCCTTGATGCAAGTCAATGGCAATATGGAACCAATTACTATTTCCTCCATAGTTCGCATGGTCGGTTGTAACTTGATCATACATATCCTTAATATTCTCAAACTATTAGGAACTGTTTTTAATGCCCACCGCACACTCTCCCTAGGAACTCCATTGTAAGATTTCTCTAAGTCAATAAAAAAAATATAATCTCCTTTTCTCTTTCTATCAATCTATTAGTCTTCCTAGTAAGTAAATGGCTTCCATAGTAGCTTTCTTTGGCATAAACCCAAACTGATTCTCTGAACCATATTAATTATCTTGTATTAAGTAGTTATCATTATGTTTTAGTTAGAATTGGAGTCCTAATAGAAGTCTATATATTAGATGGATTGTATACTTATATATGATTGTTAGCTAGAATTTGTGCTAAAGTCGCTATCCTAATCTTGTTAGTATTCTATCAACCCTATGTAAGGCATCAAGTGCTCTAAAAATTATGTAACTAGAGAAATATATTAAGTTGATCGCATTCTACACTTTACTCTTTAATGTTCCGTGTCTTAATGGTATGCAAAAGGATACCAAAAATACATACTTTTATTGCAGCCAAACAAAGTTATCAATAAAAATTTCTAAAAGTAAGAAATTTTATTTTATGGGTTCTCTGCTAATGGAAAAGCCCTAATGACCCACCTAGACAAAACATCAAATTTTCCATTGCAATAAACAAAATGCAATTAGAAAAAAAAAAACTAAATATAAGAAAATGAAAAGTTTTGTTTAAAAAAAAGAGAGAAATTTTGAGTCGTACCCCACTTTTATTACCCCCTTGTGCTTTACCTTAATGTAAGTCATCTCCCACTTTTGACGGAAACCGTTCAACATTGACGGTCAACACGTTTGACCCAATTTTTTGGACCAAATTACCCCTATCTTCTTCCCAAGCAAGCAGCCACATGTTTCCCCTGCCGTGCTCGGCCTCCCTCCCCCGCCTCGCTCAGCCCTCTGCCATCAACACCACCACCACCACCTTCACCATCACCACCACCTTCACCAACACCAACACCACACCACCTTCACCATCAACAACATCACCTTCACCAACACCATCATCACCACCAACGCTCCCCCGCCGCCCCCGCCCCACCGGCCGGCTCTCCACCGTTGCCGACCTCTACTTCCCGGATCCATCCGCCATCGCACCACCTCCCCGCCGCCGTCCCCGTCCCGCATCAAGCCCCTCCTCCTCGACCTCCTCCACAGCGACCCTCCCTCTTCCTCGAGCGCTACGGGTCCCACCCCACCCCCGGCAAGCTCCTCCCCTTCCGGTCCCTCCCCGATCGCTCCTACGAGCTCAGCTCCCCTCCTCCTCGACCTCCTCCGCCGCGACCCTCCCTCTTCCTCGAGCGCTACGGGTCCCACCTCACCCCCGGCGAGCTCCTCCCCTTCCGGTCCCTCCCCGACCGCTCCTACGAGCTCAGCTTCCACCTCTCTCGTCTCGACGGGAACGGCTCTTCCCGTCGTCGGTAACCGTTAAGAACCGGAGACGTGGTGGTGAGAGGGAGGGGAGGGGAAGTACTTCTCGGAGGACGCGATGCGGGAGAGGGAGCCGTGGATGCATTATGATCTGGTGGGAAGGTTCCTGGACCCGGAGGGAAGGAGGATGCTGCGGCCCAACGAGAAGTGGTCGGATACTCTGATGAGGCGGTGGGGGAGGTGCAGCTGGTGGAGAGGATTAGGGGGGAGCAGGAAAGGCTTGGGATCGATAGGGAGGACTGGGTCGACGCGAAGGTGGAGGAGGAAGAAGAGGAGGAGGAGATGGAAGAAGTTGAGACCGACAGCGAGGAGGAGGAGATGGAGACTGAGGAGGAGGAAGATGGGTCGGCATTGTCCAAGGTGGTGCGACGCGGGCTTGACAGCGGCGGGGCGGGGACGCGGCAACGGAGCGGGAGCGGCGGGAGAGGGAATAGGATTAGGATTTGGGTTTGGGGAGGAAGAAGACGAGGGTATTTTTGTCCAAAATTATCGGTCAAACGCGTTGACCGTCAATGTTGGACGGTTTCGTCAAAAGTGGAGGGTGACTTACATTAAGGTAAAGCACAGGGGTGCACCTTGAATATGGGTAATAAAGAGGGGTGCGACTCAAAATTTCTAAAAAAAAAAAGGGTTTTGCAACCAAATACCGTGAACTTTTCCCATACTTGCAAGTTGCTACTCAAAATATTAAAATTAGAAACTAAATACCTTGAACTTCTCCAAATTTGCAACTTGGTACCCTTATGTTGTTAGCTTAACGATGCTACTCTTCATATTTTCATATTTCTTAACGGTATCCTACTTTACTGGGGTAGGATAGAAAGTTACAAATTGGTGAAAGTTTAGGATATTCAGTTACTACTTACAATACTTGAGGTAAGCAAGTTGCTAATTTTAATAGTTTACGGTAGCAACTTGCAAATTCGAAAAAGTTAAGGGTATATAGTTGCAAATTAGTCAAAAACAAAATTCACCTAAAAACCTAATAATGAGAAAAGTTGCTTCATGGGTCCGCTAGTGTAAAATCCTGATTGACCCAACCAAAACCAAGACTTCATATTTCTTCTTCGAAAAAACTAAAAGAAAATTTGAGTAGCATCCCACTTATTGGTCATATTTCAAGGTACACCCCAGTACTTTACCATAATGTAAGTTACCCCTCACATTTCACGAATTCCGTCTAACATTGACAGTCAAGTGGGTTGACCCAATTTTTTGGACCAAACTATCCCCATCTTCTTCCCAGCAGCCCTCAGCCTCCCCTGCCGTACTCTCCCCCCCCCCCCCCCCCCCCCTCCAGCCCTCTGCCTTCACCACCACCAGCATCATCACCACCACCACCACCACCACCACCACCACCACCACCATCACCAACACACCACCTTCACCATCACAACAACCACCACCAACCCCAATACCCCCCCCCCCCCCCCCCCCCCCCCCCCCCCCCCCCCCCCCCCCCCCCACCCCCCCCCGCCGCGTCCTCGCTCCCCCGCCGCCCCTCCTCGACCGCGCCCCACTCCCCATGGCGCTCCTCCGTCCTCCCCCACGGGGTCAGAAATATTTTTGTCCTAAAAATTTGATCAAAACCTTGACCGTCGGTCAGTGACGGAAAGCGTGAAATGTGGGGGTGCTTACATTATGGTAAGGCATTGGGGTGCATCTTGAAATATGATCAATAAAGTGGAGTGTGACTCAAATTTTCTCAAAACTAAATGTAAGAAAAATTACTTGCCAAGACTTCAACTTTCTCCATTGCAGCGGAAAAGAATGCGAAATCGAGGAAATTTACTTGATGGGCTGTTGGAAGCCGTCGATTTTCTTCCTCTCCTCCGCTTGGTTGGCCTGGATCCTCTCGAAGAGCTGGACTCGCTCGGTGACGGCGTCGAGGTAGGCCTGGTCCCTGGAGGCCTTGGCCTTGGGCTTGGTCTCGGCGGAGGAGGGCTTGGTCTTGTCTCTCCCATGGCGATTGGTTGAGTGTAGAGAAAGGAGTGACGAGAGAGGATGGGTTTGTAGTGTGGTGGATGGTGATGCTGCGGAGGAGGCGATGGAGCATAAAAACGGCCGAGCGGGAGAAATTAAAGCCTTTTTTTTCCCTAAACAGAACGGAGTTTTGCTAGGGGTTATAATAATAATAATTAATGATTATAAATATAATTATAATTATAATCCTGTTGTAAGGCAAAAGCTCAAACACACGGAGACGAAACTTTCTCGTATATTATCAACCACACAAGTACATATTACAAGCTATCCCAACCTCTCTTTATATAGAGAGAGGTTGGGGGTTATGAAGAAACGAAAGGCCAATGGTCTTTTGTATGTTACAAGGAGATGAAATGAAGGGTCATATAAGTTACAACACTCCCCCTTGGCTCTCCAAAAATTCTGCTTGTAAACATCTCTGAGTTTCTTCGTCTGTCTAGCTTGCATCTTCAAGTTTGACCATCTACTTGTGCCTCGTCAAAACCTTGCCAAAGAAAACCCAGTGGAAAAAAACTTTGGTCGAAGGACAAAAGAGTACACACAGGTCAGTGTGATGGAGGTAAACTAACCATTGCAAAGGTGCCTCGTCAAAACCTTGTCAGGAAAAACCCAGTGGGAAAAACCGCTGATCGAAGGACAAAAAGTACACGATGGTTTAGAAGTATACACTGGATACTCCCCCAGATTACAATAGTCCTTAGTGAATAAGAGATTTGAACTGTGTCTCGTTAAAAACCTTGCCAAAAAAACCAGTGGGAAAAACTTTGGTCGAAAGGAAAAAGAGTACACAAGCATACATCAGGATACTCCCCTTTTCACTCGCACTCGACAGGGCGCGGGATATACGCACAACAGGGCGTTTGGAGGCGCTCGTTGGGGCGCTCCCCCTCACATGCACACAACAGGGTGCAGGAAACATGTTTCACTTAGGCTAGCTCTGAAAGTTTCCTAAGTCCAATTGCTCTGACATGTTTCTGGAACGAGTGTTTCGGCAGTGACTTGGTGAACAAGTCTGCACGGTTATTCTCCGCACTTCAATCTTCTGAAGCGCTTGTTGTTCATGTGTAAAGAACAACTTGGGCGATATGTGCTTGGTAGCATCCCCTTTGATGTAACCATGTTTCGCTTGATCAATAACAACGGTATTGTCCTCATAGACGACAACAGGTTCATCTGGGTCATATGGAAGATCACATGTACTTCGAATATGGCCAATAACAGCTCGAAGCCATACACACTCTCTAGTCGCCTCATAGAGCGCGAGTAGCTCAGAGTGGTTCGTTGAAGTAGCCACTAAGGTCTGTTTGCGAGACCTCCAAGAAATCGTCGTGTTCCCAATGGTAAAGACATAACCAGATTGGGAACGCCCCTTGTGCGGATCAGATAAGTATCCCGCATCGGCGTAGCCAACAAGGGTCGCGTTGCTTCGAGTGCCAAGAGCGTTGGACTCACTCAAAACCGCGTAGGGATAGAACAAGCCCAAGTTCGTAGTACCCTTAAGGTAGCGGAAAATGTCTTTTATGCCATTCCAATGGCGGCGTGTTGGCGCGGTGCTGTGTCGAGCTAGACAATTCACAGCAAACGAGATGTCCGGTCTAGTACATTGGGCCAAGTACAATAAAGCGCCTATTGCACCCAGATAAGAGCACTCAGGACTCAATATCTCTTCGTCGTCCTCCTTTGGACGAAATGGGTCCTTAGTAATGTCTAGAGACCGGACGATCATGGGAGTAGCGGACGGCTTAACGTCAAAATGACTAAAGCGTCTCAACACCTTTTGGGTGTAGTTCGCTTGATGGACAAGAATTCCATCTTTACGGTGCTCGATCTGCAGGCCGAGGCAAAACCGTGTCTTCCCAAGATCCTTCATCTCGAATTTCCTCTTCAGGATATCAGCAGTTTCTGACAAGTCTTTTTCGGTTCCTATGAGATTCATGTCATCTACATAGACCGCGATGATTGCGTATCCTGAAGTGGATTTCTTTATGAACACGCATGGACAAAGTTCGTTATTAATGTATCCCAAACCGATCAAGTATTCGCTTAGGCAGTTATACCACATTCGCCAGGATTGTTTCAATCCATATAGCGAACGCCTCAGTCTAATCAAGAACGCGTTACGTGGTCGGGAACTACTTGATTCAGGCATCTTTAGTCCTTCAGGGACTCTCATGTATATCTCTGTGTCCAGATCCCCGTAGAGATAGGCTGTGACCACATCCATGAGCTGCATATTCAGTTTTTCGGAAACTACTATACTGATTAAGTAGCGGAACGTTATAACGTCCATTACGGGAGAATACGTCTCCTCGTAATCAATTACAGGGCGTTGTGAGAAGCCTTGCGCCACAAGGCGAGCCTTGTATCGCACAATCTCATTTCTCTCATTACGTTTCCTTAGGAAAACCCATTTGTGACCAACTGGTTTAACATTGGGTGGTGTTGGAGCAACAGGTCCAAACACGTTTCTTTTCGCTAAGGAGTCTAGTTCAGCCTGGATTGTTTGTTTCCATTGTGACCAGTCCGTTCGTCGTTGACACCCGGCAACACTACGAGGTTCCATGTCATCATTGTTCATAATGTCAGTGGCCACTGAGTATATGAACACATCATCGATGACAGTTTTATTTCGCTTCAAAATCGTCTAAGCTAGCATACTTGACGGATATTTCGAGGTTATCGGCATGATTAGGAATAGGCGTTTCATTTGGAACGTGCTCTTCTAATACATCGTCGTGATCCTTAATGATCTCATGTGGCAAAATGTTTTTAATAAGATTTCTCCGCTTCTGGGGCAGAACATCTTTGGAACCAATCGGTCTTCCCTTCTTCTTGGGAATAGCGGCGGACTGGACGGCCGATGGCAGCGTCCTTTGCTCGGCGGGTTCGACCGGAGCAACATGTTTCACAGGAACATGGCGTCTCTCAGGGACGTCTATCCTTGCAGGCACATTTGTAGCAGGTATAATTGATCTCGTAACTTTTGCTAGTCGCTAAATGCGTCTGGCATTTTATTTGCAATATCTTGCAGACCTAGAATCCTCTACACTTTCTTATCACTATGTGCAGAGGGGGGATCATGATGAGCAACAGCGGGCACATGCCACGCTAATTCACGTCGTTCCTCATCAACGTTAGCGTGCATTTCTCCCCTAACGACGGGAAGATTGCCTCATCAAAGTCACAATCCGCGTGTCTCGCGGTAAAGAGATCGCCTGTCAAGGGCTCTAAATAGCGAATGATGGACGGGGAGTTATAACCGACATATATTCCCCGTCGCTTCTGAGGTCCAAATTTTGAACGCCTTATCGGCTCAATTGGAACATTGACTAGGCACCCAAACACGCGTAAATGTGAGATGTCAGGCTCACATCCAGTAACCAGCAGGTACGCGGAAAGTGGTTGGGTGGCCATGGGCCTCAGACGGACCAAATTTGTAGCGTGCAAAATTGTATAGCCCCATGCAGATAGTGGGAGTTTGGTGCGCATAACCAAGGTCCGCGCTATCACTTGCAGTCGCTTTATAAAAGCTTCTGCTAGACCATTTTGGGTATGAACATACGCAACAGGATGTTCAAGATTTATTCCCAAAGTCATGCAATAGTCATCGAAAGTCTTCGATGTAAACTCCGCGACATTATCAAGTCTAATAGACTTTATCGGATAATCCGGATGGTGAGCCCTTAACTTAATGATCTGGGCGAGGAGTTTAGGAAACGCTGCGTTTCGGGTGGACAACAACACTACGTGTGACCATCTAGTCGATGCATCAACCAAAACCATGAAGTATTTAAATGGTCCGCATGTTGGTTGGATTGGTCCATAAATATCTCCATGAATTCTCTCAAGGAATTGAGAAACTAATCTCAGGTTTCACATGGAGTGGCTTGAGATTCGTCTTCCCAATCGAGCAAGCTTGGCATAGGCTTTTCGGATTTATAACGAAATTCTTTCCTCCAATAGGATGCCCATGTGATGCATTCATAGTGCGAAGCATCGTATTTTGACCCGGATGACCCATCCGGTCATGCCATAGCATAAAAGTCCTCTCATCAACTGGCGCTTGGCGAATGATGAGATTACTCTCGATGTGTTGTATCGTAGTGAGATACAAACCACTTGAAAGACTTTTCAACTTCTCCATGATACGCTTTTGGCCGTACTGAGTGGAGGTAATGAAAAGATACTCGAAGCCATGTTCTCGAGCAGTTTCAACATGAAATCCGTTTTCTCGAATATCCTTAAAACTCAGTAAGGTACGACTGGACCTTGGAGAATATAAGGCCTCTGATACTTCAACGGGAGTACCATTGGACAACGAAAAATGGGCTTTGCCAAAACCTTGAAAGGGTTGAGGGTCCCGAAATGGTTGTCACTGAGGTTACTTTAGGCGTATAGGAGATAAAGTATAATTTATCTCTTAAGATAGTGTGAGTCGTTCCACTATCAACCAGACAATCTACTGCCCCGTGGTCCATGCCTATAAGTAAAAAAAATTAAAGTTTGTCACACGTTTGAGGAAAGTGCTCGAAATAGAATTTTAATTTATCGAGAAAACAGAAAATACAAACCACCAAAAGTTTCATGACTTAAATCAAATATAGAAAGAAAATGGAGATTCATTCTTCCATTTCTGCTATAAAATCGGGGGTCTCAATTTAGATTTTCGCACTCATTGACCAGATTTGCTTCGGCCTGGCGCCCCTTGTGATAGTTATCAACTTCTTGGGGGGTCGTCCTGCAAGTCCGTTGCATATAACCATAAGCACTACATTTGTAGCAGAGAGTAGGCGCTTGGCCTTCGACTCTCGCTTTGGGACGACTGGCCCGTTGGTTCTTACCATGAGAATGCCTAGGGGTCAAAGGTCCTTGGTTCTTGTTAGAACCTCGCTTTGGGTGCGAGACTTAAACTCGCCTCTGTTCCTTGGTTGGGACGACTGGCCCTTGTCTCGTTTCCACTGTGGATTTGGTCCACGGAGAGCGTTTGCATCAGGCATTGGAATTGCCTTTGTTCCAGCAGGACGAGAATTGTTGTTTCTCATTAAAATGAGACTGTTCTTCTTGTCTAGTAAAAGCTGGGTGATGAGCTCGGAAAACTTGGTGAACTTAGACTGACGGTATTGCTTCTGGAGCAAGTTGTCAGTGGAAGGAAATGTGGTGTGTTTTCTCCAAAAGATCACTGTCGGTTAATATCTCATCGCAGTATTGGAGAAGTGATCGAATCCTGCAGACTTCATTGTTGTAATCAGTTACACTTTTGAAGTCTTGGAAGCGCAGGTTCAACCAGTCATGGCGTGCTTCAGGTAGCCAAATGGTCTTCTATGGTCGAAGCGCTCTTTCAGAGAGTCCCATAGCATCTCGGCGAGAAAATTTCAATGAACTCCGCCTTCATAGCGTCAGATAAATGCCTGCGGAATAGAATCATCGCTTTGGCGTTCATTGAGCGAGTGACTTCCACTTGACGCTCTTCCTCGTTATAGATGACGTCCAAGAGGCCCTGCGCATCTAGATGGTTCTGATGTCTTGCGTCCAGTCCAAGTAGTTCTTGCCAGAGGCTTCAAGGATGGAAAAATCAATCTTGATCGACATTTTTCTACAACAGGAGAAAAATCTTGATCAGTCATCATATAAAACGACAGGTTTATATGGATTTGGTTTGCATAAGTAACAACAATTGTAGATAAAACAATGGTTTTGAAAAAACAATTTTTGTTAAAAAAACCTCTTATAACGATCGACGGGCCGATATAGAGGCAAATTATTTGCTTCAAAAATGCATAAGTATAAATACAATTTGAGAAAAAAATAATTTTCGGTCAACCCCATTCGGTAGCTCTACGTGAATATGACCAGGCGGAAAATGAGGGAGGAGGGTCACCAGGGACCTCTTAAGAACCAAGCCCCAAGTTCTTTCTGACATCATACCCAAATAGGTGAGCCTATTCGGAGAGACTTCGTAAATTTTTTTTTTTTCAAATGTAAGAATAAATAAGATTTTTCAAGAAATTCACACTATTTGCGAACAGTGCAAAATAGGTGACAATTTAGTGCGTGCTCAAAATGAGCGTTGCTTTTGAAAAAAATTTTATTTTGGAAGGCCCAAATTTGGCGGTGCCAGATTTGTTTATGTAGCCAAAACTATTTTTCAAATTTTCAAGTTTATTTTTTTTCGTAATTACGCAAAAAATGTACAACATAAGCAAGCAACAGCACACAAAAGAATTGGTGCCTAAGCAAGCAGCACCAAAAAATGTCAACTATTTTTTCGACGTCTAATGAAGCGACGCCAAAAAAATAGCGTGAAAAAAATACAATTTTTACTACCCATCTTTTACAATAATTCATTGAATAACATAAAGAAAATAAATGCTACTAAGGTGCTTGTCGGGGCGCAGATGGCACTGAGGCGCTCGCCGGGGCGCTCCAAATCCATCATTACCAAAAAAATGTTAGCATCTAAAATTTCTTTTTCAACATGAAAATTTGCTATCAAAAATTTATTTCCTCATAAATTAATAACAAATATATATTTTTTTCAAAAAAAAACTAGTATGCTAAAGGCTAGATTATAGCAAAGTTATACATAAAAGCAAATTAGCACTATTAACAGAATGTTAAAAGCTGGATTAAAACAACTAGAAATTATAACAGTATAATGAATAATGTATTGGGCTCACCAACTCAAATGTCCAAATTCAAAAAATCAAAATTCACATGCAATCTAAAAGAAACTTGACAAACACTTCTCAATCTCATTTCTTATAATGTTGTGAAAAAATATATAACATTTGTCATGTTATGTCATGCAATACCTAGATGAAAAAGGTTTGATCATACTAATGAATGTAAATCAATTGGAAGAGAGAAAATATCTCATTTTCTTGATGTCCAAAACAACAGTAATATTGTAATTAACAACAGGAACAATATATTTCTGCTATCAAAAATTTTCCAATTTTTTTTTACCTTTCTTACCGTACGGTGGAAGAAGGTGAGAAAACAATCGGTACGTCGGGTCTCCGGCGTTGCACGAGCAACGTGCTGATAACGTGTCGTAAGGCAAAAGCTCAAACACACGGAGACGAAGCTTTCTCGTATATTATCAACCACACAAGTGCATATTACAAGCTATCCCAACCTCTCTTTATATAGAGAGAGAGGTTGGGGGTTATGAAGAAACGAAAGGCCAAAGGTCTTTTGTATGTTACAAGGAGATGAAATGAAGGGCCATATAAGTTACAACAAATCCTTTATTATTGAAAGTATGACAATGGGGAAGGTTTTCCGTCCAAATGCTTCCAAATATTCATCTACATTATTAAATAATCTAATATATGGGATATTGCTGCCAACAAGAATGGATCCGTCCATAACCGCCAAAAAATTTCTCTCGTAACCGTCCATAAAGAGATTATGTAAGAGTTTTCAACCAACTTCCTCATATATGTTATTAGATTCCAATATATTTCTCATATTGCTTTATGATCGAATATGGTTTAATTATACACCTTTCAAGTGGTAAGATTATATTCTTATTCTTCTGCATTATTTTTTTTTTCTATATTCTTATTTATCATGTTATTTCATAAATATGCAAATATAAGGTGGACTTTAATTTCTTTATTATTATTTACAGTGTTTAGATGTTATCGAACATGTGGTGCAAAGAAGTGCTTTGAGGGAGAACGTAAAAAATGGTGTTAAGAGCTTGCCGATAGACTTAGTTTTAGAGGAATTAGAGTGAGTTAATTCATATTTTAAAACATTCCATTTATGCATACTTTTTTTTTTTAAATTTCATCCCTTTTGTGCATAATTAATTATCTCCAATGTTACCATTATCGTTGTCATTTTAATATAGGGGTAACAAGTTAGACTGTACTTATGGGTGATTATGTAACTGCTTTGAATTCTTACATTGCAAAAAAGGGTTCTGATGGTTCTATTATAATTATTTTACATACTACAAAATGAGGATCTTCAATTGTAAGTATTTTAATTTTATTAGATATTGCAGATACTTTATGTACATTTACATATTAATGTAATTATATAACTGCATTGTCTACTTATTTTGTAGCTAAGATTGGAATTTCTAATTCGTTTGATGCAACAAAACTTTGGCTAAATCCTGACTTTAAGGAGTGTACCAAATACAAGAACAAGTGAGTTGTATTTTATTTTATATTACTAATATTTTGAATTATTAATATATTTAGAATATTTTAATTACTTGGTTAAAATTATGACATCACTTTCAACATTTCAATTTGCAAAGGTTGAAAAATGCAAGTGGCTCTGGTAGTCAAGTTGTTAGCTATATCTCAAGTCAAAGTGTTATTTCAATGACTGATGATTTTCTCGATGTCCCAGACTTACTACTTTTGATGTCCTAGATTTGGACAATGTGCTTATTATTTATATTTAATATATAGATGTTTTACATCACCATTATTTACTTTTGTTAAATTTTTAACTTAAATTTTTTACAGAAACTTTTGTGTGTTGTTTACGCAAAAATTATTGATTTCGATACTTCTATGGGTTGGTGCTATTATATTTGCACGAAATGTGCAAAGAAAGTGACTCAACGTGTTGAAAACCTCTATTACTGTAGTAATGCAAATATGGTCCTTGCTTCTCCAAGGTGTGCAATTTTGATTTATTTAATTTTCAATAATCTTTTAATTTATAAGATTCGATGTGGTGGTATGTTAATTTATTATTATGCAGGTGCAAAGTCCATTTTCAAGTAATTGACGAAACTAGGTCCACTTACTTTACACTGTTTGATCGTCATGCAACGCAGTTTTTGGGTGATGATGCCTGCTCTTTTTGTTGATGTTGAAAATGTTTGCTTAACTAATAAGTTTTAAACACAACGTGATTAGTAAGTTTAAATTAAATAGGTGTAAACTCATTTTAAAAACTTATATTTTATTTATGTGTTAACTTGGGACTTATGATGGAAAACGATCATCTGCTTTTGACGTGCTCTTGAATAAAGATATATTTTTTAAGATCCTTGCTACACAAAACAATATTTATAATAGTTGACAGACTTATACTGTTAAATGAATTTCTGATAGCAGTGATTTTATCAAAATGTTAAGAAGGATTCAAGTAATTTTGTTATCATTTTTTAAATCCAATGATGTGCACATCTTTTAAACTTTCCCTTACCCAATAGGATCAATTGGATGCGGATGCTGATGTGCAAACTATAATTTCTCTTGAATTTGATGATAACATGAAGGTTATACACTACATCAAAATAGCTAATTAGAAACACTAGGCGTATTTCAATCTGGAACATCTATTTAGTGTGCCTAAATTTTGGAACGAAAAAAAACTGTGCTAAAATAAAAAAAATTCCAAATATTAATTTTTACTTCTAATAAAAATTATATTAGAAATCCGCTTAACAGAATCTCATGTTGTTGATCCTATTGGGTAAGGAAACGTTTAAAAGATGTGCACACCATTGGACTTAAAAATTCAAAATTAAAAAAATGATAAGAAAATTACTTGCATCACATGCTACTTCTTAAAATCTTTGATAAGATCACTGCTATTAGAAATCCGCTTAACAGTATAAGTTTGCCAATTATTATAAATACTGTTTGCGTAGCATGGATCTTAAAAATCATATCTTTATTCAAGAGCACGTCAAAAGCAGATGATCATTTTCCATCATAAGTCCCCAGTTAACACATAATATAAAATATAAGTTTTAAAAATGACTTTACACCTATTTAATTTAAACTTACTAAGCACATTGTGTTTAAAACTTATTAATTAAGCAAACCTTTTCAACATCAACAAAAAGAGCAGCGACATCCTCCTCCAAAAACTGCGTTTCAAGACGATCAAACAGTGTAAAGTAAGTGGACTCAGTTTCGTCAATCACTTGAATATGAATTTTGTACCTGCATAATAATAAATTAACATACCACCACATCTCGAATAATAAATTAAGAGATTATGTGGGTATTAAATAAATCAAAATTGTATACCTTGGGGAAGCAAGGACCATATTTGCATATTTACTACAGTAATCGAGGTTTCTAACACGTTGGGTTACTTTTTTTGCACATTTCGTGCAAGCATAATAGTACCAACCCATAGAAGTATCGAAATCAATAATTTTTGCGTAAACAACACACTGAAGTTCCTGTTAAAAATTTAATTTAAAAGTTTAACAAAGGTAAATAATGGTGATGTAAAGCATCTATATATTAAAATATAAATAATAAGGACATTGTCCAAATCTATGACATCAGAAATAGTAAGTCTGGGACATTGAAAAAAATCATCAGTCACTGAAATAACACTTTGACTTGAGATATAGCTAACAACTTGACTACCAGAGCCACTTGCATTTTCCAACATTTGCAAATTAAAATATTGAAAGTGATGTCATAATGTTAACCAAGTAATTGAAATGTTCTAAATATATTAATTATTCAAAGTATTAGTAAATATACTTCGTTCTTGTATTCGGTACACTCCTTAAAATCATGATTTAGCCAAAGTTTTGTTGCATCAAACGAATTAGAAATTCCAATCCTAGCTATAAAATAAGTAAACAATGCAGTTATATGATTACATTAATATGTAAATGTACATAAATAATTATCTGCAATCTCTAATAAAAATAAAGTACTTACAATTGAAGATCCTCATTTTGCAGCCATGTAAAATAACTATAATAGAACCATCAGAACCCTTTTTTTCAATGTAAGAATTCAAAGCAGTTGCATAATCACCCCACAAAGTACAGTCTAACTTGTTACCTCTATATTAAAATGACAAAGATAATGGTAACATTAAAGTTAATTAATTATGCACAAAAAGATGAAATTTAAAAAAAAAAGTATGCATAAATGGAATCTTTAAAAAAAATAAATTAACTCACTCTAAGTCCTCTAAAACTAAGTCTATCAGCAAGATCTTAACACCATTTTTTACGTTCTCCCTTAAAGCACTTCTTTGCACCACATGTCCAATAACATCTAAACAATGTAAACAATAACAAAAAAAATTAAATTCCACCTTTTATTTGCGTATTTAGGAAAATTCTTTAAATTAAATTATGAAAAGTAATACCTATCAGATGTGTTTCATCTAGACCATATGATATAATAGCAAAATTGACAAAATTTAAAACGCAAATAGGGATTCTTAAATCATCTGATTTCATGCACATAATGGTCCTTATAAACGTAAATTTATATTTGTGACGGAAAGCGTAGAATTTTGAATCAACATTGGTTGCAACGAATAAATTCTGAATGAGATAGCAACCCTTTTTGCAGAGTGTTGTCAAACATTTCAAGTAGGTTTTGTTTCACAGAAGCCTGAATCTTTCTACCCTATAGGCAAGTGGAACATATATTAAAACAAATAAATATACAAAATTTATTAAATTAAGGGATAAAAATGACCAAAGATAACCACCAATATTATCTTCATTGACTTGGTAACATTGGACTTATTATATTCAGGAACCTTTCACACATGCACAACTCTAACTTTGATCCAGTAATCAACCTTTCCGGCCTTAATATCGTCTACAAGAGTAATCCTTGGAGTCATACGTAAAGGTTGATAGCTGTAAATTTATAAGAAGGTGATTTTAAGTTAAGTAAAAAGGAAGGAGAATGTATGAAAATAACATGATTGATAAGGATGTAGAAAAAACAGATGTTGCAGAAGAATAAGAATATAATCTTACAACTTGAAAGATGTATAATTAAACCATATTCGATCATGAAGCAATAATGGAAAATGTATTGGAATCTAATAACATATATCAGGAAGGGGAATGTATGAAAACAACATGATTGATATGTATGTAGAAAAACAGATGCTGCAGAAGAATAAGAATATAATCTTACAACTTGAAAGGTGTAAACCATACTCGATCATGAAGCAATAATGGAAAATGTATTAGAATCTAATAACATATATGAGGAAGTTGGTTGAAACTCTTACGTCATAACAAATATTCAACGAAAATAAATATGGCGTTTATGTCTATTTTAGTGATCATAGGTTATTGATGATGAACACGATGTTTTTAGTGAATAAGTAGTACCCTTAATAAATAGTAACCTTAATATCTGATGGGTTTGTTTGGTGGATCGACTGTATATTACTTTGAAAACAAAATAGAACTTAAAAAAAAAAAAAAAACTTTAAAAAAAAATCAAACAACAAAAAAAGCCACAAAGTTACCACATACAAAACATTGGATCCTTAAAAGTTCTCCAAAAAAAGTACCTGTAATTACAGCCTATCCAACAAACAAAGCCATCAGATCTAAAACTATGATCACTAAAATCGAAATAAATATCAAAAATATTAAAATGACAATCATCAAAAAGTCAAAAGCCTAAAAACAACTCGACAATGCTAATCAAACAGTCAGACATATTCAAGAAATATATATATTGAAAATTGTCATTAAACTATTTCTTTCCGAAACTCTTGTAAGTCCTCACTATTCTCCATATGAATCTACCCTACATGATGAAGAAAATCTATTCCTCCATTCTTTTAGAGCCGCTAGTTCCCTTTGGCCTGAAGAAAAATATTTTTTTAAGAAAATTGCCAACCTGCCCTTAGCAAAATTTGAAGAGATGTTTGGTATACGGAATACATCTAAATTCTATTTTCGATATTTCAAATACCATGTAACAATTTTTTATGAAAAATTATATTCCCATTTTTGGTCAACATATAAACATTTCCAAAATAAAATGAAAACAATTTTTTAAAAGAATAAAAAAACTGCGAAAAAAAACAAAAAATCATTCTTGGAAAAATAAAAAGATATGAAAGAAAAAAACTAAACTAAACAAAAAAAAAAAAATCATTCTTAAAAAATAATAAAAAAGATTAAAAAACTGAAAAAGAAACCTTAAAAAAGAAAAAGAACAAAGAAATGATGAATCTTAAAAAACTGGAAAAAAAATCTAACAAACAAATAAAAAAATCATTAAAAAAAAGAAAAAAAAATCCAATAAGACGGTTGAATGGAAACAAAAAAAAATTCTTAAAACTGAAAAAAAAAAAAACAAAAAAAAACCCATAAAACCCGTTTAAATGGAAACGAAACAAAAAAAAAAAATCTTAAAACTGGAAAAAAAAAAAAACAAAAAAAACCTTTCAAAGACTGGAAAAAAAAATTCTAAAAAAAAATGATTTCATTGGAATGAAGCATCCTTAATTGTTGAGTAGAATTCTTGCTTTCCTTGCATCTCCGTAATGAAATCTGGCCAACGTTGGATTTCAGTCCCTGTGGTTTTCATGGCCATGGGTGAAGTTTCATGCCTGTCCCAAGCGTCGCATGGAAATGTTCGCCAGAAAATGGACAGTCATTTGTTTCACATGCTGTGACTTAGGACTGTCCAGTTTTCTGGACAGTCCATTCAGTTTATAGGACTGCCAAAAAATTGGGCAGTCCTTGTTTACACTAGTTGAACAACAATATTATGGTTTCCACAAATATTAGGGTTTGTGCATTATGAGGAGCCTTTGGGTGCCATCAAAATTGGAAATGAGAAAAAAATTAGGATTTAATTTTTGATCTTTCATTTTCTTCTCCGTCGATTGAAAATCGAAATTCGAAATGGAAAGAAAAGTAGGGTTAAACCCCATTATACTTGGAGATAGTGAGAATGAGTTGAGAAAGAAAATTAGGGTTTAAACCCCATCAGAATTCTCATTTTTGCTGTTTTTGTTCTTCTTCTTCTTCCTCTCTTCTTTTTCTTGTTCTTCTTCTTCTTGGATGAGTTGAGGAAAGAAGAAGAACAAAATTAGAAAAATGAGCTTTTTATACCAAAGAGTGGAATAGCTATGATAACTTTTTCTAATGACAAACTTGTAGATAAATCAAAAAAAAAAAAAAAAGGGCTAGCCTTGATAACAATTGGATGTGGCCATATAAAAAGCCATGTTTTATATTTATAGGTAAACAGTAGATGTAGATATGCATTTTTCTATAGGTTGGATGAAGATGATATCATCAACCTTCCTCCTGGGTTTGAGCAAAAAGATTTACAGGAAAAGAACTACAAATGAATGCCAATAACTCTGCCCTATCAACAGCTGCATGTGGTTTTAGTGATGGCAATCCTCCTTCAAGGAGCGTCGGCAAAAAGATCTTACCAGCTAAGAAATTTTTTTGAAAAGTTATATTCTCATTTTTGGTCAACATATAAATATTCCAAAAATAAAATGAAGACAATTTTTTTTAAATTATAAAAAAATGCAAAAAAACTAAAAAAAACTGCAAAAAAAAAAAAATCATTCGTAGAAAAAATAAAAATAAAAAGGTATGAAAAAATAAAATAAAACAAAGAAAATAATTCTAAAAAAAAGATTAAAAAACTGAAAAAAAATCTTAAAAAAGAACAAAGAAATGATGAATTTTTAAAGACTGGAAAAAAAAAATCTAACAAACAAATGAAAAAAAAATCATTAAAGAAACAAAAAAACCCCAAAAAAAATGTTTAAATGGAAACAAAAGAAAGAAAAAAAAAACAAAAAACCTTGCAAAAACTGAAAAAAAAAAAACACTTAAAAAAAACTGAAAAACTCCAAAAAGGTAAAATATGAAAAAGAAAAAACTTAAATATTTCTTCGAAAATGAAGACATGAGAATAGATTATCCATCCTAACTTTTTTTAGAAATTAAAAAATTACCCAGTACTAAAACAATACCTCTGGGTTGGTGCCACCAATATGCTATAAAGACTTGAGCAACATTTCTTCATTTATTGCTGGACGTTGTTCAATGGAACATAATAAGAACTTAAAAATAAACAAACAAAGACTTAGAAAAAACTCAAACAACAAAAAATTAACAAAGTGACAACTCACAAAACATTGGATTCTTAAATTTTCTATAAAAAAAATCACCTATAATTACAACCTATCCAACAACAAAGCCATCAGATCTAAAGCTATTCATGTGCGCTTCATTATCAGATTAATGTTTCTGAAAGTGTGGCTATTCATGCTTAAAATCAAAGTAATCCAGCAATGACATACAAAATTCTCATAATGAAAGAACGATAAAGAGCAGACTTAACATCACAGTGAAATTTTTCTGAAGCGGTTGTGCCCAGTTATGGACGGATACAGGAGCAATGTCCCAAGAATTTTTTTCCAAAAATCTCTTCTCAATATTAATTCACTCCTATACGTCTCTATCTATAGAAATTCATACTAATCCAACCTGCCATATCAAACCAGCAAAATTTCTTCTCAATAAACCACTCCTATACGTCTCTATCTATAGAAATTCAGTTCCTATTACAATTCAAATCCTATTTCAAATCAGCTTATTAACTTGGCCGACTGACTATTTCAAATCAGCTTATTTTATATTTTGGATTTATATAACATCACAATGAATCTTCTTCTGCATTTCAATTATGATATTACCATCTAGTTAAAACTGTGCTGCATAGCTGAACCTATGGTGATGGGATAAGATTATTAATTTTTAGTGATGTACTTTTCTTATGCATTTCAATGTTCTCTAGATATATAGATGATTGGCATCTATTTGAATTATTTCTGGTGCTCTAATCTGTCCATATTCTTAATTATGATTATATTACACATTTCTCCGGATTTTTTTTCCATTTGTTGTTATGTTCTTTTTGTGCTAGTAGAAACAATTTTCTTTTGCTTTAGTTAGTGCCTGCTCTTCTCAGAGAATGGATTAACATGTTGAAATGTCTAAGTTACTCGCAACAACTTCCATAAGAAGAAACATCGGATCCTCGGAACCATCAGATTCCAGCGGAAGCAACGAAAGACCACAAAATCCTAACCATAAAATCGAAATCGCAAGAGGAAGAAGAATATCGATACCTCGACCGAAGAAACGTTGGCGATGGCGATGAAGTCCTCCTCCTCCTCCTCGATACTGCTTCTTCACACTCTCTCTCTCTCTCTCTCTCTCTCTCTCTCTATATATATATATATATATATATATATATATATATATATATAGGTTTTTGGTCTTGTGAAAGTGGAATAGAATAGAGAAAGTGAAAAAAGAAGAAGAAGGAGAAGGCTTTATGAAAACCCCTACGAAGCAGTTAGGAATGCTAGGAATGCTGGAAGCCGCTATTTTCCCTGTAACTGAACTATGGACGGATCCGAAAATATTTTATCAACTAACTCCTATTATCCCGCCACTCCTACTTTCCCTCTCCATTGTATCCTATTTTGCGTTATCTTTTGTATTAGATGATAGGAAATATTTTAATAGATATAGATAGTAGACATGAACCAACTGCAATTATACTCGGAGATGCATATATATCTCGTCATAAAATCTGAAGGCAAATAATGTTTGAGGTAGATTAGGGAGTTAGTTGAGACATAATGCATATATATCTCGTCATAAAATCTCAACTGACTTCTATTATCCCGCCACAATGAATTTTCCTCCCCGTTGTATCCTATTATCCGTTATCTTTTGTATTAGATGATACAAAATATTTTAATAGAGGAGTAATATCATTTGGGCGGGAATCCCTCACCATTGTATCCTACTTTCAGTAGTAAATGATGATGACTTTAAGGATCTAATGTTTTGTGTGTTGTCACTTTGTTGAATTTTTGTTGTTGACTTTTTTTTTTTTATAAAGTTTTTGTTTGTTTATTTCAAGTTTTTATTTTGTTTTCAGAGTAATATATACAGTCGATCCACCAAACAAATCCATCAGATATTAAGGTTACTACTTATTAAGTTTACTACTTATTGACTAAAAACATCGTGTTCATCATCAATAACCTATGATCACTAAAATAGACATAAACACTATATTCATATTCGTTGAATAGTTGTTATGATGTAGGAGTTTTCAACCAACTTCCTCATATATGTTATTAGATTCCAATATATTTTCCATTATTGCTTTATGATCGAATATGGTTTAATTATACACCTTTGGTAAGATTATATTCTTATTTTTCTGCAGCATATGTTTTTTTTTTTACATCCTTATCTATCATGTTATTTTCATACATTCTCCTTCTCTTTACATAACTTCAAAATCACTTCTTTTTTTTTATAAATTTACAGCTATCAACCTTTAAGTATGACTCCAAGGATTACTCTTATAGACGATATTAAGGCCTTCCTTAAAGTTGGAGTCCCTGTTATGTTGCTGAGAAACATTGACCAGATAGCTGGCCTATGTAATGGAACATGTAGAAGGAAGGGTAATATCAGGAAGCAGCATTGGTCAGAAAGTGTTTGTTCCAAGATTATCACTAACTCCCTTTAATCTTTGAATACCTTTTAAATTCCAACGCAAGCAATTTCCTATTGCAGTATCATTCGCAATGACAATCAACAAAAGTCAGGGGCAGTCTCTTAAATATGTTGGAGTACCAGTTTTTATACAAAAATTGTATGTTGCTGTTTCAAGGGTCACCTCACACAAATGTTTGAAATTTTTTATTTCTGAAGACGAGGGTGAAGACACTAATGAAACTACAAATATAGTTCACGAAGAACTTTTCCAAAATCTAAATTAGGTACACGATAATTTTATTATTTATTCTATATTTATTAGAATTAATAATATTAGAGCAACTTTTTTCTTATCTAACTATATTCATTGTCTTTTATGTATACATGATTGGAACATTCAAAAGTCTTGCAGTTGTAAATTTGAACCATCACTGATGTAATTTTTGAATTAAACTTTATTATTATCATGTTCTTATGATATACATTACTTTAGAATTAGTTTTTGCATATTCATGGCATTACCGATGCAAATTCATAAAGGTAAATGATAGGACGAAATTACATAATTCTTTTCCAGAGCCCCTAAATGCTATGTTCCTACACCTGGATGTACTTTAATGTTGCTTTCAAATATATCCACAAGATCCATTCTACCTGTAGTTTAGTATATCACTACTTTTTTAATGTACCAATATGGTTTTTCGAACTTATGTTTTCGAGTCATGCCGATTTGAATCAATGTTTATTGGCGCATTAACAAAATAATTGAAAATTGTGTTACGTTCATATCTTCCCTAATGAATGATGGAGCATCATCTAGCCATATACAAATATCAGAAGACTACGGGCTGCAAAATTGTAACTCATGGGAACGTACTTATTTTAAAAGTCACGAATCTACTATAAATCCTCCTAAACTCTTCATGTATAGCTAAAGACAAAGAGTTGTGGCATGACTTAGAGATTTTTTTGTTATAGTAGTTGCATTCATATCGAGAATAATGGAACGAAATTTAGCATTAAAGTCCATGATTCGTTTATCGGGAGCTGCCAAAGTTTCACATAAAGATGGATCAAGCATTGTGACCCCACCTCTCGAAAACATGTCATGAGTTCTCATATAGAGTTTCTCATAACACGACCCCCCTTTCTTTGTAACGTCATCAACCCATGCACCATCCATATTTAACTTATAAATTGCATCGAGAGCTTGTCATCACATTTAGGTCACCAAATAATGATATGAAATGGAGACAACATCCTCTAAAGATTTGTCAATAAAAGATTTTGTCTCGTCCACTATCTTTTTTATTTCTATATTTTGTTTCCATGCAACTTATTATTCTTTTTGTTTCAAATAAACCGCACAACAACAACAACAACAACAAACTATGCATGTTTCCCTGAAGTATTTGAATCAATACAATTTTGAAACCAAGAAAAATGATCACCAATTTTCGGCTCATTCAAAATCCAACATCACTTTGAAGATTTCACTACTTCCGAGCACATTCACATTCAACCAAAGCATGAAGTTTATCTTCTATCTCCTGACCGCAAATTGGAAAGTATTAATGTTCATACCTCTATGATTAAGAGTAAATAAAACAATTAAGGAGGAAAATCACGACAAGAGTGACATACAAACACTTTTATTCCATTGAAAATTTCTAATGCCAAGATAATCTTTCGATGTTTGTACCCATTTGAACAAGCACGTTCTCCCGCATTAGAAGTTTAACTGAGTTGACTATTTCACATATGATTTTTAAGAGAAACAATTAATTTTGAATGCATTTTTAACCATGAGGACCCTTTTTTAATTCTTTTAATTACAATGAATGACCATCTCCTTTTATAACGCCATAAATTTATATATGAACTCCGAGTCGACGACAAAAGCATAACAATAATTAAATTAGCTTCTCACGAGGCATAAAAGTGACTTTCACAATTCAAGATTTTATGTATCACTCACATAATCTATTAACCAATGCACCATTCATATTTAACTTATAAATTGCATCGAGAGCTTGTCATCACATTTAGGTCACCAAATAATGATATGAAATGGAGACAACATCCTCTAAAGATTTGTCAATAAAAGATTTTGTCTCGTCCACTATCTTTTTTATTTCTATATTTTGTTTCCATGCAACTTATTATTCTTTTTGTTTCAAATAAACCGCACAACAACAACAACAACAACAACAAACTATGCATGTTTCCCTGAAGTAATTGAATCAATACAATTTTGAAACCAAGAAAAATGATCACCAATTTTCGGCTCATTCAAAATCCAACATCACTTTGAGGATTTCACAACTTCCGAGCGCATTCACATTCAACCAAAGCATGAAGTTTATCTTCTATCCCCTGACCGCAAATTGGGAAGTATTAATGTTCATACCTCTATGATTAAGAGTAAATAAAACAAGGAGGAAAATCATGACAAGAGTGCCATACAAACACTTTTATTCCATTGAAAATTTCTAATGCCAAGATAATGTTTCGATGTTTGTACCCATTTGAACAAGCACGTTCTTTCGCATTAGAAGTTTAACTGAGTTGACTATTTCACATATGATTTTTAAGAGAAACATCTAATTTTGAATGCATTTTTAACCGTGAGGACCCTTTTTCAATTATTTTAATTACAATGAATGACCATCTCCTGTCATAACACCATAAAATTATATATGAACTCCGAGTTGACGACAAAAGCATAACAATAATTAAATTAGCTTCTCACGAGGCGTAAAAGTGACTTTCACAACTCAAGATTCTATGTATTACTCACATAATCTATTAACTTACTAACAAGTTCCGGTCTCGATCCTTGAATAAAAGTAGGTCTCGATCCTTGAATAAAAGTAGGAATAAGTTTGAATGACCATTGGATAAGGATCCATGGACCATCTTTAAATTGAAGTTATCTTTTAAGGAGCTCCTTGCCCTATAAAGTACTCCTCAAGAGATAGGAAGAATGTTGCCAAGCCTTGTTGAGATAAAATTTTCATTTGCTAAATATTTATCCCTTAAAATTTTGAAGCATAGCTAGGAAGGACTAGAGTATAACCTCCACGTTGTTTGGCAAGAAGAATAAGGTTTAAAAGATGAATAGTATGAAATTCCATCTCACCCTCTCATGTTGCTTCTATTATCACATCTCTTCAATGATGCATCATTTACTCACCCCCATCTGGCGAAATTCTCTCTTTTTTTCTTCAAATGCAGTCAATTCTCATTCTTGCACTTTTCATTATAATATCTCCTTTTCTTTTTCTTTCATTGTGTTATCTTATTTTAAAAAAGAAATTATTTTTAGTAACCATTTGTTTTATATTGTTAAGACATGTTGCTCAGGCCGGCCTTAAGTTCATGGGAGTCCTGGATAAACTTTCAAAATGGAACCCATATATAATATAATTTTTTTAAAATAAAGTAAAAAGTTAAAAATGTTACAAGCAAGATTTGAACTTATGAGTGTGCACGTAACATACTAATCACTACACCACAATTGTTTTGTAGTAAAAGAAGATCATGTTACATATTAGTTCTATTTTAGATACAAGATTACTAATATAAAATAAATAAATAAAATAATATATATAAATTAATTTTTTTGGGACCTTATATTTCATGGGGCCCTGGACGTCCGGCCCTGATGTTGTTCGAATGACTCATCGAAGAGAGGGTGGCAAAGACGATTACATTTGCTAGTCAGGATGACAAGAGATTAGAGACATGGCCGACCTAAGGGGTTGGATTGTCCTATCCGAAACTAGTTTTAGTTGTCCCTTGACTTTTATTATAGGTCGATCTTGGAATATTAAACGCGATCCCGACCTCTATTGGAATTACGCTGAATCTGAGAGTTGTCCTAAGCAGAGAAGGACTGTCCAACTCCGTAGTCTTGCCTGACTTACCCTTAACCTTTGGCCGGACCTGACTAGAGATGTAACTAATTTGATGTACAATGACTCTAAATTAGGGGTGCGCATTATTCGATTTTGGACCAAAAAACGAACCGAACCGAACCGAATAAGAGATTCGGTTCGGTTTCGTTTTGAAAATATTAAAATTTCTTATTCGGTTTCGATTTCGATCAAAAACCGAATAAGAAATATATATATATATATATATATATATATATATATATAGAGAGAGAGAGAGAGAGAGAGAGAGAGAGAGGAGAGAGAGAGAGAGAGAGAGGAAAATGTACCTAAGGTCGACCTTAGGTAAGTTACCTAAGGTCGACCTCATTTTCCTCACTTTACAACATTTTTTTCTTGAATTTTTTTTATGGGATTCATCTACACCTTATTGATTGGCAACATACCAAATTTCAAGAAAAAATAATATTGTTTAGCCCCCTATCTATCCCTTGCAAAATCGACGGTCTAAAACTTTGCTGCTACACCGTCGATTTTGCACCTTATTGATAGGGGGCTAAACAATATTATTTTTTCTTGAAATTTGGTATGTTGCCAATCAATAAGGTGTAGATGAATCCCATAAAAAAAAATTCAAGAAAAAAAAATGTTGTTAAGTGAGGAAAATGAGGTCGACCTTAGGTAACTTACCTAAGGTCGACCTTAGGTACATTTTCCTCATATATATATATATATATATATATATATATATATATATATATATATATATATATATATATATATATATATATATATATATATATATATATATATATATTCCGGTCCGGTCCCCCTTTTTTTTTTGAGAAATTTTGACTTACCCCCCACTTGAATTACCCATATTAAGGGTGCACGCCGCAGTTTTGCATTAATGAAGAAATACCCCCACTTTGGACGAAAATCGTCTAGGGCTAACGGTCAAAGGCTTTGACCCAAAATTTTTGACGAAAATACCCTTCCCACATTGTCTTCTTCTTCTCCCCCTCCCCTCCTCCCCGCTGCCACTGCCCCCCCCACCCTCCCTCCCCGCCGGGCGCCACCCCCTCCCCCGTCCCCCCAGGCCGCTGCCCCCTCCTATCCCCGTCGTTGCTACTGTCGCCACTGCTGCTGCTGTCGCCACGTCTGCCGCCACTGCCCCCTCCCTCCCCGCCAGCCGCCGCCCCCTTCCCCGTCCCTGTAGTGTCCCGTCCCTACATCGTGCCCCGTTGTTCGTCCACGGGGTGCGCGAGAAAGGAACACTGTCACTATCGACTCGGTCGGGACCGATAGGTCGGGATCGATCGAATCGATCGAACGGGAACGGTTGAATTAAGATCAATTCCCCGTTATGGAATGGCTTCTTCGGAACCAAATCCCATATTCAGCGGATTGCGCCTCAAGGATTGACTCTGCGGCTGAGTCGGAAGAGACCTCCCGTTGCTCTGCTTTTCACGCCGCTTGCGTTGGTTTTGGCTTTGTTTTCTGAATACGTTTTCGTGAATGCTTTCGATGGTTTTCATGGCTTACGTTTCGAACTTCGCATTCGTATCGAATTTTCTTGAATAACACAGTGTTCTAATCGGTTGCTTGTGCGATTTCAGGTGATCGCGTAGGCAACGTCTAGTGCGGCCAACCAGTTTCTCGCCTCAAGTAAATACTAAGGTGAGTGGCTGACCCTTCTTCCCTCGACCCTTTTCTCTAAAATATTTTCTATACGAGACATGTGTTATGCTAGATGTAATGCAACGACATGAATGATATTCCGACGAACGGTCACACGATGTCCCACGAACACGAACTATACAAATGCTTGTCATATAATATTATCGTGCTTGAAATTATCGAATCATATAGAACCGTGCTAAGGAAGGATGAATCGATTAAATGAATGTCGCAACGATACTATAAGACGTGCCTTGAAATAACAAAGTAACTTAGCACGGTCATGGACAACTTGTCGACAAGGGCGATTGTTTCTTCGGACGGTATCCCGATGTCACGGGACCGTTCCGGCCTAGGAAGAAACACGGATAGCTATGCCGGATGCATGCCACGGTAGGCAGTGACTTTCAACGAGGCTCGCTACCTGCGCTGAAGGACCTCTGTCTACTAAGCTATATGTCCAGGATGGCTTGTCGTGCCAGTGACCTTCACGAATGCACTCTATTACGTTTTCTTATTATCAACATGACAGGGAAGAACATGGTAAGTTTACGCTACGACGGCGCGCTCTGTCGGGGGTAAGATCTATCGTCGTTATACGGTTGTGCCTTCAAATATAAGCTTGAATTGAGTAGGATGGCTAGAAACTTCACTAAATATTTGCATGCACGCTCACTTAAATTCTTCAACAAATGAGAGCACGGGATTTAAATTGCCACGCACCAGCACGAAGTGTAAAGTGCTGACCCTCGCTCTCAACAGGTACTCGGAACCAGGATAGCGTGTCAAGGAACTGAAGGCGACGCTCCTTTCTTTTGAAGCCTTGCTAGCGCGAAGGCTAACTCTGCAACATTTTGAAGACTCCAACTCAACTGCATCATGAGTCGCAAACTCTCGCCGATCCCAGGTCTTAGAGAGTCATTTTTGATGTTTGTAAAAAGGGATGTAAATGTATGGAATGACTATCTCATCGATGTCGGTTGTAAGTCCGAGAGGCCTCTTTTGTAATCGAGTTTGTAACCTAACATATTATCAATGAAAATGAAAGTTTCCTTTTCTATATGAATGTGTTCAATTTCTCTGCGTACTCTTATATATGTTGTTTCGGATAACCTTATGAGCCGCCTTGTGCAAACGCAACTTAGACTTGCACGACATCACGTCCGGAGGACGACTTCGATTCTACCGAATCGGGACGTGACAGTTCCCTCCGGCCGCTGCCCCCTCCCATCCCCGCCGCTGCTGCTGCCGCCACGTTCGAGATGGAGGGGGGCACCCGGGGTGGGGGGCGAGGGGGGGCAACGATCGGGGGTGGGGGCGCAGCGGCCGGGGGTTGGGGGGGGGGGCGGTGGCGGCGGGAAGGAGGGGGGGCAGTGGCGGTGGGGTGGAGGAGGGGGATAGCACACACATAGGGAATGATATTTTTGTCAAAGTCTGTGACCGTTAGCCCTAGACGATTTTCCAAAATGTAAGCATTTCTTCATTAATGCAAAACTGTGGAGTGCACCCTTAATATGAATAATTCAAGTGTGGGTAAGTCATTTTTGTTTTTGTTTTTGCCTTTAGGACTTTCCTTTGGAGGCGGGGTTGGCTTGTGCCAGCTCCTTTTTGTGTTGGGCAGCACCCAGCTCTCGTTTTGCTTTGGTCCTTGTAACCGACTTTTGTTGCTGCTTTGTCAGCCTCTAATATACTGCTACTTTTCTTTAAAAAATAAAATAAAATAAATAATATATATATATATATATATATATATATATATATATATATATATATATATATATATATATAGGTGTATACTAAATATATATATAGGTATATACTAAATATATCTAGGTATATTTAGTTACTATATATATTAACAAAAAAGAGATGAAAATAAACCGAAAAATCAAATAAACTGAATAAACCGAAAATCGAATCCATTTAATTCGGTTATGGACAAATTCAGTTCGATTTCGATTTTACTTATTCGATTTTCGGTCGAATTCAATTTTCAGTTATTCGATTCGGTTGGAACCGAATTAACCGAATGCTCACCCTACTCTAAATCAATGTTGGGTACCGCAAAAACTTAAGCATTCATTTTACTGACGTAAGTTCTTTTTGGCAAATGTTAAAGGCTACCCCTTTTTACTAAGGGCCACCAACTTAAAACTTTTAAAAAAATTTACAAGTTTGCCATTTTGAAAACACTAAGAGCCACCCCGCTCCTGTCAATCGAGTACTGCAGGACTTGCCTGCAGTCCATCTTTTTTTTTTTTTTTTAACCTACAGTGACTGCAGGACTTGTCTGCAGCCCAAAGTGAAGACATGACTACAGGCAAGGCCTGTAGTCCGCCTTCCCCGCGAACGAAAGGGGGTCTCACCGGCAAGGGAGGGGAGCTAGGGGGGCTGCGGCGGTGGGAAGGAGGCGGAGCTGGGGCTGTGGCGGGGGAGGGAGGCGGAGGGGGAGGGGGGGGGGTGCTGCGGCGGGGGAGGGGGGCTGAGGTCATGGCTGCGGCACTCGATTTGGCGCGGAGGAGCGGGTCTCCCAAGCTAGCCTTGGCATGGGTCTCTCAAGTCGGCGAAGGGTGGCCACGGAGACGACGATCGCGGCGGTCTGATCGGTGTGCGCCGAAAGTGTGGGAAACGGGGCGCCACTCGGAATCCGGCGGTGGTGATGATGGGTTATTGTCGAGGCTCGCGACGGAGCGTTGGTGCCGCGTGCAGTGGCTCAAGGATGAGGGGAAAGGTAGGTGGATGCTCGCCTGCTGCTGGTGCTCCTCCCCGTCTGTCGAGCTCCTCCTCGCCGCCTCCTCGTGCTCTCCTCGAGCTCCTCCTCTTGGTGGTCCTTAGTAAGCTTGTGAACTTTAGGTTGCTCTTAGTAAAAAAATTACAAAAGCATGGTTGCCTTAGTAGATGAGTTGCCCTTAGTAGAAAACGGATGGCCTTTTAACATTTGCCTTCTTTTTTTTTAGAAAATGGTAGCAAAGTGATTCCATGAAGAAAAAAAAAATATATTAAATGTTGGATGCTTCTTTCCCATAATAAACTGGCAGTCCAAAACTCCACACGTAAGCAAAAGAAAGTAACAAAAGTACAAGAGCGAGAAAAGAAGAAAAAATCAAAATCAAAAGAAACAGAAACAGAAAAAAATTCGTGTAGAAGAAGAAGAAGAAGAAGAAGAAGAAGAAGAAGAAGAGAATGGCGGTGGCCGGAGCAATGGCTTCTTCCGCGGCCCTCCCCCTCTCCCATCGCCACCTGTCCGTCGAGATTCGCGCGTTCCCTCCAAAAGTCTCCGGATTTCGTCCCCGCCGTCGATTTCCCCGTCTCCATTCCGGTCGCAGGTCCGGAGCCAGAGCTACTGCTGCTGCTCTTGACTCGGAGCCGGTATAATTGCTAGCAATCAAATGGGGTTTCTGTTCTATTAATTGTTAGTTAGTCAAAATTTGAACTTGTTAACTGCCCATGTTGGAAATCTATTAAAATTCTCAATTTGGTAGTATATTAGAGTCTAAATATTAAGTTTTTGTTTGGGATCAAATGGGTTAATAGTAATTACTTACTCAAGATTTTAACTTGGTATATGCTGATGGGGTAGAAGCTTCGTGGAACAGAACTCAGAATCGTTGAGGCGTGTGAATCACTGTCCTCAAGAAAAGATTCGCCCCTTATCGTAACTGTAAGGCTCGAACGGCGACTTTCCTCCAGGATACATCAACGAGTTACAGATAGCAGTACCTATCTGCAGCCTACAGTCGAACAGGGAAGAAGAGGAACGACTGCGTTTCTAATCTCTCTCTATTTGGTGGTTTTGGATCTCAGCGGGGTGATTCTCTCTGTGAAGAAAGAACGAATAAATAGAGTTGCAAAACTCTAATACTGTTAGATCGTGCACCAAATCTCAGGAGGAGAATCAGGAACGGTTATGAGACGAGTTGAATGAGTAGTAGTGGTTACGCATAAATTGCGGGCTCACTCCCAA
Organism: Iris pallida; assembly: GCA_029216955.1. Taxonomy (NCBI): domain Eukaryota; kingdom Viridiplantae; phylum Streptophyta; class Magnoliopsida; order Asparagales; family Iridaceae; genus Iris; species Iris pallida. The sequence continues at coordinate 16,603,253 of JANAVB010018993.1, read as the reverse complement.
GAGAAAATGCAAAAAGTAGGGTCGTGTCCCGCCTACGCGCGAGGCTAAATGGCCCGGATTTGCACCCCCCCTGCGCGTGCGACGTGCCCGCACATGCGCATTAAGGTTTTCTGGAGCTCCCCTCCAACCCGGGTGCATTCTAGCCCAATGCCTCCCGGGCGCGCGAGCACCCCTCTTACTACCCACTCATCACAACCATGTAGAAGGTGTAAACATATATATACCCACTCTCAAGTGTGGATTTTAAGCGATGTGGGACTAAACAAAAGTCTCTTCCCTTTTGCCTATGGTGTATTTGAAATATCTATAAAGTGGAACTAACAACCAAAAGTTCCAACAATCTCCCACTATTTCAAAATACACCACACATGCTATGTCTATACCGACTACACCTCCCCCACATATTTTGAAATATGTGGTTGTCTCATCTGCTAGCCGTAGCACGAATACAATGCCTAAGTACTGGTGCCTTTCAGCTATGAACCAGCCATTAGGATAGAAAATCTTGTTCACAGGAGGTTGGTGAAATAAGTTTCTATGAACCAACAACCTTAAATGTGAACAGAGGATTCGCATCCACATTGTAATTCTTAGTACTTCACTGTTCTGCGGTTTTGCGCTTTTTGGCCCTGCGCTGATTCCTGGTTTTTCATGAGTGCTCTAGAAAGTCTGCCAAAGGCTTTCATAGGAACCGACCCAGTTCCTCACTCGTATAGGTAGATTTCCATCAAGTGTGTACTGCAGTTTAGACACACCACCTCAAAATTTGGGATATGGATTCTATTAAGAGCAAAGCTCAACCTTCTCACTGCAGTAGTTGTATTCATAAATACAGTACTATCTCGTCATAGGAATGGAACATCTCAAATACAATAGTCGATAGTACACAAAAACAACCAGTGACTTGTTCTTACCCCTATGAACCTAAGTCATGGGATCACCAATCAAATAGGTGGGGTTACCATCACTCTTGTTTTCTGTTTTAGGCATAAGTCCCATTCCCCTCGACGTATCTTCCACTTGCCTCCTATTAAGTGGTTTGGTCAGAGGATCGGCCAAATTCAACTCTGACCTCACATAATCCAAGGATATAACTCCGGATTTTAACAGCTGTTTTACCACTGTATGTCTTAGACGTATATGTCTACTTTTCCCATTATAAATGTCACGCCCCGCTCCCGTAGGAGCGATCGTCCTCGCTAAGGCGTGATGCCGCACGAGCCTAGATTGCGCTCGTGCAAGGCGGGTTCCATAACAGCCGATTACAGCGGCTGCGACGGGGTCGTCGCACAGAAGTCCCGTGCAGAGACATTGAATATATTGCAGCAGAATTTAAAGAACACATGAACACAAGTATTTCAAAGAAAGCTCTTTTATTGATATTGAATTCAAGGATTACATTGTGGGGGCAAGGCCAATTACAAGTCTCTCAAGTCTCACTTTTCTCTCATTTTACAAGTCACTCTGCTCTCTCTCATCTCTCGATACAATACTTGATTCCAGCGGAAGCTTCGGAAGGCGATGTCCATACATTACGTCCTGTATAAGTCTTCAGATCTCGCGACCGCACGCTTCGACTCGCCAAGGAACTCCGTGCCTCGACGCATCCAAGCGAGCTCCGCGCCACGAGCTTCTACCTGTGCCTGCACATGAAACACTGTGTGGGTGTCAGTACCACTGTACTGGTGGAGTGAGCTTCTCGCCCACCCATACAAAACCTACACGTTTCATTTACTTTGTGTAACATAAACCCTCTTTCGATTGTCTTTCTATTCTTGCCTTAGGATCAGTTTAGGACCGGCGCCTTAGCGCAACTTGTGTATCAGAACCATCCCGTGCTTGCAATGTCAACGTTAACTCATACTTTGTCGCTAGACCACTTCTCGTGCCAACAACGTTAACCTATCAAGTCGTGTTTGCCTTACGGCCATAATCGGAGACGCAGCTACACGAAAGACTCCATTTCCTTGTCTCTAGACCTTTCTCGTGCTTGCATTGTCAATGCACCGACTTATACTTATCTTCCGTGCCAAACTCTGGGACGTAACGACTTGGTCGTACCATACTCGATTCGTGCTTCAATATCACCGAGGCAGTACCTCCTCGCTTAGTCTCGCATACACTTGTGTTGTGACAACGCGACCGTGCCTCATAACTCAACGTAACTCCACACAACATGCCCTACGGCCCTTTTTGACTTAACTCGCAACTTAAAAGTCGACGCCACATCTCGTGCCGAAGCACGTCGCCTTTGCTGTAGCTAAATCTTAGGCTCCGACATTGTGTCTTTTTAACTCATACATATTCAACTCAATCCAAAGGCACGCACACGGATTGCCGCCCGTGCCGACACAAAACTTACCATATTAGTTGAAAACAACAATTATTATTAAGTGTTTGTTATGGGATTGGCCTAACCAGCCGCCTTGGACGTAGCCTGGTACTCGGGATCCTTGCACCGCAGGTTGCGATCCCCGATGCAAGTCCCCGACATACCGATCGCCTAACCAGCGTTGCCTATTACCCAGCTCGGCTACAACTTGTTTCTTCCTAGGCCGAGACGGTCCCGTGGCCCCGGAATTCCGCTCGAAGAAACCACCCCTTGTCGACAAGTGTCCAAGTTCATAAGGGTTACATGGAGTGTTTTAGGATACAGTTTGGGCTTGTTATGTGATCAATTTATTTACTTGGTTGTTTTAACTCTTTCCCTTTTTCATACTTCCTTTGCTGAGCCCCTAACCAGGGTTGCCTCGGCGACTAACCATCGCTTAGACTTAACGTTCTTTGAACTCAGGGAACGGCTACTGCATAGCCTTCCAACTTAACTTGAACATAACATGTTTCCTTGAGTGTCGACCGACCGTGGATAACTTTCCACTGAACCAACCGTGGCTCGTGCCTCTAAACCGACTCGTGTTCTATGCAACGTTATCGCCCAAGTCATACTTCATGTGACGGGCCTTGGAATCGTGGGACTGTTTAACTTGACAACCGCAGAATGAGCGGGACAGCACGTAGAATAACTTAGGTCGACCGGCATAACTTTGCCTAACTCATACAAGCCTACAACTTAACCCAAGGGACGAGCAAAGGCTATGCCAAGCCTTGCGGGACCGAACCGTACATGCTTTAGCAAGCATTTGTGCGGGCGACGCCTATGACTTAGGCTAACTCTCAACTTTTGCACCGAAGACCAACTTTCCTTCTCCCAAGCCACGGGACGAAGGATCGAGTGTCATTTTCAAAGCACGCCGTGCACCAACTCTAAGCCGACCGTGGGACGTTTTCCATGTTCTAACTCATTTTGACCCGTCGGGATTATTCCCTTAGCTATGTGGATGCGTAGCTTTTATTATCAAGCCTAACTTGTGCAAGTTGAAAACACGATTTATTATGTGAAGGCAAAGATGAGGAGAGTTCACCGAAACTACCCCACCTGAGCGATGTCTCCGAGCAAGCCGTTGCAAGGCTAAGGCCGAACGTCGTCGGCGTTTCGATTCCTCCGATTGACTTAGCGGGACGGGGCACTACATCATACACCACTCAGAACAAGTCTCGTCCTCGAGACTTTCCTGAAGGCAAGCTATCCTACCATTCCTATAGCCAAGACTTAATCGTACACATCTCGCCTACGCGTTCCTTCGATTCCGAGCCACGCTCGCACTATTACCAAACTTTCCTTTAACACGATTTCAATATCTCGACACACTCCCATCTTTCAAGCCTTGCTTGAACTCGTCGCATCACTTGGCTGGATCGTGCACGCATTCCAAGCGTCCCCAAAATACATGCATTCAGCCAAGCCGCATGATAGAAAATTTGTCATTCTCACTCGAGTCGCATCGTGCACATACCCAGGCGTCCCTGAAATATATGCATGTCAGCCGAATCTCGTGAGCAGGGTCTCCTATATTCGTGATTCACGCTATCCATCCATGCCAATCCTCAAGATCAATCCTTCGATTTATAACTCATGAAATAGGGCGTCTCGCCTAACCGCTAGGCCATTTCTTTTCGAGGCTAAGTCAATGTCAGGATTGGAATCATAGTTCCCAAACAATAATGCCAACACTGACCCCAATCCTAGGGTCAAACCAAAGTCGATCACACGGGGTCTTCTACCCAAACTCGCATCACTCAGCTTTCTAAACATCGAGCACGATCACCTAATTCGCTCACGCGTTGCGTATATTCAAATCCCTTCAATTCACCAATTATAACCAATTCATGTATTCGATCATGATGTCGTCTCGCTCGACAATACGTTGCACCCCAATCTCATACGAGTCCGATTATCTACGATGGTTCATGAATCACCATGCAACGCACCCGCAGAATAATCATTCTCATCGGGACGTAACTCTTGTTTGAGTTTAGACTCATTCATTCTCGATACGCGGATTGGACCTACTCAATCCTCAAGTTCAATCGACAAGCACACCAATTCAATCTCGAGTCTATCCTTACGTCAAACCACAAGTCGAAGCACAATTTGTCGCACCGTGCAAGTTCGACCACTCCCGCTGTATGAATCACCATACCAGCGCTCACGCAGAGTGATCGCCCTAATCAGCGTGACGCATGTGCGAGGCTGGAGTAGCGCTCGCATAAGACAAGAACGTCAACGTTGTGGTTATCTACAAGGCAAATCCAAATATTCTAGTTTTCATTCAAGCCAAGTTTGATAGATCGATCGTCGTTCGTTCAACTTAGAAAATTCTCGAGCCAAGTCTATCCTTTCCTCGACACATTTTAATATCCTGAATATAGCATCCATCGGAACCAAGACATCTGCACGATCGTTATTCGCCGAGTCAGAGTACCCCCGAGTTATCGCATATCGATCTTTGATACGCCTCAATACCATCGACGATATGCGTAACCTGACGATCTTCCTTTGCAACCAATTTCGAATCGTGCGTTGATGCTGTTGTCCGAGTTGGATATTCCACAATCTACTCAATACTCAAGATTAAGTTTAGTCACTTTTCCTCAAGCTCGTTTCAAGATCGTTATTCAAAACTCAAGTCACCTTTCATTTGCATCAATCCGATATCGCACGTACGATCCTCTAAGTTTCCTCGATCAAGACCATTCATTTTCATTCATCGTTCCGAATCGTTTTCTAACTCGCGTTGCTCATTCACAAGTTGTCCGAACGAGATGCTCATTCGGGACATTCGAAGTCACGACCAACTAAGCGTGACGCGTTCTAAGGCTTTGCGCGATTGCATCGCCTCGCCGACATACTCGTAATCCTCAATATTCACTCGATCAATTTCCAAGACGAACCATACACCACCCGGATTCGAGCCACTCGACTAGTCGTCGACACTCATTCTTATTCTTCTCCGAACCTATCACATACACCACTCGGGTTCAAGCCATCCTATTTAGTCCTCAATCACGTTCGCGTCACTCGCTAAGACATCCTTCAGATTTGTTCGACGAATCGCTAGCGTAGTCGCTCGCGTCATACCGACGCACTAAGTTGTTCGCACTATATCCTCGAAATCCAAATCAATCTTCCGTGTACGTCTAAGTATTAATCCGATAGCATTCCTATCGATAGACACTCTAAGTGCATCTCCGTTCCCGACCGAACGATACTTAATATCGCTCGCGACTCGTTTGCACCAGAAGGTCGAGGTGCGCGACGCGAAACACAACTTAGCCAAAAGGCCGTGTGCATAGCCATCCTGTGCGGACTATATTCCGAGTTTGCATGCTCAATTGCTAGGGTCGATATTGGACTAATTAGGCATGCACGCGACTTGTTAACAGTAGCACATATTTTCTATCGCGTCAAGTTTGCAACGTTCGGCACAAAGGCCCTATCGACGTATTTGGCAACAGCCTACCGATGCGTTAGATTGAACGCTTGTACGAGCTTTCGAAAATATTTAGACTTATTGTATGGACATGCCGAGGAACATTTGAGAGAGAGCGCACCAATGATAACAACTTGCGGAAGCAACAGAGTTTTGCGGAAACATCAAAGTTAAAGAATTCAATCGACGGTCCAAGGACGTAAAGCCGTGCTCTGATACCATTATGTCACGCCCCGCTCCCGTAGGAGCGATCGTCCTCGCTAAGGCGTGATGCCGCACGAGCCTAGATTGCGCTCGTGCAAGGCGGGTTCCATAACGGCCGATTACAGCGGCTGCGACGGGGTCGTCGCACAGAAGTCCCGTGCAGAGACATTGAATATATTGCAGCGGAATTTAAAGAACACATGAACACAAGTATTTCAAAGAAAGCTCTTTTATTGATATTGAATTCAAGGATTACATTGTGGGCGCAAGGCCAATTACAAGTCTCTCAAGTCTCACTTTTCTCTCATTTTACAAGTCACTCTGCTCTCTCTCATCTCTCGATACAATACTTGATTCCAGCGGAAGCTTCGGAAGGCGATGTCCATACATTACGTCCTGTATAAGTCTTCAGATCTCGCGACCGCACGCTTCGACTCGCCAAGGAACTCCGTGCCTCGACGCATCCAAGCGAGCTCCGCGCCACGAGCTTCTACCTGTGCCTGCACATGAAACACTGTGTGGGTGTCAGTACCACTGTACTGGTGGAGTGAGCTTCTCGCCCACCCATACAAAACCTACACGTTTCATTTACTTTGTGTAACATAAACCCTCTTTCGATTGTCTTTCTATTCTTGCCTTAGGATCAGTTTAGGACCGGCGCCTTAGCGCAACTTGTGTATCAGAACCATCCCGTGCTTGCAATGTCAACGTTAACTCATACTTTGTCGCTAGACCACTTCTCGTGCCAACAACGTTAACCTATCAAGTCGTGTTTGCCTTACGGCCATAATCGGAGACGCAGCTACACGAAAGACTCCATTTCCTTGTCTCTAGACCTTTCTCGTGCTTGCATTGTCAATGCACCGACTTATACTTATCTTCCGTGCCAAACTCTGGAACGTAACGACTTGGTCGTGCCATACTCGATTCGTGCTTCAATATCACCGAGGCAGTACCTCCTCGCTTAGTCTCGCATACACTTGTGTTGTGACAACGCGACCGTGCCTCATAACTCAACGTAACTCCACACAACATGCCCTACGGCCCTTTTTGACTTAACTCGCAACTTAAAAGTCGACGCCACATCTCGTGCCGAAGCACGTCGCCTTTGCTGTAGCTAAATCTTAGGCTCCGACATTGTGTCTTTTTAACTCATACATATTCAACTCAATCCAAAGGCACGCACACGGATTGCCGCCCGTGCCGACACAAAACTTACCATATTAGTTGAAAACAACAATTATTATTAAGTGTTTGTTATGGGATTGGCCTAACCAGCCGCCTTGGACGTAGCCTGGTACTCGGGATCCTTGCACCGCAGGTTGCGATCCCCGATGCAAGTCCCCGACATACCGATCGCCTAACCAGCGTTGCCTATTACCCAGCTCGGCTACAACTTGTTTCTTCCTAGGCCGAGACGGTCCCGTGGCCCCGGAATTCCGCTCGAAGAAACCACCCCTTGTCGACAAGTGTCCAAGTTCATAAGGGTTACATGGAGTGTTTTAGGATACAGTTTGGGCTTGTTATGTGATCAATTTATTTACTTGGTTGTTTTAACTCTTTCCCTTTTTCATACTTCCTTTGCAGAGCCCCTAACCAGGGTTGCCTCGGCGACTAACCATCGCTTAGACTTAACGTTCTTTGAACTCAGGGAACGGCTACTGCATAGCCTTCCAACTTAACTTGAACATAACATGTTTCCTTGAGTGTCGACCGACCGTGGATAACTTTCCACTGAACCAACCGTGGCTCGTGCCTCTAAACCGACTCGTGTTCTATGCAACGTTATCGCCCAAGTCATACTTCATGTGACGGGCCTTGGAATCGTGGGACTGTTTAACTTGACAACCGCAGAATGAGCGGGACAGCACGTAGAATAACTTAGGTCGACCGGCATAACTTTGCCTAACTCATACAAGCCTACAACTTAACCCAAGGGACGAGCAAAGGCTATGCCAAGCCTTGCGGGACCGAACCGTACATGCTTTAGCAAGCATTTGTGCGGGCGACGCCTATGACTTAGGCTAACTCTCAACTTTTGCACCGAAGACCAACTTTCCTTCTCCCAAGCCACGGGACGAAGGATCGAGTGTCATTTTCAAAGCACGCCGTGCACCAACTCTAAGCCGACCGTGGGACGTTTTCCATGTTCTAACTCATTTTGACCCGTCGGGATTATTCCCTTAGCTATGTGGATGCGTAGCTTTTATTATCAAGCCTAACTTGTGCAAGTTGAAAACACGATTTATTATGTGAAGGCAAAGATGAGGAGAGTTCACCGAAACTACCCCACCTGAGCGATGTCTCCGAGCAAGCCGTTGCAAGGCTAAGGCCGAACGCCGTCGGCGTTTCGATTCCTCCGATTGACTTAGCGGGACGGGGCACTACAATAAATCTTGCTCTTTGCCTTTGCGATTGCAGCTTGACAATCACAATGCATAGGCACAGGAGGAGGAGCATTTACACTAATAGGAAGATCCGCTAAGAGGTTTCTAAGCCACTCAGCCTCAGAACATGCCTTCTCTAAGGCGATTAGCTCGGACTCCATGGTTGAACGAGCTATACATGTTTGCTTGGTAGATTTCCAAGACACTGCACCCCCACCAAGGGTAAACACATAACCACTAGTGGATTTGATCTCATCTGAATCTGAGATCCAGTTAGCATCACAATAACCCTCTAACACAGGTGGGGACCCTTTGAAAGATATCCCATGATTAATGGTACCTTTTAAGTACTTGGCTAATCTCTCAATGGCAACCCAGTGTTCCTTACTAGGACTCTGAGTATATCTGCTCAGTCTGCCAACATCATAAGCTATGTCAGGCCTTGTACAGTTCATCAAGTACATTAAGCTACCAATAATTTGGGCATATTCTTTCTGAGAGACACTATGTCCTTTATTTTTCTTAAGATGGATATTAGCATCATATGGCGTCGACACCCTCTTACAGTCATAATATCCAAATTTTTTCAAAAACTTCTCGACATAGTGTTCTTGACACAATGTAAGACCATCTTTTGTCTTTACAACTTTAATACCTAAGATTAAATCAGCTTCACCAAGATCTTTCATATCAAAATTTGAAGCTAAAAATCTTTTGGTCTCATTTATAATATCAAGGTTAGGTCCCAAAATAAGCATGTCATCCACATAGAGACAAAGCATAATATAAGAGTTATTAAAAGACTTATAGTATACGCATTTGTCTGCATCATTGATCAGGTATCCATTAGACACCATCACAGAGTCAAATTTCTCATGCCATTGTTTAGGTGCCTGTTTCAACCTATATAAAGACTTAACTAGTTTGCATACTTTCTTCTCACTACCCGGTACAATAGTACCTTCTGGCTGTGACATATAAATCTCCTCCTCTAAATCACCATTTAAGAAAGCAGTTTTCACATCCATTTGATGGATAATTAACTTATGAACTGCTGCCAATGCAATTAAAATCCTAATAGAAGAGATTCGTGTCACAGGGGCGAAAGTGTCAAAATAGTCTATGTCTTTCTTCTGGGAGAATCCCTTCGCAACCAACCTAGCCTTGTATTTCTCAATAGAGCCATCTGCTCTTAGTTTCTTCTTAAAGATCCATTTGCAACCTATAGCTCTAGCACCAGGAGGTAAATCAACAACTTCCCAAGTATGATTAGACATAATTGAGGTTAACTCACTGTTGATTGCTTCTATCCAGAAAGGTGCGTCTCTAGAATGCATAGCATTATCATAGGTTATCGGATCATCATCCACAAGAAACATGTGAAAATCATCACCAAAATTGGTGGATATCCTCGCTCTTTTACTCCTTCTCAATTCAAATTCTGAATTTTCAGGAGTCTCAGAGATACGTTCGGTATGGTTAACAGTTCTTTCGAGACCGGATTTCCAAGGAAAATTAGTTTCGAAGAAATCAGCATTTTTGGTTTCCAGAGTAGTATTGACAGCAACCTGGTCAGAGTCACTCTTAACCACCAAAAATCTATACGCAGCACTGTTATTAGCATAACCAATGAACGCACAATCAACAGTTCTAGAACCTAATTTTGTCTTTTTAGGTCCTACTAACAGAACTTTGGCGAGGCACCCCCACATTTTGAGATATTTTAGGTTAGGCATATAGCCTTTCCATAACTCATAGGGTGTCTTGCCAGTTGCTTTATAGGGTATTCTATTCTGAACAAAACAAGCAGATAGGATGGCTTCCCCCCACAAGTTCAGGGGTGCACCTGAACTAACCAGCATAGCATTCATCATCTCTTTCAAGGTTCTATTCTTTCTTTCAGCTACCCCATTCGATTCTGGTGAATATGGAGGGGTAGTCTCATGAATTATGCCAAGTTGTTCACAATGGTCAGCAAAGGGATTAGACTCATATTCACCTCCCCTATCTGACCTAAGCCTTTTAATTTTCCTATCTAGTTGATTCTCAACTTCAGCTTTATATTTCAGAAACATCTCACCTGCTTCATGCTTGTTTCTAAGGAGATATACCTTCGTGTATCTAGAGTAATCATCTATAAAGGTAATATAATAATATTTCCCTCCTCTAGACATTAAGCTTCTAAATTCAGCAATATCGGTGTGAACTAAAGAAAGCAAATCAGTATTATCTCTAGAAACAACAGGTAAACAACCCTTTTTGATGGCTTTAACTTCAGCACATATTTCGCACTTATCATTCGTTGGTTTAGTGATGTTAGGCAATAAACCAGTTTTTCTCATTTCCTTAATATAAGGTGCAGAAACATGTCCTAGTCTACCATGCCACAAATCAAAAGAGTCAACCATGTAAGCAGAAGAAGCAGAATTTTCATTAATAATAGTTTTGAGTACATTCAGAATAAATAAACCCTGGTTACAATACCCTTTCCCTATGAATGTCTCATTCTTGGAAAGCACTACCTTGTTGCATTCCATGTTCACTTTGATTCCAGCTTGAACCAAAAGTGACAGAGATCAGATTGCAGCGAATGTCAGGAACATGCAGTACATTACCCAGTGAAAGGGTTTTCCCAGAAGTCAAGTTGAGAAGAACTGTGCATTTTCCCAGGACGGGTACAGGCCTAGAGTCACCCATATAGACTCGTTCTTCTCCATCTTTCACTTGGGTGTACTCTGAGAAAGACTTTAAGTCACCACAGATGTGACGGGTTGCTCCAGAATCAATAACCCAGTCTTTTTTCTCAGCCACCATGTTCACAACAGAGACAACAGCAGCAAAGACATCATCCTTCACTATATTAGCTTTCGGAGTGACGTCTTTGTTGTCTCCATCCTTCTTGTGTCTGCACTGAAAAGCATGATGTCCGGGTTTTCCATAAACATAACAATTTACTTTATTTTTCTTAAAAGGACGGGAATTGTTAGTCTTCGGAATAGAAGATTTCTTATCGGTTTTCTTAGGATTTCTCCTAAACCGATTAGAAGCAGAACTGGGATTCCCTTCCACAATATTAGCCTTAGAGTCAAACTCCGTAGCTAATCTTGCGTCAAGTTTCCTGTTTTTCTCTTCAATCCGGACATGAATAATCACGTCTTCCAGACTCATCTGCCTCCTTTTGTGCTTCACCTTGTCCTTGTAGTCTTTCCATGATTCAGGTAGTTTCTCAACCAAACAACCAGAGACGAAAGCATCAGGGAGTTCAATATCCTCAGTTTTCAAATCATTTAAAAGAACTTGAAATTCAATGATTTGAGAAGAGATATCTCTAGAGTCAACAAACTGGAATTTAAGATAATTTCCAATAGCGTACTTTTGAGTACCAGCATCTTCGATTATATACTTCTTATTCATATTTTCCCAGATTTCGTAAGCTGATTTATATGAATAGTATATATCGAAGATCTCATTCGACAAGGTGTTTAGAATAGCGTATCGGCATACCTTGTTTCCTTGCTGCCACTCATCGTGCAGCTTTTGGAAATCATCGAAAGCGTTGGCAGCATCTTCGATGTTTGCCGAATCGAACTCCATAGCCGCCGGCTTTTCAGGTTCAGGTTCAGTCAGGTACTTCGCATAGTTCAGTACGTCCAGGCAGACGTAGATCCTCTCCCTCCAGCGCTTGAAGTGGGTACCGTTGAAAACTTCGATCTTCGAAACGTCAGGTAGCCTTGAGCGAGATTGAGCGGATCCAGCAGCAGCGAGATCATTGTTCTGAGAAGCCATCTTTTCTTGAGATTGATGGGGTAGAAGCTTCGTGGAACAGAACTCAGAATCGTTGAGGCGTGTGAATCACTGTCCTCAAGAAAAGATTCGCCCCTTATCGTAACTGTAAGGCTCGAACGGCGACTTTCCTCCAGGATACAACAACGAGTTACAGATAGCAGTACCTATCTGCAACCTACAGTCGAACAGGGAAGAAGAGGAACGACTGCGTTTCTAATCTCTCTCTATTTGGTGGTTTTGGATCTCAGCGGGGTGATTCTCTCTGTGAAGAAAGAATGAATAAATAGAGTTGCAAAACTCTAATACTGTTAGATCGTGCACCAAATCTCAGGAGGAGAATCAGGAACGGTTATGAGACGAGTTGAATGAGTAGTAGTGGTTACGCATAAATTGCGGGCTCACTCCCAAGAGAAAATGCAAAAAGTAGGGTCGTGTCCCGCCTACGCGCGAGGCTAAATGGCCCGGATTTGCACCCCCCCTGCGCGTGCGACGTGCCCGCACATGCGCATTAAGGTTTTCTGGAGCTCCCCTCCAACCCGGGTGCATTCTAGCCCAATGCCTCCCGGGCGCGCGAGCACCCCTCTTACTACCCACTCATCACAACCATGTAGAAGGTGTAAACATATATATACCCACTCTCAAGTGTGGGTTTTAAGCGATGTGGGACTAAACAAAAGTCTCTTCCCTTTTGCCTATGGTGTATTTGAAATATCTATAAAGTGGAACTAACAACCAAAAGTTCCAACATATGCCCATGTTGGAAATCTGTTGACATTCTCTACTTTTGTTTGCATTTCACTTGTTTGTAAAAGTATGGTCTGAATATTTACTTTTGTTAATAGGGATCAAATGGGTTTTCTGTTCTATTAGTTGTTATTTAGTCAAAATTTGAACTTGGTAACTGCCCATGTTGGGTATCTACTAAAATTCTCAATTTGGTAGTATATTTGACTCTCTTTTTTTTCATGAATTTTCTTTGTTATGTATAAATATAGTCTAAATATTGAGTTTTTGTTGGGGATCAAATAGATTCTTAGAAGTTATTCAAAATTTGAACTTGGTATTTGCTTGCCCATATTGAAAATATGTTGAACTTCTCAGTTTTGATGCACCCTTTTGCTTGTTTTCTACAAATATGGTCTAAATATTTTGTTTTGTCAATAGTATATTAAATGGTTTTTCTGTTTTATTAATTGTTACTTGGTCAAAATTTGAACTTGGTATTAATATTGGAATCATATTGGAAATATGTTAATATTCTTAGTTTGGTAGCACTTCACTTGTTTTTCTTCTTCTTTGTTTTTGAACATATATAATGTCAATGTTTAGTTTTTAAATAAGAATCAAATGGGTTTTCTGTTTATTACTTGTTTTTTTGTAAAAATTTGTATCAGCCCATGGGAATCTTTTGAAATTCTCAGTTCTGATAGCATCTGACTCCTTTTTTTTTTTTCATGGTTGCATACAAGGATAGTGTTTAGTTATGAATGGTGTTCAAAAGAGTTTGTATTGGATTTTGTAATTGATTTCTTTCTAGATCTGCTGGAATTCTATATGTTTTGTTAGGATTTTCACTTTAGATTTATATTTAGTTTTTTTTTTCAGTGGTGGTGCGGTGTATGGGCGGGTGGGCTGTACTCATAATGAAAAGCCGTTTTGATCTTCTTAGTTGTTACTTGGTCAGATCATCATTACCTAGAATGTGGAACATCATGGTACAAGGAACGGAAATGGGAACATGGTATGCCACACTTTCTATGTAACATGGAACGGTGGGGCAGGCTTCTTCCAAACGGTTAATGAAGTGTGCGGCTAGGAGTAATATTTTACTTGGTTTGCAGTTGGAGTATGCCTCTTGATTGTGGCAAATCAAATCTGGTGAACATTGTAGTTTTCCTCCATCAACGGTGGTGAATCATGTCCTTTTTTCTACTCAAAACAATCAGACTTTATGCGGCTAGGATTAATTTTGATTGGTTTGGGTTTCCAATTTTGGAACACTACATTTAGCATTATGGAATAGAAATGTTCCACGATTCAGAACGAAATTTTTGGAACGGAAATCGCTAGGGTTTAGCAATTTTTATGTTAACTTTGGGTCAGATACTGAAAGTGGTACTTATCCATTTTGGAAACTGCTAGAACTTCGTTAGTATGTTTGAGTGTTTTGATCTTGTACACATTGGCCTGTCTCAACAATTTCATGGTTGTTACATAGTCTCATAAAGCATAGTCTCATAGTTATTATGATTATTACTCCAATGTTTTTTTTATTTACTTAATTTTTTTTCTCGAGAATAAGGCCAGTCTTTGACTGTCCCCATTCCGTGGTTCGAAGCCAGGACCTCCCTCTCCTCCCTTCCTTTTTTCCCCTCAATTTTAGGTAGAGTTAGAAAATAAAAATTACAAATTCGAAAAGATTGATGGAGTACAAAGTTCCCTAGTCTTTACTTCACTTTGGTACAGAATTTCGTTCCTTATCCTCAGTCTGTTAATTCCACAGAATGCGAATAATTGTGTTTTCCACTTAGTTGTTACCTGGGCCATCATGGAAAAAAGTTCCAGAATGTCAAGTGTCAGTATTATGTTTTCTTAGTAGTTTACTGACTTCTTAAAGGTTTTTTTTTAAAAAATAACTCTTTCAGTCTGTATAGAATGGGGTTATCTCATATTTCTGGGAAAAGAGGGTAATCTCATATTTTCATGGTGGTTACTGGTTACATAGTATTTAGTCATCTGTGACTGATGACCAAACTAGCCTTTTATCTTTTAAGCATGGTGGTCGTGTATGGGGCCATGTCTTGGCGCAATGGTAAAACTTGGCTCGTAATCATGGAGATGCCAGTTGGACCACTAAAATGGGGGTAAGGTAGCATATGTGGCCCTCCCTAGACCCTACTATGGCAGGAGCCTAGTGGAACTTGGATGCCATTTTGTTAAAATTTGATATTGGTGCCTACTGTGAACTATTTATTTATTTTCTTTCCACTTACCTTCTTGACTCTTATGTTTTCTATATATGGTGTCATCTTAAATACTCATGGTTGTTGTAAGTCATAATCATACATGGCTACGAAATAAATGATCTTCTTATTTGCTTTATTCTTATTTAGTTAGAATTTGAAATTGATGGCTACCTGTTTAACAGTATATAGTAAACTTTGTCATTGTTTCTGTTTTTTGTATACATCGGATAAAGACTCTAATTTTTTAATCATTCTTACATGGACTGGCCATTACATAGACTGACCATTCTGTAAGTTGTTTCTATCCATTCTGGATAATTGTAAGATTCTTGTTTTGTTAGTACTTCTACTGTAGGATAGTTTTGTCCTGCGTACATTAAGTGTATCTCAAATTGGTATCTTCCCATTTCGGGAACTGCTGGAATTCTATGCTTTTGAACACTTATATTAACTTTTGAAGTTGTTTTGTATCTTTGCACTCTACGGCTGTTCAATTTTCATGTATGGTGGGCAGGGTATAATTCAGTTTTGGTTTGCTTTCTAGGAGACTCGTGTTCTGCATAATGATTCTTCGGATCTTGATTTGTTTGCATGCCCAATTTGCTATGGACCCCTGATAAGAAAAGGGCCTGCTGGCCTAAACCTGTAAGCATGAAATTTGTACTGTGACAAAAACCTTCTTCAGTGATTCCCTCAGATATAATGTGTTGTTTATGAGTTGCAGGGCAGCAATCTATAGGTCTGGATTCAAGTGTCAACAATGCAACAAGTCATACTCTAGTAAAGATGTGTATCTAGATCTTACTGTTACTTCAGGAACAACTGAGTATAACGAGTTCAAGCCTGCTCGAACAGAGTTATTTAGGTAGTGATAGTTTAATTTCCTTGTTTGCACTTGTTCACTTGTATGATTATTGAAACTGTAGAAAATAATGGTGGGATAAATTTTATTGATGGACTACTACACTACTTATAGGGAGTCTAGCTCCTCTACATACTACATATTCCGATGTGGGATTAAAAGTCCCTTATTGACTCTCAACACTCCCCCTCAAGATGGGCGATAGATATTGATCATCCCCATCTTGTTACATAGCTTCGACAGACTTAATGAACTAAGACCCTTAGTCAGACAGTCTGCAACTTGTTCTTCTGAGCGGACATGGTCAATCTTCAGTATCCCTTGTTCCAGCTTCTCCTTGATGAAGAATCGATCAATCTCGATGTGCTTCGTTCTGTCGTGCTGGACTGGATTGTTAGCTATACTTATTGCAGCTTGACTATCGCTCAGAAGACGCAATGGTGCTCCCTTATCCAGCTTCAACTCTGTCAGCAATGCTTTCACCCATAGCAACTCTGACACTCCCAGAGCCATTGCTCTGTATTCTGCTTCAGCTGTCGACCGTGCTACCACAGACTGTTTCTTGCTTCTCCATGAGACCAGATTTCCTCCTACAAAAATACAGTATCCTGTGGTAGACCTTCTGTCGTCTATGCAGCTCGCCCAGTCTGCATCACAGTATCCCTCAACTTCTATGCGTCCATTCTTCTTGAACCATAGCCCCTTTCCCGACGTTCCTTTCAGATATCTCAAGATCTGAAATATTGCGTCCATATGACCCGTTCTTGGATCATGCATGTAGCGACTCACTACACTCACCGCAAATGAAATATCAGGGCGAGTGTGTCCCAGATAAATCAACCTTCCTACAAGCCTTTGATACCTTTCACGATCAACAGACTCTCCTGCTTCTGCTCCCAATTTGCACTTCTGGTCAATGGGAGTGACGGCTGCTCTGCATCCCAGCATCCCTGTCTCCTTCAGCAGATCTAGTACGTACTTTCTTTGTGAGAGAACAATTCCCTGTTCTCCCTCACACACTTCGATACCTAGAAAGTACCTCATCGCTCCTAAGTCCTTCACCTCAAACTCCTTCGCGAGTTTTGACTTCAGCTTAGCGATCTCGACTTCATCATCACCTGTGATCACTATATCATCCACATATACAGCAAGTATAGTGATGTGGCCTCTTGCATGCTGGAGGAAGACCGTATGGTCTGCATTTGTTTGACGGTATCCCATGCCCGTAACAGCCTTTCTGAATCTGTCAAACCAGGCTCGAGGAGACTGCTTGAGCCCGTATAACGACTTCTTCAGTTTACACACCTTTCCATGCGACGTCCCTCCTTCTGATTCCGTCGCATAGCATCCTGGCGGGAGTTCCATGTATACCTCCTCTTGCAGGTCCCCATGAAGAAAGGCATTCTTCACATCCAGCTGGTATAGCTTCCACCCATAGTTGGCTGCAATGGAGACCAGAGTTCTTACGGTGCTCATTTTTGCTACTGGGGCAAACGTCTCATCATAGTCTATGCCATATGATTGTGTGAATCCTTTTGCAACCAACCTCGCCTTGTACCGCTCTACTTTTCCTTCTGGCGTCTCCTTCACTGTGTACACCCATTTGCACCCCACGGCTTTCTTCCCTTTGGATAATGGAACCAGCTCCCATGTCTTATTTTTCTCCAGTGCTCCAAGTTCTTCCATCATTGCAGCTTTCCACCTTGGATCTTTCTTTGCTTCCTGCCAACACTTGGACAACGAAGTAGAGTCTAATGATGCAATAAAGGCTCGATAATTCGAAGAAATGTTAGAATAAGACAAGTAGTTGGCAATGTCATGTTCATAATCATCAAAACGACTAGGAGGTTTACCCGCATTGCTGCGAGAAGATCTCCTTACGGGAGCAATAGGTGGTGAAGGGATCGTACCATCCGAGTCAGAGAGGTCCGCATCGGAATCAGAGTGATTCAGGGCGGGGGCAACATCTTCAAGAGTTGGGGCAGGAGTAGACGAGGGACTTGGTACGGTAGGCATAGGGCACGGCACAGGCACAGTACTGGACTTCTGCTGTCTCCTTCTGTAGACTTGGAGTTCCTTTTCCCTTGTCTGCTGGAGCTCCTTTTCCTTTGTCTGCTGCTCCCCCTGCGTAATATATGTATCTTCTTCATTCTCTGTATCGGAGTCACTGCTTTCTCCTCCCCCTTTCGTCCATTTTTCTATGACCGGACACGGGACTGATCCGACTACCACATTTGGGCTTATTATCTCCCCCTCACATCTAACACCCTCTGTGTTAGGTGTGTCACCAAATGCTGAACCTTCATCCGAACCATAGTATGGTTCCAGCTCTCTGAATGTAACGTCCATGCTTACGAACATCTTCCGCTCAACTGGGCTCCAACAGGCATATCCCTTCTGAGTTGCCGTGTAACCGACAAATACATATTTAACTGCTCGAGGATCCAGTTTGCCAACTCCTGGCCTATTATCTTGGACAAAACACACACACCCAAATACTTTCGGAGGAACAGTGTATGTGGTTGCCCCAGTAAGCATCTCCAACGGTGTCTTCCAGTCTAAGACTTGAGATGGCATTCTGTTGATGAGATAGGAGGCCATCAATACAGCCTGCCCCCATAAGTGTTTCGGGACATTCATAGCTAGCATCATCGTCCGTGCAACCTCCAGCAGATGTCTGTTCTTCCGTTCGGCTACACCATTTTGTGCCGGCGTATAAGCACACGAAGTTTGATGTAGTATTCCATGAGTGGAAAAATACTCAGCAACCCTCTTGTTCGTATACTCCGTTCCATTGTCAGACCGGAAACACTTAATTTTAGCGCCATATTGTGTTTCCACTCGGCGATGAAAATCCCGAAAAGCTTCAAGGACATCACTTTTATTCTTCATAAGGTAAACCCATGTTACCCGGGTATAACAGTCAATAAAAGTGACGAACCATCGAAAACCGTTAATACCGGTTGTAGGACAAGGGCCCCATACGTCCGAATGTATCATGTCAAAGGCAGCTGAACTCTTATTGCCCGAGCTCACATACGAGCTTCTGGTATGCTTCCCCAACTCACAAGCATTACAAAATAACTTCTCCTTATTCGCCCTTTGATATAAGAACGGATACATTCGACTAATAACTTGAAAAGAAGAATGGCCGACACGCTGGTGGTGGAGTAGCAGTTCGTCTTCTACACTACATCGTGAAACTTTCGGTTGTGTGCCCGCTACAAGAGATGCCAATGCTTTGTCCAGTCCAGTCCTGTCCAAGTACCACAACCCTTTATGCCATGTGCCAGTCCCAAGTCGTCGTCCTGTCCCCTTCTCCTGAAAAGTCACCGTGGGAATGTCAAAGGAAACAGTGCAGTTAAGATCATGGATAATGGCACTTATAGAGAGAAGATTGACAGGAAAAGACGGAGCATGTAAGACATCAGTGAGAGTGATGGAAGGGGTGCATGCGACAGTGCCTTTACCCAGTACTGGTCTGGAGGTACCATCAGCAGTCTGAATACTCTCCGGCAACGGTAGGTGAGTATAGTCCTGAAACTCACCACGGGACCCCGTGACATGGCGGGATGCCCCAGAGTCCATAATCCAGCCTGGCTGATGGACAGACGCAAGAGCACGTGCAGGTATACCTGTGCTGGTTTGGGCAAAGCAAGTGATATGGTCCCCCGAGGTAGAGGACGCCCCAGGACTGTCGGGCGAACCCATCTTAGTGCCTCGCAACTTCTCAAGGAATTCCCGCTCAAGCGGGGTTATTTCGGCCAGTTGACTTTCTCCTCCTTCCTCCACCAGATTTGCTTTGTGTCCTCCCCTTCTACCAGCATATCCCCCTCTACCACCACGTCGTCCTCCACGACCCCGTCCGCGATCACCAGACTGAGTCCGCAAGGGTTTCGGACAAAATCTGATGTAATGGCCGGAGTCACCACAATTGTGGCAAACACCACCTACAGATGGAGGCTGATTGAATGCAGCAAGGGCAGACTTTTCAACCACAGCTTGCTCCCCCTGAGAGGAGCCTTTGTTGGGCATCAACTTCAAGCGAGCTTCTTCCTGTGTCATGACAGCAATAGCTTCTTCCAAGGTCGGAAGTGTTGATTGGGATAGGAGAATATTCCTTCTCTGCTCGAACACAGGGTTTAGCCCCTTCAGAAATTTTATCATACGCTGCCGCGAAATATAAGCCAGGAACGTCTGAAAGTACTTCGCAAATGCTGGTTCGACCTGTGCATCTTCCATCCCAAGAGGATCATAGTGATCCAGATCCGACCAGTACTTCTTCAACAGTGCTGCGTACTCAGAGATGGTTCGTTCGTCCTGGGCCACCCTATCGAGTTCGTCCTGCAGTTGGAAGACCCGCATAGGGTTGCCCGAGCCTGAGTACATATCCTTTAAAGTCTGCCATATATCAGCAGCAGCCTCCATCGCCTCTACATTGCCCGACACCTGGTCGGTTAATGAGACTGTCAACCACCCAGCTACTACGTTGTTGACAATCTCCCAAACAGCAAACTCCTTCGAGGAGTGATCGGCTGGCGCCTTGGTTTGGCCATTGACATAGCCAACCAATCCACGTCCCTTCAGCGTCCGCATCGCCTGCCGCGACCACTTCAAGTAGTTAGACGTGCCGTCCAACTTCGTCTCCAGCTTCTCCAGCTTCCCCATTTTGTAGGGTGACGGATCCACATCAGTATGGACCACACGCGGGGTTCCCTCGGTTAATCTCTTTGATAAGATATCATCAACCAAGGCCTTCATCTCTTCGGCTGTCAGTTTGCCACTGATCTTTTCCATCGCTGCTTCAACTGTTGAACCCTGTTCGTCGTCTTCTTCGTCTTTTTCGGCGTCTTCTTCGTCGTCAGTTTCCCAACGTCGTCGGCGTCGTCGTCGTCGTCTTCGGCTTCTTGGTCGTCGTCGTCTTCGACGTCTTCCTCGACTTTACGAATGCGCTATCATCTGTACCAGCACCGGCGCGCGCATGTAAAGTGAACACGTCAGGATACCAGAGAAGACATGAACAGTCTCTGTATAGATCCTGATGTGAAGGAACAACAAATAAAGCATTTGTTTATTCCAAACAGCGCAATCTAAGAATCATAGAAGGTGCAAATAAATCATTTGACAGCCTTCTTATTTATGATTCGAATGACGCTTTTTTTTTTTTTTTTTTTTTTTTTTTTTTTGGAAAATAAAAGAGGTGGCTAGCTAGGGTTAGGGTTTGTAGACATGGCGGCTAGGGTTAGGGTTAGGGAAGGAGGGGGGGGGCTGCTGGTGGAGGAGAGGGAGGGGGGGGGTCGTCGGGTCAGGGGGGGCCGGCAGGGTGGGATGAGGGGGGGGGTCGTCGGCAGGGGAGGGGGGAGGGGGGCGTCTGGTGGGAGGGCAGGGTGGAGGTCGGCGGCAGGGGAGGGAGGGGGGGGTCTTCGGCAGGGGAGGGGGGGGGGGGCTTCGGCAGGGGAGGGGGGGGGGCTTCGGCAGGGGAGGGGGGGGGGGTGACTTCGGCAGCAGGGGAGGGGGGGGCTTCGGCAGGGGAGGGGGGGGGGCTTCGGCAGGGGAGGGGAGGCTTCGGCAGGGAATTTTTTTTTTTTTTTTTGTGTGTGGGAGGAGAGAGAGAGAGGTTATGGCTCTGATACCATGTAGAAAATAATGGTGGGATAAATTTTATTGATGGACTACTACACTACTTATAGGGAGTCTAGCTCCTCTACATACTACATATTCCGATGTGGGATTAAAAGTCCCTTATTGACTCTCAACAGAAACCTTCTATATAACTATATATTTTTTTTGGATAGTTTCATATCACTTAGTGTAAGTCTAAATATTTTGGATATATGGCCAAATTTATTGTTAGTTTTTGAATTGTATGTAGAGGAACGCATGAATCATTGTTAACACTTGAATGACCTAGCAAAAATTTACTACCTGTGGTTGGTGGATCACCAACTTGCTATTCCTTATAAATATGTTCTCGTGCTTAAAGAATGATAGCAATGTAATGTAGCATGCAATATTTAAACCTTAATTATCCATATTCTGCAGGAGCCCTCTTGTCTCATTCTTGTACGAAAGAGGATGGCGTCAGAACTTCAACCGCAGTGGCTTCCCTGGTCGGGATGAAGAGGTAGTTTTCCCTCCTTTCCTTTATTGCCTCATGCCTTGGGCATCCTTATCTCGGCATTTAATAAAGAATTCCATTGAATAATCCGAGTAATCAACAGCTTTCTCACTATTTCTTATGTGTATGTGATTTCTATGATTTGCACATGGACACCTGATTAATTGTTGTGCATTCCTCTTGGAGATTCACATTTATATTATTTGACTGTTCTTTTTCTGGCAGTTTCAGATGGCTCAAGATTACTTCAAACCTGTTGCGGGTGGTCTGCTTGTAGATGTAAGCTGTGGAAGTGGTCTGTTTTCAAGAAAATTTGCAACATCTGGAACATATTCTTCTGTGGTTGCATTAGATTTTTCTGAGAATATGCTTCGTCAATGCTATGAGTTTTTCAAGCAAGATGATATTCTTTCAACTGCGTAAGTTGCTTATAAACTTGTTAGGTATCTTGGAAATTATTTTGTCCATGATTTAATTTCTGAAGTTCAGGTCTAGGTTGATTGATTGATTCTAACTATAAAGGCATCTTGAATACAAGCACTAAGAGGGAATACAAATAGTTTAACTTGGAAAGTACTATGTGCAATTTGATTGCTTGGGCATTAACTTAACAAATATATGGGAAGCAATGCTTTTAGTACCTACTTTTGAACTTTGTAGTAGGCTCTTATTGGGCAGGCTTGGGTCCAGTTAATAAGCTTCAGGATAGATCTGCATCCTCGAAATAGAAACTGTAACCTACTTTCACCATAAAATTCAAGTCATGTCCGAGAGTGGTCCATATTTATAGGATCTCCCTAACCCCCTAGGAACCATGAGCTGGATCCTGCAACCCTGAATGCAGCAGTTCCTGTTCATGATAGCCAAAAGTGCTGACCCGGGTGAAGCAAATCTTACAAGATGAAGTTCAACAAAGATATCAATGAATTGATGATAGAAAAGACAATAAATCAATTAATTGTCAAAATGAAGCATACAAGAATAGGTTGTGGTAGGATTAAGTACGAATTCTTCCCCAGTAGACACATACAAACGAACCACTATTAAGCATGCTGATCAAGCCTACTCCCTAGTGCTACGTACCAGGAAAAGTAGTGTATCCTGTCCCCGTACTCGTACCATATATCCGCAACCCAGATAACTATGGTCTGGTTCTGGAATTACACTACATTCCATACCAAATAGACTAAAATCTCATTAATACCCCTTCTAAATTTTTTGCATCTGGCAAGGGTATGTGTCAGATAGGATACATGGACTCCAACCGTGTTTGATTTATGGACCTACTTTTGAGAACTTGCTTGAGTAAAATTCTGGTCAGGTCCAATGTTTCAAGGCACAATTTCCAGCTGAATGAAAACCCGACAGGGAAGATGCCAACCCTAGCCTAGAGGTGGTGAATAGGGTTGATAAAACAATTTAAACAATTTATGACAATATAAAACTAGCTATCGAGTAACTGCAGGTACAATAAACAGGAAACAATACATGGCACCTATTTTGGTGTATCCTAGTGTAGTTTTGGAGTGTCCGGGTTGTGTGCGATACGTATCCAACATGACACGGCCCAGTCCGTGCTTCCAAGCAAAAAATAGAGGATTGTCCTGGTTCGGACTCCAGAAGGCCTAATCCAGTCCCTGAGCAGGAGTTCTTCTATGAAATTCTGAAATATCATTATGAATACTATGGTTTGTTTCATATACATTATTGGCCCACAACGTTTAGCTCGGGCTTTTTGGGACAATGGTTAAGGAACATGGTATCAGAGCCACCAATCCTGGGTTCAAATTCCCGCTATGACACTTATCTTAAAATATTTATCATCTTTTCATGCGTACTCCTCTCTACACTATACACTGGGCTCTCAGTAAGCTCCATGTGCTCAAATTTGACTATAAAATCCATCAATGTTCATAACATTGCTTCCGTTTAAAAGATAAGTCAGCTGCCAAGTTTTATGTTAATCGAAATCTCCATTTCATACTCTGTAGCATCTCGTGCTTTAGGTTCCGCTGGAGGCTTTATGCCTTTGTACTTACCTATCTTGCACGGTTACAGATACAACGACATGATGCAGAAATGGCAGAAATAAATTTGAAAAACTAGGCGGTACTGCAGGGATACAACAATAAATAAGTATAAAACATATTAATCTTAGTTTCTTTATCTAAAATAAATACAAGAGTTAATATAAAGAGATTAAAATTTTAATTTTATATCAGTAGGAAAGAAATGCTAGGAGTTGATTAGCCGTACGGAGATTTTTAAAAAATTGAAAGGAGAAAACTATGATAAAAATGTGTTCATGCTTCATATGTTCCAAGTAATTTGTTTTACCTTCTAATTAGCATTATTGTACTTTTGTTCTCCTTTGAATCATTAATACGCAGTATACATAGTAAGCATTGGTTTCAAATCCAGGATACATTAGGTACTGTATCAGGTAGATACCCTTGAAGTTCCGGAGTATCCAAGTACCTAATACAATCGAATATGAAAATAGTGTTTAGAGGACATAGATTCATATTTAAACAAAAGCTGGTGAAGCTGAAAGTGGTCATAACAGATTCACAGGAGCTGTACTTGTGCACATGTTTAGTTTTGATACACTACCACCACTACCACCAACAAAAATCTTATCCCAACTTTTTTTTTTTTGGCTATCTGAATCCTTTTCTTCCATTCTGCTCCCTTCAGGGCCATTTCCTCTCTATTTTAGCAAATACCTTATCCTTCTTACAGCCTCATGCCAACTTCCTTTGACCTCCCTACTTAGAGAGGCTCCTTCAACTAATATTCTATCGCTCTTACTGAAGAATCTTTTGCTCTCCTATGCACATGTCCAAACCACCTCAAACTCTTTTCATTCACCTTATTCTCAATTGGCACAACCTCCAACTTCCCACTAATGCATTCATTCCTTTTGATGCTTAGACTTAACTTAGCTCTCCCCTCTCATTTTATCAATCGAGTAATGAGTACCAGCTTTCTTCCTTGTTATCTTACAAATAGATGGAAGTTACAACTACCAGCTTAAAATCATTACTTCTGGCAAGTTCTTGGTGATGGGTGCATGTACTAATGCTTCTTTGACAATTTACAGAAATCTTGCCCTTGTAAGAGCAGATATTTCGAGGCTTCCCTTTGCATCAGGTTCAGTTGATGCCATCCATGCTGGTGCTGCCTTGCATTGTTGGCCATCTCCTTCCAATGCGGTAATTTTGTTGATCAAAATATTGTTTTCCTATGTTGGTGTTTAGATAGAGACAATCTCTATTACCTTATGTTTCCGCAACAGTATTACCTGACTTCGTACTTAGCAATAAGGTTTTGTCACTTTTGTGGATTGAAATCAATTTCCAAGAATCGAGTGAACGATCCATTACAACGTTGCTTCTTTGGAATCAACATTAACAATAATTGGGTTTAGGTCACGAGTTTTATGTCCGTTTCTTTATAAGAATATAGATAGCAACAGGATCATTGTGATATTTCTGCCAGAACTAGAATGCAGAATGTTTCCTATAGCCTACCCTAGGGACATGGTCCCACAAGCCTTGGGCACTGGACATGATCTGCATCACTTAGCATACCCCTGATTCACATGGCTTTCCAAGTCTTTAAGCTGCATATGCTAAGTCTGATTATTATTGCAGTAGTCCCGCAGCTGCAATACTCTAAACCCACTTACTGGAACTTGAACCAAAGGCGTATCTTAATTTGTTAGTTTTGGTCATTCTATATACTTCGTTTATTTATTTGTTGTTGTTGATTTCCATGAGAAACAAATATCACCACTCTGCACAAACTTCCTATTTCCATCTAAAACTTTTTTCTATAATGGAGGATCCTAATACAACAATACGACTTGGTCAGTTATATAAGCAGTTTTGCCTACTTGTTTTTTGTCCAAAAGTACCTAAGATGATGAGACCAGGGTTCGAGTTCTATTATTGTCTTTGACAATATCTATCCGTGCAAGGATTTAGTTTGAATTACGGAGCAACAAACTCCATAAATCCAGCCAATGGTACCTAAAGGGCCAGCAAGTTGCCAATGCTTAGTTTTCTCCTCATGAAATTAATCAGATACATAGTTACCTTTTATATATATATATATATATATATATATATATATAGAAGCCTTATAATCTGTGTGTGTGCATTTTGAATATTGTTACCTAGTAATTGATGTATGATAGAGAAGCCTTATAATCCTGATGAACATTTCTAGCATTTAGTGTGTCTAGCAATCCAGAAAGTTACATACTAGAAACTGTCACGTCCCGATTTCGGATAATCGAAAACTAGCCACTGGACGTGATGTCGTACAAGTCTAGATTGTACTTGTACAAGGCAAAACCATTATAGCTCCTGCTATTTCTCAGAAAACGACATCGCAGCAGAACCAAAGCAGATAAATTGAAGTCACAACAAGATATGTAGAAATATGTCTTTTTATTGATAATTGTAACAGATTACAAGACTTGCAGTTGAATACAAAGTTTACAACAGATTACAACGGCTTTTGAATAGCCAACTGAATTACTTGCCATTTAGGCTTACAACCAAACATGCCGACTTGGCTTACAATGAACTTGCCGACTTGGCTTACAATCTCACTGGTTCATCTGAATTACAATTTTCCATACATTATGTTCAGTATAGCAGAAGACATCGTCTTGCGAGAAGAGCTTTTGCACACCCATCCGATTCATCGATGCCAAGCACTGATCAAACGATTTTTTCCATGCACGAGCACCTATAATGATGCCCACAAACGTGGGTCAGTACATTACCGTATACTGGTGAGAGTGCTGGCCCAACTCACCTAAGAAGACAAACTAAATAATCATGTGATAGGAACATTATTAAAAGTGGTCTTATATATATATATATATATATATATATATATATATATATATATATATATATATATATATATATATATATATTCTGGGCCAGGGCCGGCCCTGGCTGTGTATCCCTCAACTAGTGTTACCTAATTCGCCAACTCCCCCTACGTCCCACGAATTGGGACGAACGACCCCAAACGGGGTGTGTTCGCGACCCAGGTCGTCAAATTTCGTGACCCAAACGAATTGGGACGAATGACCCCGAACTGGGTACGTTCGCGACCAGGTTGTCAAATTTCGCGACCCGAACGGGGCTCAGGCGGCTGCCTAGTGGCAGGTGCTAGGTCTGAAAATCGGCCGCAGCAGCAGTATCGCAAAAAGAAAAAACAGAAGCTGTAATGCCCCGCTCTGCACGGCGCATTACGCTGAGACGTTGACTCAAAGAGTCGCGTTGACCGAATGAAATGTATCGATGCAAATCGATACGAGAGTTACGTTGTCCCGAGTAATGCATCGAACTAAGTCGATACGAAGAGTTGCATTGTCCCAAAGAAATGCATCGAGTTGAATCGATGCAAAGCGCCGCATTGCCCCGAAGGATAAGTGCGTTGAGTCGGCTCGAAGATTCTAAGAAATCGAATCGACCAAGGCATAAGTCCGAATCGATACAAGTATTGATTTTAGTTGGTTTCATGTGCATGCTATCCGTTTACGCTGAAATATTAGCGGTCGACGTTTTGTCTCATTCGCAACGGGTCCGCAAAACTCAAATCCCTGCCTCGCAACGGGCTGGGACTTGGACACGGTAGGCCGGAATCGATCGAGTAGTTCAATAAAACAAGAAGTATCCGAATGGCTAAGTCAGGAGAGATGGCCGTGTAACGAAGTTACGAAATCGAGCCGCATCGGCTCGGCGAAACGACAAGGCGTATCGGCTCAAGGTGGAATGATTGACTCTTCTTTTTACTCCTTCATGCCTAAGTAAGAATGTAATATTGTATGCTCAGTTAACCTATCGACGCCACGGACGTGGTCCGATCGGAAGATAAATCATAGTGTGTGTCGAACACTAGTTAGAACAATTGAAATGAAACGTGTATCAAATGCACGAGTCGTTATGGAACATTGGATATCGCAAAGGCGAGCGCCTCGGTGCGTAAGCCGCAAGAACATGGGATAACTGTATTCGGCGAGTGCCATAGTGCACGAGCCATTCCGTGCCTTCGCGCACGAGTTAGAAAGGCTAGCACATTGAAAGACAATATAGACGAGTGCCCTAGTGCACGAGCCATGTACATTGAACACTAAGGTATAGAATATGGAAATACGGCTTGGATGCATGCATCAAGTGCACGACGCGAAGGAAAGATGAAAATGTGTCAAAACGTGCATATGTGCATGAGATCATAAAAGATGGCTTCGTTGCGAAAGAGTACAGTTGTGGCATGAATGTGACGGAACTGTCCGATATGACATGATACCTCGAAAGGTGTTCGGGACTTTCGGGTCGTTCGGTTGACGAACATTGAGTTGAGGCATGATGCCATTGAACATTGAAACGAAGTATGAAATGTAAGAACATAGAAAGTTGGAAGAAATACGAGATGATAAAGTCTGAGTCTCGGACTCAAGACTATGTTTGGTTGTTTGAATAATAGTGCGTTGCATGGTCGAATGGACTTGAGATAATTGTGATAATCTTCCATGCACGGAACGTTCCCTCCGAACGGGTGCGCAGGGGCACCGGGACCGTTCGGCCTAGGAGGGATATAATCTTTGATGAGCGCGCATCTGTAAAACGACTAGCCACCGGTTATAGATGTGAAAAACCGCAAATGATAGTATGCATGCGGTATGTCTTCGGTTGTTTGGGATAGCAACCCAACCCGTGAAGCGCCGGGCTACCCAAATTCGAGAAAGAAAAAAAAAAGAGAGAAGAAAGGAAGAAAAAGAAAAAAGAAACACCTTTAGTCCATTCTGGCGCGGATACGCCAACGACCTCCATATAGTTAAGGAACGATGGGTCGAAAGTGCAGGCACGTATGTATCCTGCATACATAGATCCTGCTTAGAGAGCACTTATAACATGACAGGGAAGGAAGGGGGCGTATTCACCTTGCGTCAGTGCAAGGACGAGTGCGTCTATGTTGGTAAGAAGTTGCGCCACGAAACAAACACGAGATTGCTTGCCTGCTTGCCTATTCAATTCGAATAACATGTTTGTCATGATAACATGCTTTACCGCTTTCGAATATGCTATGAAATCGACCATAAGAAGAATATAGCAAGATCATAAGCTAAGTTGCATGATTGAACATAAATACTACAATGTCGGTTTAGAAAGAAGATCTTTTCATCAGTACATGCGAGGACGAACGTACTGATCCCCCACCAGCTTTCATGCAGGATGCAGGGAATAGATTGCTCGCGGCGAAGCTTCGCTTGATCGCGCAGAGGCATGGAATGCCGTAGCGTTTGAAGCGTGCGATTGCATTGACGCTCGGACTTGCAATCAGATTGATGCGGCCAAGATATAGAAGGCATGATGTATGGAACGGTAAAATTCTTTGTGGACAAGAGAGAACTTGAGTGTTGTAGCCAACCTGGCAAATTTAGTTGGGCTATTGAAAGCCTTTGTAATCTCAGTTCATTATCAATAAAGAGAATTGTTTCGTATACTCTGTTTTCTTCTGTTTGCTAATATCAAATCAAAGATAACCATTTTGAGAACTTGTCATCTTGCCTTGCACGAGCGCAACTCCTGGCTCGTACGGCATCACGCCCCCTGCGAGGACGATGATTCGGATGATTCCGGATCGGGGCGTGATAGATTGGTATCAGAGCTCTAGGCTCAATTTTCTCAGGACGTTGCTTTGTTTCAATTCCAAAGAGTTGTCCACCACCAATCGAATCACTCTTGACTCTACTCGATGCCGCACTGTATGTTCCATACAATAAGTCTAATACAAAGTCGGGTAACGTTGCCGCAAGTACTTCGAATTTACATGATGTTGCAGAGAAAGTCGTGAAACGTTTCGTTCCATTAAATGCAACGAGCCGTAAAAATGTTAGTTGCTGCAAGTGTAACAAATTGTGAAATGCGATTTGAGATGTTATTGCAATGTAGCATGTTGAATGAGAAATGAAACGATGCATGAAGTGCAATAGGTTGTGAATATTGGTTGCACTAATGCGAAAACTTAAATAATGCGTTGCAGGAAGTGCAACGAGTTGATTGTGAATGTGCGTTGCAATGAAGTGATAAGTCAATATCGAATGTGTTGAACGGATTTGAGCATTGACTTTGAATGTCGAAAATAAATTGTTGCACGAGGTGTAACAGATGTCGAAAATAAATTATTGCACCAGGTGCAATGAATGTCGGAAATAAGTCATTGCACGATATGCAATGCGTGTCGGAAGTAAATTGTTGCACGTGGTGCAACGCATGTCAAAGTAATCGCTGTACGGAGTGCAACGGATATCGAAAATGAATCGTTGCACAAGATGCAACGGGTGGAACTGAAATCATAAATCGATAGAAACGAATCGTTCGGCAACGCACCGAACTTGAACTTGTATTGGCGAATGTACACATTAGCTGAATTGAGTCGGATTTTAATTTAATCAAAGTTACGGTTGTGATCAAGTACGATCACTGCGAAAATCGTGAGTCGGAAGAGATTGTTGGTTCATACTGAGTATAATGCGAGAGAAATGACTTGATTTTCGAGTGGTATATGCCATACCACGTATGCGATGAATGACTCGATTCTGAGTGGTATATGATATACCACTTGTGCGATGAATTACATCGACGCGTTGTGAGTTATATGTCGACAACTCTCATCCAAACTATGCAAGTTATATGCCGACAACTCAAGACTCGACGCCACATCTCGTGCCGAAGCACGACGCCTATGTTGATGCCAAATCTTAGGCCCAAACATTTCTTGTGTTCTAACTTGTACACACACCTTCGACTTGACTCATTGATATAGTGCACTCACGACTCGACTCAGTCCAAAGGCACACTCGCGGATTGCCGTCCGTGCCGACGCATCTATATGAACTTGGTCACTGACTCCCAGAGCCATTGTGGACTCCCTTTTAGCTGAGTATAGGATGGACCGGTTCGGGTAGCTAGCCTTAATGAGCGTCCACCGAATACTTTGCCCCAGGCCCAGCTATTTTAGACTCCCAGGGCCATTTTTGTTTCCTTATGCCGCATCGGTCCCGTGGCGCCACAGGTTGCCGTGCGGGAAAACTCTACCTTGTCGACAAGTTGTCCATGACCATACAAGACTCGACTCAAAACTGACGTCTCACACAGTCAATGTACTTCTAGTGTTACCATCCCTTTCAGGGCCAAGTTCAATACTTCTCACATTTGAGATCTTGCCTCGACGACCCAGTCGCGAGCATTGTTCTTTCTTGCCTCAACGACCCAGTCATGAGCATTCTTTCTTTCTTGCCTCGACGACCTAGTCGCGAGCATTCTTCTTTCTTGCCCTATCATTTCACTCAACTCAAGAACAACTATTGAAACACTTTCCAAACTCAATAATCAACCGTGGCCCGTGCCTGAAAACAATAAGTTCGTGACATCGTGCCTTAAACCAACTTGAACTCTACGCGGCGCCACTGCCCAAGACATACTCTATATGACGGGCTCAAAACCGTAAGACTAAGTTGTCATACCCAGCCGTAGAACTCGTAGGACCGTGCTTGCTACTGCTCTGAATGCCTAACGTAACTTGCCTAACTTAACTTTGCAACAACTTGACGAGCAAAGGCTGCGTCAAGATTTGCCTTTTGGGAACGTGCCGTGCACGCATTCGACTTCGGACGACCAAGTCATTTGGTTGCCTAGACTTAGGCTAACACTTAACTTTGCGGTGAATACCAACTTTCCTTCTCCCAAGCCACGGGACGAAGGACCGAGTGTCATTTTCAAATCACGCCGTGCACCAACTCTAAGCCGACCGTTGGACCTTTCCATATTCTAACTCAATTCGACCCGTCGGGATTATTCTCTTGTCTGTATTGATTCGTCTCTTTTATTATCAAGCCTACTTGTGCAAGTTGAAAACATGCGATTTATTATGTGAAGGCAAAGATGAGGCGAGTTCACCGAAACTACCCCACCTGAGCGAGCGGTCGCCTCGACCGAGCAATGTCTTCGAGCAGCAGTTGCAAGGCTAAGTTCGAACGCCGTCGGCGTTCCTATTCCTCCGATTGACTGAGCGGGACGGGACACTACATCGTACACCACTCAGAAAAAGTTTCGTCCTCGAAACTAACTGAGTACACTTATTGACTTACCACTTTTACTCAACATTCAAGAACTCTCGCACACACTACGCCTATGAATTTCCCAAATCCGAGCCACGCTCGTGCTACCCACAATCCTTTTCTTCTAAACTCACGATCTCAAAATTCTCGACACTTTCCCGTTCTTCAAGTCTCACTTGATTCAATATATCACTTAGTTGGATCGTGCACATATTCCAGGCGTCTCCGAAATACATGCATTTCAGCCAAGCCTCGTGACAGAGAATCCGCCATCACCACTCGAGTCGGATCGTGCACATATTCGGACGTCCCTGATATACATGCATGTCAACCGATACTCGCGAGTGGTGCCTCCACAAATCCTACCACTTCGCACTCGGACGTCTGCCTAACCGCTAGGCTATGTCTTTCCGTCAGTATTGGAATCATAGTTCCCAAACAACGATATCAACACTGACCCATCCTAAGGTCAAACCAAGTTGATAGTACGGAATTTTTCTACCCAAGCTCGCATCACTCCGATCTCTAAACTTCGAGCATAGATTGCCTATACACATCCCAACATTTGTCGCACGGGGTCCGAGTCATTCAGCAAAGCCATCCTACGACAACTCACGTTCAACCAATTTTACGACATCTCAATATCGCTCGTTCAACAAACCATCTTCGCATAGTCTATCTCTTCGAACACGTTCGACATAATCCGTCTATCAATCCTTCTCGAATCAAACACGCTATGCCACAAATTGCTGCTAACCAAAATTTCACATTCCACATTCCCTAAGTCATCTATTCCAATTCACGCAATCGATCACAAGGTCGTCTAGCTTAACAACATGTTGCGCCTCGATCTCACGCGAGTCCGATTATCCATGATGGTTCATGAATCACCATGCAACGCTTCCGCGGAATAATCATTCTCATCGGGACGTAACTCTTGTTTGCGTCTAGACTAGTTCATTTTCGATGCGCAGATGGGACCTACTTATTCCTCAAGTTTTATTTATTTTTCAATCACAAGTCCTAACATCTTCAAATTTTCCTTCGCATCAAACCGACAAGTCGAGACAATCAAAGTTGCCGCATCCTGATTTTTCGAGTTCGATCATTTCCGCGACATGAATCACCATGTCAGCGCTTACGCGGAACAATCGCCCCAAATCCGACGCAACGCATGTGCGAGGCTGGAGTTGCGCTCGCGCAAGACAAGAATGTCGACGTTGTGGTTATCCGCGTAACCGTCAAGATATTTCTATTTTCATCCACATTAATCTCGATCAAAATCCTAAGTATAGCATCCAATCCGAACAATAACACTTGCACGATCGTCATTCGCCGAGTCAGAGTACCTCCGAGTTATCGCATATCGATCTTTGATACGCCTCAATACCATCGACGATTTGCGTAACCTGACGATCTTCCTTTGCAACCAAATTTCGAGTCGTGCGAATGATGCTATCGTCCGACTGGATAATCTCCTCGACATTCAATTTCAAGTTTGGTCATTATCCCTCGAACCATTCACAACATCGATTTCCTCAAACCAATTTCACGTATTGTTCATCCGTCTATCTTAAGTCATCGACCAACATATTTTCTCAATTCGCATCATTCCTTGCTAACTCAAATCATCGAGCAACATTCATTTCAATCCTCCGAGTCATTCGCGTAACTTCAAAATTCACTTTTCATGCACGCGATCTTCCCATTGTGCGAACTTTTTCTATACGATCCACCTATCGATTTCTTTATCAAGTCATCCGTTTGCTACACCTTAACTTTCCTTCGATTTGATTTCACCTACTCAGTCGTCTTCATGTTTCATACTCGTGCAATCTCAATAATCCCGTGCACGTTCCGTGCACGTAAATTCTAGGTTATTCGAATCAATTCGTTAAATCTTCAAGACTACAACTTGTTCAACACACTCAATCTAAGGCTTTGCATACGCGCGACGCTTGCTAATCTCATCGACCCCGAATCCTCAATCGATCGATCGACATCCCTGAGGCTATTGCATACACCACTCAGGGATGAAGTCATTCAACAAATCCTCAAAACTATCATTCGATTCACAATCTACTTCCTCGAATTTTCGTCCGAACGATTCCTTAAATTTCAAGCACGCTCACCTTATATCGCACCGACGATATCGTCGCTCGATAGCACCCTATCGATAGTCATCTCAATTTACACAATCGAGTTCAACTCATTCTTGTTCGACACTATTCAATTCCCGCACTCGACTTTTCTAAGGTCGACACAATTTTGGTGTATATGCCAGCCCGACTTAGTCAACCGTGCTTACGCAAACCATCTTTTTGTTTCTTTTCAAAAACTGTTCTCCTACGTTTTTCAAAATAGATGACTTATTGTATGGACATCCCGTGGGACATTTGAGAGAGAGCGCACCAACGACATCAACATGCGGAAGCAACAGAGTTTGCAGAAACAACGAGTTAAAGAATTCAATCGAAAGTCCAAGGACGTAAAGCCGTGCTCTGATACCATTATGTCACGCCCCGCTCCCGTAGGAGCGATCGTCCTCGTTAAGACGTGATGCCGCACGAGCCTAGATTGCACTCGTGCAAGGCGGTTCCATAACGGCCGATTTCAGCGGCTGCGACGGGATCGTCGCACAGAAGTCCCAAGCAGAGACATTGAATAATAGCAGCGAAAATTTAGAACAAACACAATTTATTCAAAGAAGCTCTTTATTGATATTGAAACATAGATTACAATGGGGCGCAAGGCCAAGATTACAAGTCTCTCAAGCTCACTTTTCTCTCATTACAAGTTCACTCTGCTCTCTCTCATCTCTCGATACAACGCTTGAGCCAGCGGAAGCTTCGGAAGGCGACGTCCATACATTATGTCATGTATAAGTCTGACTCTATGCGGCCGCACGCTTCGAATCGCCAAGGAACTCCGTGCCTCGACGCATCCAAGCGAGCTCCGCGCCACGAGTTTCTACCTGTGCCTGCACATAAAAACTATGTGGGTGTCAGTACTCAACTGTACTGGTGGAATGAGCTCCTCGCCCACCCATACAAAACCAACACGTTTAATTTACTTTTGTGCAACATAGTCCCCTTTATGATTGTCTTTCTACTCTTGCCTTAGGATCAATTTTAGGACCAACGCCTTGGCTATTTGTGTCTCTAGACCATCCCGTGCTTGCAACATCAACGTTAACCTATCAAGTCGTGTTTGCCTTACGGCCCAAAATCAGAGACGTAACTACGCGATGAGGCTCCATTTTCGTGTGACCGTGCTTCAAACCCTTGCTGAGGCCGTGCCTCGCAACTCAATAAGACTCAATCATATCGCCGCCTCGCGGCCCTTTGCTACTAAATCATCATCCGACCCAATCAAGACTTGTGGGTTAAGTGTCACTCGACCAACTTTGCCTTGCGGCGTTTCCTGACTTAAACTCAAGACAACTCTCATCCAAACTATGCAAGTTATATGCCGACAACTCAAGACTCGACGCCATCTCGTACCGAAGCACGACGCCTATGTTGATGCCAAATCTTAGGCCCAAACATTTATTGTGTTCTAACTTGTACACACACCTTCGACTTGACTCCTTGATATAGTGCACTCACGACTCGACTCAGTCCAAAGGCACACTCGCGGATTGCCGCCCGTGCCGACGCATCTATATGAACTTGGTCACTGACTCCCAGAGCCATTGTGGACTCCCTTTTAGCTGAGTATAGGATGGACCGGTTCGGGTAGCTAGCCCTAATGAGCGTCCACCGAATACTTTGTCCCAGGCCCAGCTATTTTAGACTCCCAGAGCCATTTTTGTTTTCTTATGCCGCATCGGTCCCGTGGCGCCACAGGTTGCCGTGCGGAAAACTCTACCTTGTCGACAAGTTGTCCATGACCATACAAGACTCGACTCAAACTGACGTCTCACACAGTCAATGTACTTCTAGTGTTACCATCCCTTTCAGGGCCAAGTTCAATACTTCTCACATTTGAGATCTTGCCTCGACGACCCAGTCGCGAGCATTCTTCTTTCTTGCCTCAACGACCCAGTCGTGAGCATTCTTTCTTTCTTGCCTCGACGACCCAGTCGCGAGCATTCTTCTTTCTTGCCCTATCATTTCACTCAACTCAAGAACAACTATTGAAACACTTTCCAAACTCAATAATCAACCATGGCCCGTGCCTGAAAACACTAAGTTCGTGACATCGTGCCTTAAACCAATTGAACTCTACGCGGCGCCACCGCCCAAGACATACTCTATATGACGGGCTCAAAACCGTAAGATAAGTTGTCATACCCAGCCGTAGAACTCGTAGGACCGTGCTTGCTACTGCTCTGAATGCCTAACGTAACTTGCATAACTTAACTTTGCAACAACTTGACGAGCAAAGGCTGCGTCAAGATTTGCCTTGTGGGAACGTGTCGTGCACGCATTCGACTTTGGACGACCAAGTCATTTGGTTGCCTAGACTTAGGCTAACACTTAACTTTGCGGTGAATACCAACTTTCCTTCTCCCAAGCCACGGGACGAAGGACCGAGTGTCATTTTCAAAGCACGCCGTGGACCAACTCTAAGTCGACCGTTGGACCTTTCCATATTCGAACTCAATTCGACCCGTCGTGATTATTCTCTTGTCTATATTGATTCGTCTCTTTTATTATCAAGCCTACTTGTGCAAGTTGAAAATATGCGATTTATTATGTGAAGGCAAAGATGAGGCGAGTTCACCGAAACTACCCCACCTGAGCGAGCGGTCGCCTCGACCGAGCAATGTCTTCGAGCAGCCGTTGCAAGGCTAAGTTCGAACGCCGTCGGCGTTCCTATTCCTCCGATTGACTGAGCGGGACGGGGCACTACATGCATGATGTATGGAACGGTGAAATCCTTTGTGGGCAAGAGAGAACTTGAGTGTTGTAGCCAACCTGGCAAATTTAGTTGGGCTATTGAAAGCCTTTGTAATATCAGTTCATTATCAATAGAGAATTGTTTCGTATACTCTGTTTTCTTGTGTTTGCTAATATCAAATCAAAGATAACCATTTTGAGAACTTGTCATCTTGCCTTGCACGAGCATAACTTCAGGCTCGTGCGGCATCACGCCCCCTGCGAGACGATGATTCGGGTGATTCCGGGTCGGGGCGTGACAGAAGCAGCAGCAACCGTGAGAAGGAAAGAAACAGAAGCAGCAACAGCCGCGAGAAGGAAAAAAAAACAGAAGATGCGAGAAAAAAAGAAGCAACAACATGTACCTTTTTGTTCTTCTTCATGTTCTTCTTCTTCTTTTTCTTTTTTGTTTTCCTGTTTTGGGAGGAGTGAAAACATTGGGAGCAGTGAGTCTTTTTTTTAGTCTTTTTGAGGTTTTTTTTTTCTTTCGAATCTTGTTTGTAGACTTTTGAGTCTTCCTTCTTTTCTGGGTCTTTGGCCCTGGGAGAAGTGAAAAAAAAATCAGGAACAGTGAAAAATCGAATAATAATATAAACAAAATTAATATATATATTTTTGATTATATTATATTTGTTGTCATATATTTTCAATATTTGTTGGTTAATTAATCATTTTTTTATTTTTATATAGTGTATACTTCTGTATAATTGTATGGTACAAAAGACGACCTAAATAAAAACGAACATTGATCTCAAATAGTGTACCGAATAAGTCTACCCCTACCGCACCGCGTACTTGTACCTGTACCACGTACCAAAGCGACCCACGATCCTGGTATCATTGCCCTCAACCATGATATTGGTCAGATTCTATCTCGTCTGCAAAATACGACAATGGTTATATTAACTTATTAGCGTGCAACCAGTTAGGAGCAAGTCTTCCATTACTTTTTAAGATTTAAATACACCAGATTTGATATAATTGTGGAAGGTCAAGTTGGTGCCTAGTGTTGAAAATGTGCAGTCATATTTGGTCAATGTTAGAGAGACTGCCTGTGTTGGCAATCCTATTGTAATATGAGCACACAAGTTCCATTTGTAGAGTGGAAACAATATTGATGCTGTTATTGCTTTGTCTGCTTATATGGACTCTCTGGCCTCATTACTTCCAGATAGATTCCCTTCCCCCATTTTATCTTGGATGCTACATGTGTTCTAGTTTTTGTCACGCAACAAATGATGATAAACATTATATTCATTAGGTTGCTGAAATAAGCCGAGTGTTGCGAAGTGGTGGTGTCTTTGTAGCAACTACATTTCTCTCATCTCCCTTGAACACTCCTTTCCCTTTAGAATCATCGAGGCCTCTCAGACAGGTGAGCTATATTTTCCACTGACTGCTTGTTTTATTGCTATATAGGATAATACTAGGAGGAAGCTGACAACTTATCATACTTGCAGTTGTTTGGTCAAGTAACCAATACTTATGCATTTTTTACTGAAAAGGAGATTGAGGACTTGTGCAAGTCCTGTGGCCTCACCAATTATACGAGCAAAGTACAAAGAGCATTCATTATGTTCTCCGCTCAGAAGCCATGAAGTAGAGAGCTGCGAGTCTGCTGAATTTTTATTTCACCATTCTCTGTAATTACTGTGTAAGGAAATTGCATCAAGTGGAGAGTTGAACCATGTTCTATGATTATCTTGAATGAAGGACATGCATATGGGAAATTTGTCTCAGGTTGTATTATTGACAAAACAGCAAACCACAGAATTGAGTGATTACTTGAATCAAGAGCATGTATATAAGAAATTATAGGAATTGTCTCAGTTATTGTTTATTGACAGACAACAAAAGACATCAATTTGTAAGTGACATTTCTATTGACAAAGGCACGAAAGAAAACTATTTCCTTATTATGTAAATTGTTCACTTAAGTATTTGTTAATTATCTTTGGATCATTTTATTACTGGTCATTATTTCAAATTTATGAGACTGATTTCAACTGAAGTGCTTAGGAGTTGAGAGGAAGCATATTTTTGATCTATATCCAGAATCGATGGATTGTCTTTCAGTGCACCAAGACAATGTTATAATCATGAAATTTGTGATTAAGACTTCAGTTGGGAGAAGGAAAAGGAAATCAAGTTAAGAAATAGTATATGCTTTGGCAATAAAAATCAAAATAGCGAAGGGAGCGAAAAAGGTGAAACCTTGAGCATATTTTATTTGCCAAATCTCTGAAATAGTCCACACTTCAAAATTGTTGCATTTGTTTCTCTCTCTTTCCATTTCCTTTTTTCCTTTTTTTTCCTCAATCAAACTTTTTCTCTCTAAAAAAAATGCTAACAGTCTTCATATTGTTTTTCTACCTTGTGATGCAGGATGCATAGAGGGAGGATCTGGACATTGTTCTCAATTCTTGCTACAGGATGACATGTATTGGGGAATAAACTGGTCACTTCTGGTCTTCTTGCAAGGTTGGCCACTTTCACTCTGCATTTTTGTTTCTCCATATAAAAAAGTTCAGTCCTGCAAGTAATGCAGTGTTGTCTGTATAATATTCTCTCATGGCCCTTTAAGCTTCTGCTCAAGCTCCACTTTTTCTTTTGATGTCACTAAGGCTTTTGACTGAAATAGCTATAGAAAAGTACAGGCATGCAACTGGTTTAGGTTGGGAACTTCAAGTAAAGAAATGTCTGATTTTAATATTTGTGAGGGTTAGGCTTGAGGTCATAACTTCTTACATATACCATTAATGGGTAAGTTACTGCTCCTCAAGAGGCAATATGCTGTCTTTGTAGATAATAGTTGAATGGTAAAATTGTTTTATGTAGGGAAAAAAAATGCTGAGGGTCTAAGGGTTGGTAAAACAATACTGAGCATGTCAAATTTGTTCTAAGAGGCATCTGCTGAAACTGAGAAAATATCAT
This sequence comes from Iris pallida, assembly GCA_029216955.1. Taxonomy (NCBI): domain Eukaryota; kingdom Viridiplantae; phylum Streptophyta; class Magnoliopsida; order Asparagales; family Iridaceae; genus Iris; species Iris pallida. The sequence continues at coordinate 16,563,132 of JANAVB010018993.1, read as the reverse complement.
AATTCAATTAGACAAGAAAAGTCAATGTATTGTGAAACAATGAAGTGAAGAGCCAGGAAGAGTGCATAAGGTGTGAGTCACACTCATGATAGAGATGAAGTCTAGAAATTCAAATATATAAACTGTGACTCAAGGAAGATCTTGGGGATAGAGTTAACAAATGGACTCTGATTTGTTCTTTTTAGAACAAAGTCCATATGAATAAATTGGATGAACACCCATATAATTTAGACACCTAACATGACTACAAATAGGTGCAGGGACAGTTTTCCTACGGAACATTGTAATAAAAGATTCTACAACCCTTTCATTTATATTATTTTAAATCCATTCATTTATATCTGACTCTTCAAAAAGGGAATAGGGGTGGAAAAAACGAAGTCCATATAATAACGTATACATGTTACCATTAACTTTTTGTGATATTTCTTAAACCGCCAACTTACATCTTAATTTTCCTTTACTCTTATATTCTATGGAGAACTTAAGTAAATTAAATCAATAACCTTTATACTTGTGGCATTCAGAGGATAGAGATTTGCATATGTGACCATACGTGCTAACCGACTACGAACTACTGCTATTTGATATAGTATTTCTTACTCTGTTCTGACAATTTTAAAGGACAATATGCCAAACATTATTACCTTGGCTAGTGACGTTATTCGACATAACCTTGGAAGACTGTGTACTCCAGTCAAAGTTCAGAGAGAGGCCCTTCACTTTAATGAAGCCAAACACTTTCAAATGTTCATCATTGGAAGATGACAACAACTTAAGGATTTAATAACATTAATTTAGACATATAAAAACCGAAACAACAATACACACGAGTGCTCCTCCCAAAACTTTCCAGCTGGGTGTCACTGCTACAAATCATATGACCACAAGGTACTAGACAGATCAAACCCTTATATCTCTAGCTCTCTGGGTTCCCCAAGTCTTCGAAAGAAAAAAAATTATTATCCTGGTCTGATCTCGAGATAGTCTGACTATACCTTTGCTTATTAGCCTGCACAACTTTATGCTTAGAATTGGTATAATACAGCATGATGCCTTCGTTAATGTATAAAAACTGTTTTATTTACTGTTTGATTCCTCTAATTTCCATGGAAGCTAGTGGTATGTAAGCCAGACTAACAGAAGCATCGTCTAAATAATACTTAATGGTTGCTTTGGCTAAGTTGAAGAGTCAGTATTCTGTGGGAAAAAAATCCTAAAAAACTAGTTTAGAAGTTCCTAGTATAGGAACTGTGGAAATGATGCACATTTAGAGAGAAAATTCTTCTATCTAAATGATTCTCAAAATGAGCATTTCTTATAGTGAATTGTCGTTTGGGATCCTACGGTGCATGATTAGAAATTTGGGAAATTGAGGTGATGTATTGGTAAGGTTTACTGTAAGGCGATTTATATTATTGCACTCAAACATAGTTATTTGAACTTTCAACTAGTTTCAATATCGTTCTCTGTCTGCCTTTTTTGAGAGAGAAATGGGTGAGTACTTAGTGCAGGAACACTTGGAACTAAACCCGCCTGCCAATTTAATAAAGTGTTTTATGGGTCAAATTAATTTTAGATCTATGGTAGAAGAGAAATGTCTTCATTTCTGTGTTTCAAGTACCTCGATATTGCATTAAGAACATTTTTTTTTTTTTGAAATTTCAGATAGCATGAGATCTATTGCTTGCCTCCTGCTTGATGATTTCAGCTAGATGATCAAGAAGAAAATTACTTCTACTTATATGATTGAAGAGATTTAGTGGACTGAACCTGTCTTCATTTCTGTGTTTCAAATACCCTTTTTATTTTATTTTTATTTTTTTGAGATGCCCGGCGATACGCACGGGACTTTGTGCACGCTGCATTTCATGCGTGTTGGGCCCACTGTCACCTAAACTCCCATCAAATAAATGGAAGGAATAATACGCCCCCGTGGCTCGATCCACTGGTCTTCCGCCAACCAGCCATGATCTTATACCTCTCCTCGGTAACCACAAGAGCCACTCGAGTTCGGTTGTCTCAAGTACCTTGATATTGCACTAAGAACACAATTTTTTGAAATCTCAACTAGATGATCATGAGATATATTGCTTGCTTCCTGCTTGTTTATTAAGCAGGAAGAAAATTATTTCTACTTATATGATTGAAGAGATTTATGGAACTTAATTAATCACTATGATTAAGTAATACCTGCAGCAAATTGGGTTCAATATGTTTCTTTTTTTCCCTTTCTGTTTCTTGTGTACCAAGTCATTGTCCATCATAATTTTCTTTTATATTCTGATCAATCTGAAAATTTTCTACACTTAATTGTTTACTTGATATTTGATCAATGTACTTAAATTACATCAGTTCAACTCGAGAAAACCTTCACATATTACATACTCAGGAAAACCTTAAAAATTCCATGGCACTGCTCCAAACTTTGATAATAATAATATTCCTCTAATAGCAGCATAATAAGTTATGTAGGTAGGAACTACAATCAGATCTTTGGTGGTCTTCAAGTGCAAAAGGTGGCATAAAGTCTTAGGCACTGCATATCTAACAATATCGCAAATTCATGACTTAATAGGTAATTAACTAAGGAAGCCTTAGGGAATTGTACAATAAAAGCTTGGAATTGGGAACCATGTGAAGCTATTATGTCAATAATCCCATAACCCTAGTAGTTTAACAGCAAAAGACAAATAAGTAGTCAAAAATATCGGCATCACTTAACACATAGGAGATCTATGTGGGATCCCTTTCCTTCTGCATGTTCATGGCAGTGTCCTCATCGGAGATGCTGCTTGCTGACCTTGAGAAGAAGTAGAGCCCACCCTGCTTTTTATGTGTGATCTCTGTGCATGGCATGCTGAAATTCTCCGAGTCTGATGAGCCCATGGGCTCGTCGCCTTCGACGACTGTCGAATGGGTTGTCTCGTTAGCCTCGTCATCCCCACCGTAGACATCGTTGGGAATGAAGAAGTCTGGGCTCAATTGCAGCGATTTGCACTTCCTCAAGTATGGGGATAAATCCTTCTTATTCCTTAATAAATAGTCCACCTGAAAATAAACAAATAAGATCATTTGAATGATTTTTGAGCATTTAGTATCGTAGATATATGATAATTCTTTGTAGAAACAGTAGATGTGTGAATTATGGTTGAAGGAATTCGTAGAACAGTAGGTGACATATTGAGAAGCTTGAAAGAAAGCATTAAATTATCCTAGCTTTGTTTTTTCTTTTTCTTTTTATTTCTCAGTTCCATTGTAACTACAAGATGAGCGAGAGAAATAGGAAATCTAGAATCATATGGTAGTTTAAATGATCTCAAGAAATAATTTTGTACTGCAACCCATTGGATTGTGATGAGGGGCTAGATTTTATGTGTACTTCCTTTGTGTTTTGTATTAGCCACCCTTTTGATTGTTTCAGGGGCTAGTTTAGTGTGTACTCTATTTGGTGGTTTCATTATTTTCTCATTGATGAATCATGGGGGGAGGGTTATCCTCGCACACTTTAGCTTGTGTGTGTTTGCAAGACTTCTTAGAGAAATTGTGTACATAATTGAAGAAGCAGCTTTAAGGAAAGCATTTTAATAAACCTAAGTTTCGGTTTTGTATCTTCTCCATTTCTTAGTGTACATAAGTTGACTGTGAGAGAACTAGGAAATCTCGACTCATCTAGTAATTTAGGTGTCCTCAAGTGAAGAATTGTATGCATTTTGCAATCAAGATTTTGATGGGAATGAAATGCAAGAGATCTAGCAGACCACTATTCCCGAGTATTCTAAGTTTTTTTTTTTCCTTGAAAATCTTAATTAAATTAGCTTCTGGTTCTCTGCAGCCCATCAAAGTGCTCGAGCAACTTGATTTGGCTAGGGCTACGAAAGTTCACACTCCAAGCCTCACCAGTAAGCTCATGCAAATTGCAACAGGTAAGTCTTATTTCATGAAGATGAGCTCAACTTGATACAATATAGGATAATTATATGACTGTTTTTTTTTCAATGTCAACTGTCACTGCTATAGATGCTTAATAGCGGGGATCCTGATCCCCGTCATATATAGATAGCCCAACATGGAAACTCGGAAACTCTTTAGTATCACGATGATTGTACCTTACACCCTAGAGAGCAATGAATATAAGGCTCCTGGAGGCACCTATCACAGGAGGTGCAAACGTTTCCAGACCCCTTGAACTGCCTGCTTTGTGGGCGCTTCTTAAGGAACACCACCTTGGAGCTATTGATCGTGTAGGACTGCATGCAGTAAAGAGATTCAATTCTACTAAGTATCTATAGTATTGACTAGAACACGACGACCTTATATATCAGTTAACGTGATCGAGAAGTGAGACTAATAACCTGAACGTTTGAGCAGTCGATGAGCTTCTCGAGGTCTTCTAATCTCACGACATCGTTGTAGACGTATCGCCTAACCTGCAGGAGCCTGTGGTGACGATGAGAGGTCACGCAGTGGGGGCAGATGCTGGTGCAGCAGTCCAAGCAGCATATGTTCTTCTCGTTCTTCTTTGCGCTCTCGTGGAAGGAACAACCAATGAAGAACTTCTGAGTGTCTAGAGCCTCCAACCATGCTGGCTTCTTAATTCCCTGCAACCCAACAGAAACTGAGTACTACAACCAATTGAGCTCATCCTTGGAGTTGGAATAGCTAGTGTTTGGAAACACTTACCATGATCACAACCTTGATAGGAGAGAGAGAGAGAGAGAGATATGAGTTTGGTTGGGGGGTATTTATGGAGGATCACAAGCTAAGGGAGCATGAGGTTATATTTTAAGTCCTTGGTTAGCTACACCACATTTTGTCAAGAAGGAAAATAAGTTTCCAACCTGCATCCCCTGCGAACGCACATCCGATGCAGTGCATGACATGTGGGCCTCAGTTTTCTTGTGGGCGCATCCTGGCCCATATGTCATGATCTAATGTGCATATGCTCGGAAGGCGTGCGCGCGAGAGTATTGCTCATTAAAGAAAGGGAGATGGAGAGAGGGAACGTGGGTGCTGGTTTCTAGTGTTTCGCAACTCTCCACCCCCCTTTTAACTAGGAAGAAGCCCAAGCCTTGTTCTTGGCTTGAGAGCTCAGAGCAGGTAAACTAATGCAAGAGGGGGAGTTGCCGAGGAGCTTTTGATTCCTTGTTTCTTGCCATATGTAGGAGAAAAGGGCATGGCTTTTCTTGGCCCACATGAGCCCATGCATGACCTCATGAAACACTGCCTTGGGCTTTGACATTGGCTAACATGTAGGGTGGTTTTTATTTCATTTTCTTTGTTGTACAGTTTTGGGACTTGGAAACTTTGTAGTTTCTAGTGTCACTACAAGTGCTCATTAGATTATTTGGACAAATTACTCTACTAACCAAGCTTAGAACCATGACCATGTGCGAAACATAAGTTTGTTTCTCAGTTTTACACAGTTAAAGCTAGTAATTTCATTTACAATGATCATTTGATATATATATATTATATATATATATATATATATATATATATATATATATAAGCAATGGGTAATTGTGGCGAACTCGCCTCCACCGGGGCTAGAACTCCTGGCCACTTGGGCCGCATGCATCTCTCTTAACCACTAGGCTAGAGGTATATATATCAAATGCCTCTAGCCTAGTGGTTAAGAGAGAGGCATGCGGCCCAAGTGGCCAGGAGTTCTAGCCCCGGTGGAGGCGAGTTCGCCACAATTACCCATTGCTTATATATATATATATATATATATATATATATGAAAAAAAGAATATATATATATATATATATATATATATATATATATATATATATATATATATATGAGTGCAATATTCGGATTTGTTTCTATAGAGGTTTTTGTTAAAATTGTACGCTTTCACTTATAGGATATAGTTTTTTGGACTAATTAGTATATAGTAAGCATGTTTATCGACAAGCTCAAATGATGTTGCTCAGAAGCTTTGATTTCTACAATATGTTTTCTACCACACAACAAATTACCATGTCTGATTATATTTCGGGCTTTCTCCACAGACCTGAAGTTTAAGCAATTTTTATCTACATAATCTTCTATAGATCAATCTATTTTATTATTGTAATTACCTGCAAAACCTCTTCATATATATGAGGATAAGGCTGTATACATCTTCACTCTCTCTAGAGTCCAAACCCTGCGTAAGGAGGAGCCTCGTGGCACTAGGATATATACCTTTTCCAAAAAAGAAATTACCTGTGAAATGTTAACGTTTCAAAATCTTTATTATGCATGGTTAACTATTGATTTTGCTGGAAAAAAAAAACCATATTTATATGTGACAATGAGCTTTTTGCGTGTTTTTCTACTCGAGCTAATCTATGAAAATTATGTCTGTGCAAGTACTCAAGATTCAAGAAAGAGCTGGTATGTCTGTGCTAATACTCTAGAAAGAATAGCCAACATCATTTCTGCTTATAAATAGGTAAAAATAAAGAACAAAGGTATTTTCCTGGCCAGTGATGATCTGTCAATAGCCTAAGTTTGGACTTTGCATCTTAAGCAAGAAGTATGAAACATATATATATATATATATATATATATATATATATATATATATATATATATATATATATATATATATATATATAACCCCCTTAGAAAACCCCCTAAAATCCCCTCACTCTCAGCCGTCCATTTAATGTTAATATTAATGTTAATATTAATGTTAATGTTAATATTAATATTTTTTATATTAATGTTAATGTTAATGTTAATTAATGTTAATGTTAATGTTAATATTAAGTTTAATGTTAAGTTTAATGTTAATTTTAGTATTTAATGTTAATATTAACATTAATATTAACATTAACATTAACATTATTAACATTAATATTAACATTAAATGGATGGCTGAGAGTAAGGAAATTTTTAGGGGGTTTTCTAAGGGGGGCTTTTGATCCGTTCCTATATATATATATATATATATATATATATATATATATATATATATATATATATATATATTTTTATATATATATATAATATATGTTTCTTAAGTAATTTACGGTTGGTTAATATAAGTTTGGAGTTTGGTTCTTCTACTAGAATCCTAGTTCTCATTTAATTTTCTTAATCCTGGATGAGTTAGTCTTGAGACTGAAATAATACTTTACCATTTTATGAAGTTTTTGCTAACTTGGCCATTTTCTTTATCTATGTCTACATCTTGTGCGATCTTCTTGATCCATGTTGTTTATATCTGCTGTTCTATCATCGATCTTACCATATGTTCTGCAAAAGTATTGTACAGACAGCCAATTTGAAGACTATTCTTCACTACTGAGAAGTGTATCAGTTCAGGAGTATTCATATCCAAAAGATCTTAGTTAGTTCCTATTCGCACGGTAAATTTCATAAAATCTAGTGAAATAGGTAAATTGCATGATTTACTTTACGGCACTATTGTTAACTTGTTATTTCAGAATGGAGAGATGAAAAGGATATTCATGGGATATTTACCAAGTTATGAATGGCAAAAAGGAAATAAAAAATGATTGGATAATATAGTTTGGCTAGTTGTTATGTTTCCAGTGGGTGTTTGTGTAGGAATTTGCATCTGATATTTAGAGATTGGATTCCATATGTCCACCAATAGCTGCCTAGAATGAGGAGATCTATGAAACAAGGATAGGGACACTAGAAGCCACTGAGATTTTATTATTAGACAAGTTAATGGTGTGTGTGTGTGTGTGCATAATTTCAATGTATTAATCCAGAATCTCAAGGGCCAGCTATTGAGCTTGCACACATACCTCTGTCATTGATTATCTCTACCTACTCTAGTTGACAAGAGATTTTAATCAAGCTATACACCTACACAAACAACTGGTTTTTGGTAGCTTACAAAAAGTGATTGCTTTGATTTATATAAACTCTTGCGCTTTATTCTGAAAACAGGGAAATGGTTCTGCAATAGAAACCGCAGTATTGGTACAACTAAAGAAGGGGTGTTTACATGTCTCTTGTATAGAAACAAAGTTCCATTGTAAGTTAACATGTTCATGTTTGTAGAAAAGGG
>JANAVB010018993.1:16182626-16555077 GCA_029216955.1 Iris pallida | reverse complement strand
AGCTTCCCTCTCATTTTATCAATCGAGTAATGAGTACCAGCTTTCTTCCTTGTTATCTTACAAATAGATGGAAGTTACAACTACCAGCTTAAAATCATTACTTCTGGCAAGTTCTTGGTGATGGGTGCATGTACTAATGCTTCTTTGACAATTTACAGAAATCTTGCCCTTGTAAGAGCAGATATTTCGAGGCTTCCCTTTGCATCAGGTTCAGTTGATGCCATCCATGCTGGTGCTGCCTTGCATTGTTGGCCATCTCCTTCCAATGCGGTAATTTTTGTTGATCAAAATATTGTTTTCCTATGTTGGTGTTTAGATAGAGACAATCTCTATTACCTTATGTTTCCGCAACAGTATTACCTGACTTCGTACTTAGCAATAAGGTTTTGTCACTTTTGTGGATTGAAATCAATTTCCAAGAATCGAGTGAACGATCCATTACAACGTTGCTTCTTTGGAATCAACATTAACAATAATTGGGTTTAGGTCACGAGTTTTATGTCCGTTTCTTTATAAGAATATAGATAGCAACAGGATCATTGTGATATTTCTGCCAGAACTAGAATGCAGAATGTTTCCTATAGCCTACCCTAGGGACATGGTCCCACAAGCCTTGGGCACTGGACATGATCTGCATCACTTAGCATACCCCTGATTCACATGGCTTTCCAAGTCTTTAAGCTGCATATGCTAAGTCTGATTATTATTGCAGTAGTCCCGCAGCTGCAATACTCTAAACCCACTTACTGGAACTTGAACCAAAGGCTATCTTAATTTGTTAGTTTTGGTCATTCTATATACTTCGTTTATTTATTTGTTGTTGTTGATTTCCATGAGAAACAAATATCACCACTCTGCACAAACTTCCTATTTCCATCTAAAACTTTTTTCTATAATGGAGGATCCTAATACAACAATACGACTTGGTCAGTTAATAAGCAGTTTTGCCTATTTTTTTGTCCAAAAGTACCTAAGATGATGAGACCAGGGTTCGAGTTCTATTATTGTCTTTGACAATATCTATCCGTGCAAGGATTTAGTTTGAATTACGGAGCAACAAACTCCATAAATCCAGCCAATGGTACCTAAAGGGCCAGCAAGTTGCCAATGCTTAGTTTTCTCCTCATGAAATTAATCAGATACATAGTTACCTATTTATATATATATATATATATATATATATATATATATATATAGAAGCCTTATAATCTGTGTGTGTGCATTTTGAATATTGTTACCTAGTAATTGATGTATGATAGAGAAGCCTTATAATCCTGATGAACATTTCTAGCATTTAGTGTGTCTAGCAATCCAGAAAGTTACATACTAGAAACTGTCACGTCCCGATTTGGATAATCGAAAACTAGCCACTGGACGTGATGTCGTACAAGTCTAGATTGCACTTGTACAAGGCAAAACCATTATAGCTCCTGCTATTTCTCAGAAAACGACATCGCAGCAGAACCAAAGCAGATAAATTGAAGTCACAACAAGATATGTAGAAATATGCTTTTTATTGATAATTGTAACAGATTACAAGACTTGCAGTTGAATACAAAGTTTACAACAGATTACAACGGCTTTTGAATAGCCAACTGAATTACTTGCCATTTAGGCTTACAACCAAACATGCCGACTTGGCTTACAATGAACTTGCCGACTTGGCTTACAATCTCACTGGTTCATCTGAATTACAATTTTCCATACATTATGTTCAGTATAGCAGAAGACATCGTCTTGCGAGAAGAGCTTTTGCACACCCATCCGATTCATCGATGCCAAGCACTGATCAAACGATTTTTTCCATGCACGAGCACCTATAATGATGCCCACAAACGTGGGTCAGTACATTACCGTATACTGGTGAGAGTGCTGGCCCAACTCACCTAAGAAGACAAACTAAATAATCATGTGATAGGAACATTATTAAAAGTGGATTTATATATATATATATATATATATATATATATATATATATATATATATATATATTCTGGGCCAGGGCCGGCCCTGGCTGTGTATCCCTCAACTAGTGTTACCTAATTGCCAACTCCCCCTACGTCCCACGAATTGGGACGAACGACCCCGAACGGGATGTGTTCGCGACCCAGGTCGTCAAATTTCGTGACCCAAACGAATTGGGACGAATGACCCCGAACTGGGTACGTTCGCGACCAGGTTGTCAAATTTCGCGACCCGAACGGGGCTCAGGCGGCTGCCTAGTGGCAGGTGCTAGGTCTGAAAATCGGCCGCAGCAGCAGTATCGAAAAAAAAAAAACAGAAGCTGTAATGCCCCGCTTGCACGGCGCATTACGCTGAGACGTTGACTCAAAGAGTCGCGTTGACCGAATGAAATGTATCGATGCAAATCGATACGAGAGTTACGTTGTCCCGAGTAATGCATCGAACTAAGTCGATACGAAGAGTTGCATTGTCCCAAAGAAATGCATCGAGTTGAATCGATGCAAAGCGCCGCATTGCCCCGAAGGATAAGTGCGTTGAGTCGGCTCGAAGATTCTAAGAAATCGAATCGACCAAGGCGTAAGTCCGAATCGATACAAGTATTGATTTTAGTTGGTTTCATGTGCATGCTATCCGTTTACGCTGAAATATTAGCGGTCGACGTTTTGTCTCATTCGCAACGGGTCCGCAAAACTCAAATCCCTGCCTCGCAACGGGCTGGGACTTGGACACGGAGGCCGGAATCGATCGAGTAGTAGTTCAATAAAACAAGAAGTATCCGAATGGCTAAGTCAGGAGAGATGGCCGTGTAACGAAGTTACGAAATCGAGCCGCATCGGCTCGGCGAAACGACAAGGCGTATCGGCTCAAGGTGGAATGATTGACTCTTCTTTTTACTCCTTCATGCCTAAGTAAGAATGTAATATTGTATGCTAAGTTAACCTATCGACGCCACGGACGTGGTCCGATCGGAAGATAAATCATAGTGTGTGTCGAACACTAGTTAGAACAATTGAAATAAAACGTGTATCAAATGCACGAGTCGTTATGGAACATTGGATATCGCAAAGGCGAGCGCCTCGGTGCGTAAGCCGCAAGAACATGGGATAACTGTATTCGGCGAGTGCCATAGTGCACGAGCCATTCCGTGCCTTCGCGCACGAGTTAGAAAGGCTAGCACATTGAAAGACAATATAGACGAGTGCCCTAGTGCACGAGCCATGTACATTGAACACTAAGGTATAGAATATGGAAATACGGCTTGGATGCATGCATCAAGTGCACGACGCGAAGGAAAGATGAAAATGTGTCAAAACGTGCATATGTGCATGAGATCATAAAAGATGGCTTCGTTGCGAAAGAGTACAGTTGTGGCATGAATGTGACGGAACTGTCCGATATGACATAATACCTCGAAAGGTGTTCGGGACCTTCGGGTCGTTCGGTTGACGAACATTGAGTTGAGGCATGATGCCATTGAACATTGAAACGAAGTATAAATGTAAGAACATAGAAAGTTGGAAGAAATACGAGATGATAAAGTCTGAGTCTCGGACTCAAGACTATGTTTGGTTGTTTGAATAATAGTGCGTTGCATGGTCGAATGGACTTGAGATAATTGTGATAATCTTCCATGCACGGAACGTTCCCTCCGAACGGGTGCGCAGGGGCACCGGAACCGTTCGGCCTAGGAGGGATATAATCTTTGATGAGCGCGCATCTGTAAAACAACTAGCCACCGGTTATAGATGTGAAAAGCCGCAAATGATAGTATGCATGCGGTATGTCTTCGGTTGTTTGGGATAGCAACCCAACCCGTGAAGCGCCGGGCTACCCAAATTCGAGAAAGAAAAAAAAAAGAGAGAAAAAGGAAGAAAAAGAAAAAAGAAATACCTTTAGTCCATTCTGGCGCGGATACGCCAACGACCTCCATATAGTTAAGGAACGATGGGTCGAAAGTGCAGGCACGTATGTATCCTGCATACATAGATCCTGCTTAGAGAGCACTTATAACATGACAGGGAAGGAAGGGGGCGTATTCACCTTGCGTCAGTGCAAGGACGAGTGCGTCTATGTTGGTAAGAAGTTGCGCCACGAAACAAACACGAGATTGCTTGCCTTGCTTGCCTATTCAATTCGAATAACATGTTTGTCATGATAACATGCTTTACCGCTTTCGAATATGCTATGAAATCGACCATAAGAAGAATATAGCAAGATCATAAGCTAAGGTGCATGATTGAACATAAATACTACAATGTCGGTTTAGAAAGAAGATCTTTTCATCAGTACATGCGAGGACGAACGTACTGATCCCCCACCAGCTTTCATGCAGGATGCAGGGAATAGATTGCTCGCGGCGAAGCTTCGCTTGATCGCGCAGAGGCATGGAATGCCGTAGCGTTTGAAGCGTGCGATTGCATTGACGCTCGGACTTGCAATCAGATTGATGCGGCCAAGATATAGAAGGCATGATGTATGGAACGGTAAAATTCTTTGTGGACAAGAGAGAACTTGAGTGTTGTAGCCAACCTGGCAAATTTAGTTGGGCTATTGAAAGCCTTTGTAATCTCAGTTCATTATCAATAAAGAGAATTGTTTCGTATACTCTGTTTTCTTCTGTTTGCTAATATCAAATCAAAGATAACCATTTTGAGAACTTGTCATCTTGCCTTGCACGAGCGCAACTCCATGGCTCGTACGGCATCACGCCCCTGCGAGGACGATGATTCGGATGATTCCGGATCGGGGCGTGATAGATTGGTATCAGAGCTCTAGGCTCAATTTCCTCAGGACGTTTGCTTTGTTTCAATTCCAAAGAGTTGTCCACCACCAATCGAATCACTCTTGACTCTACTCGATGCCGCACTGTATGTTCCATACAATAAGTCTAATACAAAGTCGGGTAACGTTGCCGCAAGTACTTCGAATTTACACGATGTTGCAGAGAAAGTCGTGAAACGTTTCGTTGCATTAAATGCAACGAGCCGTAAAAATGTTAGTTGCTGCAAGTGTAACAAATTGTGAAATGCGATTTGAGATGTTGTTGCAATGTAGCATGTTGAATGAGAAATGAAACGATGCATGAAGTGCAATAGGTTGTGAATATTGGTTGCACTAATGCGAAAACTTAAATAATGCGTTGCAGGAAGTGCAACGAGTTGATTGTGAATGTGCGTTGCAATGAAAGTGATAAGTCAATATCGAATGTGTTGAACGGATTTGAGCATTGACTTTGAATGTCGAAAATAAATTGTTGCACGAGGTGTAACAGATGTCGAAAATAAATTATTGCACCAGGTGCAATGAATGTCGGAAATAAGTCATTGCACGATATGCAATGCATGTCGGAAGTAAATTGTTGCACGTGGTGCAACGCATGTCAAAGTAATCGCTGTACGGAGTGCAACGGATATCGAAAATGAATCGTTGCACGAGATGCAACGGGTGGAACTGAAATCATAAATCGATAGAAACGAATCGTTCGGCAACGCACCGAACTTGAACTTGTATTGGCGAATGTACACATTAGCTGAATTGAGTCGGATTTTAATTTAATCAAAGTTATGGTTGTGATCAAGTACGATCACTGCGAAAATCGTGAGTCGGAAGAGATTGTTGGTTCATACTGAGTATAATGCGAGGGAAATGACTTGATTTTCGAGTGGTATATGCCATACCACGTATGCGATGAATGACTCGATTCTGAGTGGTATATGATATACCACTTGTGCGATGAATTACATCGACGCGTTGTGAGTTATATGTCGACAACTCTCATCCAAACTATGCAAGTTATATGCCGACAACTCAAGACTCGACGCCACATCTCGTGCCGAAGCACGACGCCTATGTTGATGCCAAATCTTAGGCCCAAACATTTCTTGTGTTCTAACTTGTACACACACCTTCGACTTGACTCATTGATATAGTGCACTCACGACTCGACTCAGTCCAAAGGCACACTCGCGGATTGCCGTCCGTGCCGACGCATCTATATGAACTTGGTCACTGACTCCCAGAGCCATTGTGGACTCCCTTTTAGCTGAGTATAGGATGGACCGGTTCGGGTAGCTAGCCTTAATGAGCGTCCACCGAATACTTTGCCCCAGGCCCAGCTATTTTAGACTCCCAGGGCCATTTTTGTTTCCTTATGCCGCATCGGTCCCGTGGCGCCACAGGTTGCCGTGCGGAGAAACTCTACCTTGTCGACAAGTTGTCCTATGACCATACAAGACTCGACTCAAAACTGACGTCTCACACAGTCAATGTACTTCTAGTGTTACCATCCCTTTCAGGGCCAAGTTCAATACTTCTCACATTTGAGATCTTGCCTCGACGACCCAGTCGCGAGCATTCTTCTTTCTTGCCTCAACGACCCAGTCATGAGCATTCTTTCTTTCTTGCCTCGACGACCTAGTCGCGAGCATTCTTCTTTCTTGCCCTATCATTTCACTCAACTCAAGAACAACTATTGAAACACTTTCCAAACTCAATAATCAACCGTGGCCCGTGCCTGAAAACAATAAGTTCGTGACATCGTGCCTTAAACCAACTTGAACTCTACGCGGCGCCACCGCCCAAGACATACTCTATATGACGGGCTCAAAACCGTAAGACTAAGTTGTCATACCTAGCCGTAGAACTCGTAGGACCGTGCTTGCTACTGCTCTGAATGCCTAACGTAACTTGCCTAACTTAACTTTGCAACAACTTGACGAGCAAAGGCTGCGTCAAGATTTGCCTTGTGGGAACGTGCCGTGCACGCATTCGACTTCGGACGACCAAGTCATTTGGTTGCCTAGACTTAGGCTAACACTTAACTTTGCGGTGAATACCAACTTTCCTTCTCCCAAGCCACGGGACGAAGGACCGAGTGTCATTTTCAAATCACGCCGTGCACCAACTCTAAGTCGACCGTTGGACCTTTCCATATTCTAACTCAATTCGACCCGTCGGGATTATTCCCTTGTCTGTATTGATTCGTCTCTTTTATTATCAAGCCTACTTGTGCAAGTTGAAAACATGCGATTTATTATGTGAAGGCAAAGATGAGGCGAGTTCACCGAAACTACCCCACCTGAGCAAGCGGTCGCCTCGACCGAGCAATGTCTTCGAGCAGCAGTTGCAAGGATAAGTTCGAACGCCGTCGGCGTTCCTATTCCTCCGATTGACTGAGCGGGACGGGACACTACATCATACACCACTCAGAAAAAGTTTCATCCTCGAAACTAACTGAGTACACTTATTGACTTACCACTTTTACTCAACATTCAAGAACTCTCGCACACACTACGCCTATGAATTTTCCCAAATCCGAGCCACGCTCGTGCTACCCACAATCCTTTTCTTCTAAACTCACGATCTCAAAATTCTCGACACTTTTCCGTTCTTCAAGTCTCACTTGATTCAATATATCACTTAGTTGGATCGTGCACATATCCAGGCGTCTCCGAAATACATGCATTTCAGCCAAGCCTCGTGACAGAGAATCCGCCATCACCACTCGAGTCGGATCGTGCACATATTCGGACGTCCCTGATATACATACATGTCAACCGATACTCGCGAGTGGTGCCTCCACAAATCCTACCACTTCGCACTCGAACGTCTGCCTAACCGCTAGGCTATGTCTTTCCGTTAGTATTGGAATCATAGTTCCCAAACAACGATATCAACACTGACCCCATCCTAAGGTCAAACCAAGTTGATAGTACGGAATTTTTTACCCAAGCTCGCATTACTCCGATCTCTAAACTTCGAGCATAGATTGCCTATACACATCCCAACATTTGTCGCACGGGGTCCGAGTCATTCAGCAAAGCCATCCTACGACAACTCACGTTCAACCAATTTCACGACATCTCAATATCGCTCGTTCAACAAACCATCTTCGCATAGTCTATCTCTTCGAACACGTTCGACATAATCCGTCTATCAATCCTTCTCGAATCAAACACGCTATGCCACAAATTGCTGCTAACCAAAATTTCACATTCCACATTCCCTAAGTCATCTATTCCAATTCACGCAATCGATCACAAGGTCGTCTAGCTTAACAACATGTTGCGCCTCGATCTCACGCGAGTCCGATTATCCATGATGGTTCATGAATCACCATGCAACGCTCCCGCGGAATAATTATTCTCATCGGGACGTAACTCTTGTTTGCATCTAGACTAGTTCATTTTCGATGCGCAGATTGGACCTACTTATTCCTCAAGTTTTATTTATTTTTCAATCACAAGTCCTAACATCTTCAAATTTTCCTTCGCATCAAACCGACAAGTCGAGACAATCAAAGTTGCCGCATCCTGATTTTTCGAGTTCGATCATTCCCGCGACATGAATCACCATGTCAGCGCTCACGCGGAACAATCGCCCCAAATCCGACGCAACGCATGTGCGAGGCTGGAGTTGCGCTCGCGCAAGACAAGAATGTCGACGTTGTGGTTATCCGCGTAACCATCAAGACATTTCTATTTTCATCCAACATTAATCTCGATCAAAATCCTAAGTATAGCATCCAACCAAACAATAACACTTGCACGATCGTCATTCGCCGAGTCAGAGTACCTCCGAGTTATCGCATATCGATCTTTGATACGCCTCAATACCATCGACGATTTGCGTAACCTGATGATCTTCCTTTGCAACCAAATTTCGAGTCGTACGAATGATGCTATCGTCCGACTGGATAATCTCCTCGACATTCAATTTCAAGTTTGGTCATTATCCCTCGAACCATTCACAACATCGATTTCCTCAAACCAATTTCACGTATTGTTCATCCGTCTATCTTAAGTCATCGACCAACATATTTTCTCAATTCGCATCATTCCTTGCTAACTCAAATCATCGAGCAACATTCATTTCAATCCTCCGAGTCATTCGCGTAACTTCAAAATTCACTTTTCATGCACGCGATCTTCCCATTGTGCGAACTTTTTCTATACGATCCACCTATCGATTTCCTTTATCAAGTCATCCGTTTGCTACACCTTAACTTTCCTTCATTTGATTTCACCTACTCAGTCGTCTTCATGTTTCATACTCGTGCAATCTCAATAATCCCGTGCACGTTCCGTGCACGTAAATTCTAGGTTATTCGAATCAATTCGTTAAATCTTCAAGACTACAACTTGTTCAACAACACTCAATCTAAGGCTTTGCATACGCGCGACGCTTGCCGATAGACTCATCGATACCCCGAATCCTCAATCGATCGATCGACATCCCTGAGGCTATTGCATACACCACTCAGGGATGAAGTCATTCAACAAATCCTCAAAACTATCATTCGATTCACAATCTACTTCCTCGAATTTTCGTCCGAACGATTCCTTAAATTTCAAGCACGCTCACCTTATATCGCACCGACGATATCGTCGCTCGATAGCACCCCTATCGATAGTCATCTCAATTTACACAATCGAGTTCAACTCATTCTTGTTCGACACTATTCAATTCCCGCACTCGACTTTTCTAAGGTCGACACAATTTTGGTGTATATGTCCAGCCCGACTTAGCCAACCGTGCTTACGCAAACCATCTTTTTGTTTCTTTTCAAAAACTGTTCTCCTACGTTTTTCAAAATAGATAGACTTATTGTATGGACATCCCGTGGGACTTTTGAGAGAGAGCGCACCAACGACATCAACATGCGGAAGCAACAGAGTTTGCAGAAACAACGAGTTAAAGAATTCAATCGAAAGTCCAAGGACGTAAAGCCTTGCTCTGATACCATTATGTCACGCCCCGCTCCCGTTGGAGCGATCGTCCTCGTTAAGACGTGATGCCGCACGAGCCTAGATTGCACTCGTGCAAGGCGGGTTCCATAACGGCCGATTTCAGCGGCTGCGACGGGATCGTCGTACAGAAGTCCTAAGCAGAGACATTGAATAATAGCAGCGAAAATTTAGAACAAACACAATTTATTCAAAGAAGCTCTTTATTGATATTGAAACATAGATTACAATGGGACGCAAGGCCAAGATTACAAGTCTCTCAAGCTCACTTTTCTCTCATTACAAGTTCACTCTGCTCTCTCTCATCTCTCGATACAACGCTTGAGCCAGCGGAAGCTTCGGAAGGCGACGTCCATACATTATGTCATGTATAAGTCTCGACTCTATGCGGCCGCACGCTTCGAATCGCCAAGGAACTCCGTGCCTCGACGCATCCAAGCGAGCTCCGCGCCACGAGTTTCTACCTGTGCCTGCACATAAAAACTATGTGGGTGTCAGTACTCAACTGTACTGGTGGAATGAGCTCCTCGCCCACCCATACAAAACCAACACGTTTAATTTACTTTTGTGCAACATAGTCCCCTTTATGATTGTCTTTCTACTCTTGCCTTAGGATCAGTTTTAGGACCAACGCCTTGGCTTATTTGTGTCTCTAGACCATCCCGTGCTTGCAACATCAACGTTAACCTATCAAGTCGTGTTTGCCTTACGGCCCAAAATCAGATACGTAACTACGCGATGAGGCTCCATTTTCGTGTGACCGTGCTTCAAACCCTTGCTGAGGCCGTGCCTCGCAACTCAATAAGACTCAATCATATCGCCGCCTCGCGGCCCTTTGCTACTAAATCATCATCCGACCCAATCAAGACTTGTGGGTTAAGTGTCACTCGACCAACTTTGCCTTGCGGCGTTTCCTGACTTAAACTCAAGACAACTCTCATCCAAACTATGCAAGTTATATGCCGACAACTCAAGACTCGACGCCACATCTCGTACCGAAGCACGACGCCTATGTTGATGCCAAATCTTAGGCCCAAACATTTATTGTGTTCTAACTTGTACACACACCTTCGACTTGACTCCTTGATATAGTGCACTCACGACTCGACTCAGTCCAAAGGCACACTCGCGGATTGCCGCCCGTGCCGACGCATCTATATGAACTTGGTCACTGACTCCCAGAGCCATTGTGGACTCCCTTTTAGCTGAGTATAGGATGGACCGGTTCGGGTAGCTAGCCCTAATGAGCGTCCACCGAATACTTTGTCCCAGGCCCAACTATTTTAGACTCCCAGAGCCATTTTTGTTTTCTTATGCCGCATCGGTCCCGTGGCGCCACAGGTTGCCGTGCGAGAAAACTCTACCTTGTCGACAAGTTGTCCATGACCATACAAGACTCGACTCAAACTGACGTCTCACACAGTCAATGTACTTCTAGTGTTACCATCCCTTTCAGGGCCAAGTTCAATACTTCTCACATTTGAGATCTTGCCTCGACGACCCAGTCGCGAGCATTCTTCTTTCTTGCCTCAACGACCCAGTCGTGAGCATTCTTTCTTTCTTGCCTCGACGACCCAGTCGCGAGCATTCTTCTTTCTTGCCCTATCATTTCACTCAACTCAAGAACAACTATTGAAACACTTTCCAAACTCAATAATCAACCGTGGCCCGTGCCTGAAAACACTAAGTTCGTGACATCGTGCCTTAAACCAATTTGAACTCTACGCGGCGCCACCGCCCAAGACATACTCTATATGACGGGCTCAAAACCGTAAGATTAAGTTGTCATACCCAGCCGTAGAACTCGTAGGACCGTGCTTGCTACTGCTCTGAATGCCTAACGTAACTTGCCTAACTTAACTTTGCAACAACTTGACGAGCAAAGGCTGCGTCAAGATTTGCCTTATGGGAACGTGTCGTGCACGCATTCGACTTTGGACGACCAAGTCATTTGGTTGCCTAGACTTAGGCTAACACTTAACTTTGCGGTGAATACCAACTTTCCTTCTCCCAAGCCACGGGACGAAGGACCGAGTGTCATTTTCAAAGTACGCCGTGGACCAACTCTAAGTCGACCGTTGGACCTTTCCATATTCGAACTCAATTCGACCCGTCGTGATTATTCTCTTGTCTATATTGATTCGTCTCTTTTATTATCAAGCCTACTTGTGCAAGTTGAAAATATGCGATTTATTATGTGAAGGCAAAGATGAGGCGAGTTCACCGAAACTACCCCACCTGAGCGAGCGGTCGTCCTCGACCGAGCAATGTCTTCGAGCAGCCGTTGCAAGGCTAAGTTCGAACGCCGTCGGCGTTCCTATTCCTCCGATTGACTGAGCGGGACGGGGCACTACATGCATGATGTATGGAACGGTGAAATCCTTTGTGGGCAAGAGAGAACTTGAGTGTTGTAGCCAACCTGGCAAATTTAGTTGGGCTATTGAAAGCCTTTGTAATATCAGTTCATTATCAATAGAGAATTGTTTCGTATACTCTGTTTTCTTGTGTTTGCTAATATCAAATCAAAGATAACCATTTTGAGAACTTGTCATCTTGCCTTGCACGAGCATAACTTCAGGCTCGTGCGGCATCACGCCCCCTGCGAGAACGATGATTCGGGTGATTCCGGGTCGGGGCGTGACAGAAGCAGCAGCAACCGTGAGAAGGAAAGAAACAGAAGCAGCAACAGCCGCGAGAAGGAAAAAAAAAACAGAAGATGCGAGAAAAAAAGAAGCAACAACATGTACCTTTTTGTTCTTCTTCATGTTCTTCTTCTTCTTTTTCTTTTTTGTTTTCCTGTTTTGGGAGGAGTGAAAACATTGGGAGCAGTGAGTCTTTTTTTTAGTCTTTTTGAGGTTTTTTTTTTCTTTCGAATCTTGTTTGTAGACTTTTGAGTCTTCCTTCTTTTTCTGGGTCTTTTGGCCCTGGGAGAAGTGAAAAAAAAATCAGGAACAATGAAAAATCGAATAATAATATAAACAAAATTAATATATAATATATTTTTGATTATATTATATTTGTTGTCATATATTTTCAATATTTGTTGGTTAATTAATCATTTTTTTATTTTTATATAGTGTATACTTCTGTATAATTGTGTATGGTACAAAAGACGACCTAAATAAAAACGAACATTGATCTCAAATAGTGTACCGAATAAGTCTACCCCTACCGCACCGCGTACTTGTACCTGTACCACGTACCAAAGCGACCCACGATCCTGGTATCATTGCCCTCAACCATGATATTGGTCAGATTCTATCTCGTCTGCAAAATACGACAATGGTTATATTAACTTATTAGCGTGCAACCAGTTAGGAGCAAGTCTTCCATTACTTTTTAAGATTTAAATACACCAGATTTGATATAATTGTGGAAGGTCAAGTTGGTGCCTAGTGTTGAAAATGTGCAGTCATATTTGGTCAATGTTAGAGAGACTGCCTGTGTTGGCAATCCTATTGTAATATGAGCACACAAGTTCCATTTGTAGAGTGGAAACAATATTGATGCTGTTATTGCTTTGTCTGCTTATATGGACTCTCTGGCCTCATTACTTCCAGATAGATTCCCTTCCCCCATTTTATCTTGGATGCTACATGTGTTCTAGTTTTTGTCACGCAACAAATGATGATAAACATTATATTCATTAGGTTGCTGAAATAAGCCGAGTGTTGCGAAGTGGTGGTGTCTTTGTAGCAACTACATTTCTCTCATCTCCCTTGAACACTCCTTTCCCTTTAGAATCATCGAGGCCTCTCAGACAGGTGAGCTATATTTTCCACTGACTGCTTGTTTTATTGCTATATAGGATAATACTAGGAGGAAGCTGACAACTTATCATACTTGCAGTTGTTTGGTCAAGTAACCAATACTTATGCATTTTTTACTGAAAAGGAGATTGAGGACTTGTGCAAGTCCTGTGGCCTCACCAATTATACGAGCAAAGTACAAAGAGCATTCATTATGTTCTCCGCTCAGAAGCCATGAAGTAGAGAGCTGCGAGTCTGCTGAATTTTTATTTCACCATTCTCTGTAATTACTGTGTAAGGAAATTGCATCAAGTGGAGAGTTGAACCATGTTCTATGATTATCTTGAATGAAGGACATGCATATGGGAAATTTGTCTCAGGTTGTATTATTGACAAAACAGCAAACCACAGAATTGAGTGATTACTTGAATCAAGAGCATGTATATAAGAAATTATAGGAATTGTCTCAGTTATTGTTTATTGACAGACAACAAAAGACATCAATTTGTAAGTGACATTTCTATTGACAAAGGCACGAAAGAAAACTATTTCCTTATTATGTAAATTGTTCACTTAAGTATTTGTTAATTATCTTTGGATCATTTTATTACTGGTCATTATTTCAAATTTATGAGACTGATTTCAACTGAAGTGCTTAGGAGTTGAGAGGAAGCATATTTTTGATCTATATCCAGAATCGATGGATTGTCTTTCAGTGCACCAAGACAATGTTATAATCATGAAATTTGTGATTAAGACTTCAGTTGGGAGAAGGAAAAGGAAATCAAGTTAAGAAATAGTATATGCTTTGGCAATAGAAATCAAAATAGCGAAGGGAGCGAAAAAGGTGAAACCTTGAGCATATTTTATTTGCCAAATCTCTGAAATAGTCCACACTTCAAAATTGTTGCATTTGTTTCTCTCTCTTTCCATTTCCTTTTTTCCTTTTTTTTCCTCAATCAAACTTTTTCTCTCTAAAAAAAATGCTAACAGTCTTCATATTGTTTTTCTACCTTGTGATGCAGGATGCATAGAGGGAGGATCTGGACATTGTTCTCAATTCTTGCTACAGGATGACATGTATTGGGGAATAAACTGGTCACTTCTGGTTCTTGCAAGGTTGGCCACTTTCACTCTGCATTTTTGTTTCTCCATATAAAAAAGTTCAGTCCTGCAAGTAATGCAGTGTTGTCTGTATAATATTCTCTCATGGCCCTTTAAGCTTCTGCTCAAGCTCCACTTTTTCTTTTGATGTCACTAAGGCTTTTGACTGAAATAGCTATAGAAAAGTACAGGCATGCAACTGGTTTAGGTTGGGAACTTCAAGTAAAGAAATGTCTGATTTTAATATTTGTGAGGGTTAGGCTTGAGGACATAACTTCTTACGATATACCATTAATGGGTAAGTTACTGCTCCTCAAGAGGCAATATGCTGTCTTTGTAGATAATAGTTGAATGGTAAAATTGTTTTATGTAGGGAAAAAAGAATGCTGAGGGTCTAAGGGTTGGTAAAACAATACTGAGCATGTCAAATTTGTTCTAAGAGGCATCTGCTGAAACTGAGAAAATATCATAATATTCAATTAGACAAGAAAAGTCAATGTATTGTGAAACAATGAAGTGAAGAGCCAGGAAGAGTGCATAAGGTGTGAGTCACACTCATGATAGAGATGAAGTCTAGAAATTCAAATATATAAACTGTGACTCAAGGAAGATCTTGGGGATAGAGTTAACAAATGGACTCTGATTTGTTCTTTTTAGAACAAAGTCCATATGAATAAATTGGATGAACACCCATATAATTTAGACACCTAACATGACTACAAATAGGTGCAGGGACAGTTTTCCTACGGAACATTGTAATAAAAGATTCTACAACCCTTTCATTTATATTATTTTAAATCCATTCATTTATATCTGACTCTTCAAAAAGGGAATAGGGGTGGAAAAAACGAAGTCCATATAATAACGTATACATGTTACCATTAACTTTTTGTGATATTTCTTAAACCGCCAACTTACATCTTAATATTTTCCTTTACTCTTATATTCTATGGAGAACTTAAGTAAATTAAATCAATAACCTTTATACTTGTGGCATTCAGAGGATAGAGATTTGCATATGTGACCATACGTGCTAACCGACTACGAACTACTGCTATTTGATATAGTATTTCTTACTCTGTTCTGACAATTTTAAAGGACAATATGCCAAACATTATTACCTTGGCTAGTGACGTTATTCGACATAACCTTGGAAGACTGTGTACTCCAGTCAAAGTTCAGAGAGAGGCCCTTCACTTTAATGAAGCCAAACACTTTCAAATGTTCATCATTGGAAGATGACAACAACTTAAGGATTTAATAACATTAATTTAGACATATAAAAACCGAAACAACAATACACACGAGTGCTCCTCCCAAAACTTTCCAGCTGGGTGTCACTGCTACAAATCATATGACCACAAGGTACTAGACAGATCAAACCCTTATATCTCTAGCTCTCTGGGTTCCCCAAGTCTTCGAAAGAAAAAAAATTATTATCCTGGTCTGATCTCGAGATAGTCTGACTATACCTTTGCTTATTAGCCTGCACAACTTTATGCTTAGAATTGGTATAATACAGCATGATGCCTTCGTTAATGTATAAAAACTGTTTTATTTACTGTTTGATTCCTCTAATTTCCATGGAAGCTAGTGGTATGTAAGCCAGACTAACAGAAGCATCGTCTAAATAATACTTAATGGTTGCTTTGGCTAAGTTGAAGAGTCAGTATTCTGTGGGAAAAAATCCTAAAAAACTAGTTTAGAAGTTCCTAGTATAGGAACTGTGGAAATGATGCACATTTAGAGAGAAAATTTCTTCTATCTAAATGATTCTCAAAATGAGCATTTCTTATAGTGAATTGTCGTTTGGGATCCTACGGTGCATGATTAGAAATTTGGGAAATTGAGGTGATGTATTGGTAAGGTTTACTGTAAGGCGATTTATATTATTGCACTCAAACATAGTTATTTGAACTTTCAACTAGTTTCAATATCGTTCTCTGTCTGCCTTTTTTGAGAGAGAAATGGGTGAGTACTTAGTGCAGGAACACTTGGAACTAAACCCGCCTGCCAATTTAATAAAGTGTTTTATGGGTCAAATTAATTTTAGATCTATGGTAGAAGAGAAATGTCTTCATTTCTGTGTTTCAAGTACCTCGATATTGCATTAAGAACATTTTTTTTTTTTTTGAAATTTCAGCTAGATGATCATGAGATCTATTGCTTGCCTCCTGCTTGATGATTTCAGCTAGATGATCAAGAAGAAAATTACTTCTACTTATATGATTGAAGAGATTTAGTGGACTGAACCTGTCTTCATTTCTGTGTTTCAAATACCCTTTTTATTTTATTTTTATTTTTTTGAGATGCCCGGCGATACGCACGGGACTTTGTGCACGCTGCATTTCATGCGTGTTGGGCCCACTGTCACCTAAACTCCCATCAAATAAATGGAAGGAATAATACGCCCCCGTGGCTCGATCCACTGGTCTTCCGCCAACCAGCCATGATCTTATACCTCTCCTCGGTAACCACAAGAGCCACTCGAGTTCGGTTGTCTCAAGTACCTTGATATTGCACTAAGAACACAATTTTTTGAAATCTCAACTAGATGATCATGAGATATATTGCTTGCTTCCTGCTTGTTTATTAAGCAGGAAGAAAATTATTTCTACTTATATGATTGAAGAGATTTATGGAACTTAATTAATCACTATGATTAAGTAATACCTGCAGCAAATTGGGTTCAATATGTTTCTTTTTTTCCCTTTCTGTTTCTTGTGTACCAAGTCATTGTCCATCATAATTTTCTTTTATATTCTGATCAATCTGAAAATTTTCTACACTTAATTGTTTACTTGATATTTGATCAATGTACTTAAATTACATCAGTTCAACTCGAGAAAACCTTCACATATTACATAGTCAGGAAAACCTTAAAAATTCCATGGCACTGCTCCAAACTTTGATAATAATAATATTCCTCTAATAGCAGCATAATAAGTTATGTAGGTAGGAACTACAATCAGATCTTTGGTAGTCTTCAAGTGCAAAAGGTGGCATAAAGTCTTAGGCACTGCATATCTAACAATATCGCAAATTCATGACTTAATAGGTAATTAACTAAGGAAGCCTTAGGGAATTGTACAATAAAAGCTTGGAATTGGGAACCATGTGAAGCTATTATGTCAATAATCCCATAACCCTAGTAGTTTAACAGCAAAAGACAAATAAGTAGTCAAAAATATCGGCATCACTTAACACATAGGAGATCTATGTGGGATCCCTTTCCTTCTGCTCATGTTCATGGCAGTGTCCTCATCGGAGATGCTGCTTGCTGACCTTGAGAAGAAGTAGAGCCCACCCTGCTTTTTATGTGTGATCTCTGTGCATGGCATGCTGAAATTCTCCGAGTCTGATGAGCCCATGGGCTCGTCGCCTTCGACGACTGTCGAATGGGTTGTCTCGTTAGCCTCGTCATCCCCACCGTAGACATCGTTGGGAATGAAGAAGTCTGGGCTCAATTGCAGCGATTTGCACTTCCTCAAGTATGGGGATAAATCCTTCTTATTCCTTAATAAATAGTCCACCTGAAAATAAACAAATAAGATCATTTGAATGATTTTTGAGCATTTAGTATCGTAGATATATGATAATTCTTTGTAGAAACAGTAGATGTGTGAATTATGGTTGAAGGAATTCGTAGAACAGTAGGTGACATATTGAGAAGCTTGAAAGAAAGCATTAAATTATCCTAGCTTTGTTTTTTCTTTTTCTTTTTATTTCTCAGTTCCATTGTAACTACAAGATGAGCGAGAGAAATAGGAAATCTAGAATCATATGGTAGTTTAAATGATCTCAAGAAATAATTTTGTACTGCAACCCATTGGATTGTGATGAGGGGCTAGATTTTATGTGTACTTCCTTTGTGTTTTGTATTAGCCACCCTTTTGATTGTTTCAGGGGCTAGTTTAGTGTGTACTCTATTTGGTGGTTTCATTATTTTCTCATTGATGAATCATGGGGGGAGGGTTATCCTCGCACACTTTAGCTTGTGTGTGTTTGCAAGACTTCTTAGAGAAATTGTGTACATAATTGAAGAAGCAGCTTTAAGGAAAGCATTTTAATAAACCTAAGTTTCGGTTTTGTATCTTCTCCATTTCTTAGTGTACATAAGATGACTGTGAGAGAACTAGGAAATCTCGACTCATCTAGTAATTTAGGTGTCCTCAAGTGAAGAATTGTATGCATTTTGCAATCAAGATTTTGATGGGAATGAAATGCAAGAGATCTAGCAGACCACTATTCCCGAGTATTCTAAGTTTTTTTTTTTCCTTGAAAATCTTAATTAAATTAGCTTCTGGTTTCTCTGCAGCCCATCAAAGTGCTCGAGCAACTTGATTTGGCTAGGGCTACGAAAGTTCACACTCCAAGCCTCACCAGTAAGCTCATGCAAATTGCAACAGGTAAGTCTTATTTCATGAAGATGAGCTCAACTTGATACAATATAGGATAATTATATGACTGTTTTTTTTTCAATGTCAACTGTCACTGCTATAGATGCTTAATAGCGGGGATCCTGATCCCCGTCATATATAGATAGCCCAACATGGAAACTCGGAAACTCTTTAGTATCACGATGATTGTACCTTACACCCTAGAGAGCAATGAATATAAGGCTCCTGGAGGCACCTATCACAGGAGGTGCAAACGTTTCCAGACCCCTTGAACTGCCTGCTTTGTGGGCGCTTCTTAAGGAACACCACCTTGGAGCTATTGATCGTGTAGGACTGCATGCAGTAAAGAGATTCAATTCTACTAAGTATCTATAGTATTGACTAGAACACGACGACCTTATATATCAGTTAACGTGATCGAGAAGTGAGACTAATAACCTGAACGTTTGAGCAGTCGATGAGCTTCTCGAGGTCTTCTAATCTCACGACATCGTTGTAGACGTATCGCCTAACCTGCAGGAGCCTGTGGTGACGATGAGAGGTCACGCAGTGGGGGCAGATGCTGGTGCAGCAGTCCAAGCAGCATATGTTCTTCTCGTTCTTCTTTGCGCTCTCGTGGAAGGAACAACCAATGAAGAACTTCTGAGTGTCTAGAGCCTCCAACCATGCTGGCTTCTTAATTCCCTGCAACCCAACAGAAACTGAGTACTACAACCAATTGAGCTCATCCTTGGAGTTGGAATAGCTAGTGTTTGGAAACACTTACCATGATCACATCAACCTTGATAGGGAGAGAGAGAGAGAGAGAGATATGAGTTTGGTTGGGGGGTATTTATGGAGGATCACAAGCTAAGGGAGCATGAGGTTATATTTTAAGTCCTTGGTTAGCTACACCACATTTTGTCAAGAAGGAAAATAAGTTTCCAACCTGCATCCCCTGCGAACGCACATCCGATGCAGTGCATGACATGTGGGCCTCAGTTTTCTTGTGGGCGCATCCTGGCCCATATGTCATGATCTAATGTGCATATGCTCGGAAGGCGTGCGCGTTCGGAGAGTATTGCTCATTAAAGAAAGGGAGATGGAGAGAGGGAACGTGGGTGCTGGTTTCTAGTGTTTCGCAACTCTCCACCCCCCTTTTAACTAGGAAGAAGCCCAAGCCTTGTTCTTGGCTTGAGAGCTCAGAGCAGGTAAACTAATGCAAGAGGGGGAGTTGCCGAGGAGCTTTTGATTCCTTGTTTCTTGCCATATGTAGGAGAAAAGGGCATGGCTTTTCTTGGCCCACATGAGCCCATGCATGACCTCATGAAACACTGCCTTGGGCTTTGACATTGGCTAACATGTAGGGTGGTTTTTATTTCATTTTCTTTGTTGTACAGTTTTGGGACTTGGAAACTTTGTAGTTTCTAGTGTCACTACAAGTGCTCATTAGATTATTTGGACAAATTACTCTACTAACCAAGCTTAGAACCATGACCATGTGCGAAACATAAGTTTGTTTCTCAGTTTTACACAGTTAAAGCTAGTAATTTCATTTACAATGATCATTTGATATATATATATATATATATATATATATATATATATATATATATATATATAAGCAATGGGTAATTGTGGCGAACTCGCCTCCACCGGGGCTAGAACTCCTGGCCACTTGGGCCGCATGCATCTCTCTTAACCACTAGGCTAGAGGTATATATATCAAATGGCCTCTAGCCTAGTGGTTAAGAGAGAGGCATGCGGCCCAAGTGGCCAGGAGTTCTAGCCCCGGTGGAGGCGAGTTCGCCACAATTACCCATTGCTTATATATATATATATATATATATATATATATATATGAAAAAAAAGAATATATATATATATATATATATATATATATATATATATATATATATATATATATATATGAGTGCAATATTCGGATTTGTTTCTATAGAGGTTTTTGTTAAAATTGTACGCTTTCACTTATAGGATATAGTTTTTTGGACTAATTAGTATATAGTAAGCATGTTTATCGACAAGCTCAAATGATGTTGCTCAGAAGCTTTGATTATCTACAATATGTTTTCTACCACACAACAAATTACCATGTCTGATTATATTTCGGGCTTTCTCCACAGACCTGAAGTTTAAGCAATTTTTATCTACATAATCTTCTATAGATCAATCTATTTTATTATTGTAATTACCTGCAAAACAACCTCTTCATATATATGAGGATAAGGCTGTATACATCTTCACTCTCTCTAGAGTCCAAACCCTGCGTAAGGAGGAGCCTCGTGGCACTAGGATATATACCTTTTCCAAAAAAGAAATTACCTGTGAAATGTTAACGTTTCAAAATCTTTATTATGCATGGTTAACTATTGATTTTGCTGGGAAAAAAAAACCATATTTATATGTGACAATGAGCTTTTTGCGTGTTTTTCTACTCGAGCTAATCTATGAAAATTATGTCTGTGCAAGTACTCAAGATTCAAGAAAGAGCTGGTATGTCTGTGCTAATACTCTAGAAAGAATAGCCAACATCATTTCTGCTTATAAATAGGTAAAAATAAAGAACAAAGGTATTTTCCTGGCCAGTGATGATCTGTCAATAGCCTAAGTTTGGACTTTGCATCTTAAGCAAGAAGTATGAAACTAATATATATATATATATATATATATATATATATATATATATTATATATATATATATATATATATATATATATATATATATATATATATAACCCCCTTAGAAAACCCCCTAAAATCCCCTCACTCTCAGCCGTCCATTTAATGTTAATATTAATGTTAATATTAATGTTAATGTTAATATTAATATTTATTTTTATATTAATGTTAATGTTAATGTTAATATTAATGTTAATGTTAATGTTAATATTAAGTTTAATGTTAAGTTTAATGTTAATTTTAGTATTTAATGTTAATATTAACATTAATATTAACATTAACATTAACATTAATATTAACATTAATATTAACATTAAATGGATGGCTGAGAGTAAGGAAATTTTTAGGGGGTTTTCTAAGGGGGGCTTTTGATCCGCTTCCTATATATATATATATATATATATATATATATATATATTATATATATATATATATATATATATATATATTTTATATATATATATATATATATATATATGTTTTCTTAAGTAATTTACGGTTGGTTAATATAAGTTTGGAGTTTGGTTCTTCTACTAGAATCCTAGTTCTCATTTAATTTTCTTAATCCTGGATGAGTTAGTCTTGAGACTGAAATAATACTTTACCATTTTATGAAGTTTTTGCTAACTTGGCCATTTTCTTTTATCTATGTCTACATCTTGTGCGATCTTCTTGATCCATGTTGTTTATATCTGCTGTTCTATCATCGATCTTACCATATGTTCTGCAAAAGTATTGTACAGACAGCCAATTTGAAGACTATTCTTCACTACTGAGAAGTGTATCAGTTCAGGAGTATTCATATCCAAAAGATCTTAGTTAGTTCCTATTCGCACGGTAAATTTCATAAAATCTAGTGAAATAGGTAAATTGCATGATTTACTTTACGGCACTATTGTTAACTTGTTATTTCAGAATGGAGAGATGAAAAGGATATTCATGGGATATTTACCAAGTTATGAATGGCAAAAAGGAAATAGAAAAATGATTGGATAATATAGTTTGGCTAGTTGTTATGTTTCCAGTGGGTGTTTGTGTAGGAATTTGCATCTGATATTTAGAGATTGGATTCCATATGTCCACCAATAGCTGCCTAGAATGAGGAGATCTATGAAACAAGGATAGGGACACTAGAAGCCACTGAGATTTTATTATTAGACAAGTTAATGGTGTGTGTGTGTGTGTGCATAATTTCAATGTATTAATCCAGAATCTCAAGGGCCAGCTATTGAGCTTGCACACATACCTCTGTCATTGATTATCTCTACCTACTCTAGTTGACAAGAGATTTTAATCAAGCTATACACCTACACAAACAACTGGTTTTTGGTAGCTTACAAAAAGTGATTGCTTTGATTTATATAAACTCTTGCGCTTTATTCTGAAAACAGGGAAATGGTTCTGCAATAGAAACCGCAGTATTTGGTACAACTAAAGAAGAAAAGGGGTATGTTTACATGTCTCTTGTATAGAAACAAAGTTCCATTGATAAGTTAACATGTTCATGTTTGTAGAAAAGGGATTCTGTCATTGTATATATGCCTATTATGCATATCTAAACTTTTTATTATTATTATTATCTATTGAATTCTTTTTTCGTTTGAAATTAGGTATATATGTTACAGTTATTGGCCACTTAATGGCCCACAACTCAACCCCACATGACTCGAAGGCCTACAAATCTGACTTGAAGGTCTATAACTCGTCCGAAGGCCCGCACCCGGCCCAGGACGTGAAGGCCTACAAACTCAGCTTGAAGGTCCATAACCCCCGGTCTGCCTGACCCACATCACACCATTGGCGCCAAGTAATTACCCACTTGGAATTAATTGCATCTCCCGTGGCTTGAATCCATAACCACCACGGAGGATGTCTTACACCTTAGCCACTTGAGATAGAGGCGCTTACCAACACGTTGAATAACTACTACAACCATGAGGCTTTGACTTCTAATATATATACACTCTCACCTAATATTGAAAGGATTGAACCCACCAAGCCATGATGCATTATATATATATATATATATATATATATATATATATATATATATATATATATATATGGATCAAATCCACCAAGCCATGATGTGGATCAAAATATATATATATATATATATATATATATATATATATATATATATATATATATATGTGGATCAAACCCACCAAGCCATGATGCGTTATGTCTCCACATACATCATGGCTTAGTGGGTTCGATCATTTCAGTATTGGGTGAGAGCGTGTATATATTAGAAGTCAAAGCCTCATGGCTCTAGTGGTTATTCAACATGTTGGCAAGCTAGGGTAAGAGTCGTCCCTCAATCTCAAGCGCCTCTATCTCAAGTGGCTAGGGTAAGAGCCGTCCCTCCAAGAGGTTTTGGGTTCAGGCCTCTTTCTGGGGAAGTTCTTTAATTTTCAAGTTGTTGGAGAATTAAAGAGGACAACTGGATGGGTACTGCGGGCCAGAGTGCCGGCGGGCGGGCTCAGGTATTCACTGAAAATGCATGTGCCCACAGTATTGCTTTGTTCTATATTTATTTGCTATAAAATCTAACAAATATGTGACTCTTTTTTTCCTTTTGAACCCAAAATAAAAACAAATTATATATATATATATATATATATATATATATATATATATATATATATATATATATATATATATATATATATATATCGAACTCCGACCGCTTGGGCCGTATGCATCTCTCTTAACCACTAGGCTAGAGGTCATTTGCTATATATATATATCGAACTCCGACCACTTGGGCCGCATGCATCTCTCTTAACCACTAGGCTAGAGGTCATTTGCTATATATATATATATATATATATATATATATATCGAACTCCGACCACTTGGGCCGCATGCATCTCTCTTAACCACTAGACTAGAGGTCATTTTATATATATATATATATATATATATATATATATATATATATATATATATATATATATATATAGCAAATGATCTCTAGCCTAGTGGTTAAGAGATGCATATATATATATATATATATATATATATATATATATATATATATCAAACTCCGACCACTTGGGCCGCATGCATCTCTCTTAACCACTAGGCTAGAGGTCATTTGCTATATATATATATATATATATATATATATATATATATATATATATATATATATATATATATATATATCGAACTCCGACCACTTGGGCCGCATGCATCTCTCTTAACCACTAGGCTAGAGGTCATTTGCTATATATATATATATATATACCACTAGGCTAGAGGTCATTTGCTATATATATATATATATATATATATATATATATATATATATATATAGGCTAAATGACCTCTAGCCTAGTGGTTAAGAGAGATGCATGCGGCCCAAGTGGTCGGAGTTCGAGCCCCAGTGGAGGTGAGTTCGTCACAATTATCCATTGCTTCAAGTATATATATATATATATATATATATATATATATATATATATATATATATATAAGGAGGGATCAACATCTCCTCACTTTTGCATCCCCCAAAGCATCTCCATGATAACAACCATTGGATATTGTTTTAAGTTATCTAATCTTAACCGTTAATTTTTCAATGGTTACGATTAGATGACTTAAACAAGATCCAATGGATTTGAAAGAGAAGATGCTTAAGGGATGCAAAAGTGAGGGGATGTGGACCTCTCCTTTATATATATATATATATATATATATATATATATATATATATATATATATATATATACTATCATATGTGCACGTGCCTTGCACGTATTTTAACATTTTTTAATGAAATAAATACACCAACCCTCCCTATGTTTCATGAGTATTACAGAGACTACCCCTATTTGAAACTAATTACACTCACCACCCCTCTCCTTTAGAAATTTTATAAAACATAGGGGTAGTTAGTGTTATATTTTTATAGAAAATAGAAACTATAGGGGTGGTCCGCGTAATTAGTTTCAAAGTAGGGGTAGTTTCTGTAATAAGTGTAAAACATAGGGATAGTTAACGTAATTTGCCCAAAATTAATGAACTATTTTTAATTAGTATAAGTCTGTAAGGATATTTTCGGAATTCAAAAGTTTCACCATCTAAGTTTTCCTATTATATAGTAGAATATATATATATATATATATATATATATATATATATATATATATATATATATATATATATATATATAGAGAGAGAGAGAGAGAGAGAGAGAGAGGAGGGATATATATATAGAGAGAGGAGGAATACATATATATATATATATATATATATATATATATATATATATATATAGAGAGAGAGAGAGAGAGAGAGAGAGAGAGAGAGGAGGGATATATATATATATATATATATATATATATATATATATATATATATATATATATATATATATATATTCCTCCTCTCTCTCTATATATATATCCCTCCTCTCTCTCTCTCTCTCTATATATATATATATATATATATATATATATATATATATATATATATATATATATATATATGAGGAAGGATAGGCATCTCCACAATTTTTGCATTCCCATGCATCCCCATGTTCACATTCGTTGGATGTGTTTTAAGTCATCTAATCTTAATCATTGGTAAATCAACGGTTAAGATTAGATGACTTAAAGCACCATCCAACGGTGCAAATAGGGGAGATGCTTGGGGATGCAAAAAGTGTGGGGATCTTGATCCTTCCTATATATATATATATATAT
The DNA here is from genome assembly GCA_029216955.1 of Iris pallida. Classification (NCBI taxonomy): domain Eukaryota; kingdom Viridiplantae; phylum Streptophyta; class Magnoliopsida; order Asparagales; family Iridaceae; genus Iris; species Iris pallida. The sequence goes on along the minus strand of JANAVB010018993.1, from coordinate 16,528,720 downwards.
ATATATATATATATATATATATATATATATATTAACAAAACGAAAATTACGAAATTACGAAGTTCAACATGTAGACGGGTGCTCAGCCCGATGTGGGAAGTGTCTCGAAAATTTCGGGTAGCCAATACCAGAAATTACGAATTTCAAAAAATTCGAAACGGGGGTTTGAATGGGCACGCTGCCTGAGGAAGTGGGGGAGTGGAGCACGCAACCCCACGTGGGCGCGCTGACCGAGATGTGTGTGTGTGGGGGGGGGGGGGGGGCGCTCAGCCCGAGGGGGAGAGGCGCGCGGCTCGAGGAGCCTCGCCCCCCCCCCCCCCGCGCGTTGTGCCCGAGTCCGGGGGCACCAGCAGCGTTGGCCATCAGCAGTGGGAGAGGCTGGGGCCGGGATGCTACGGCGGGGGAGAACGAGAGAGGGGCGGGGGCTCCGACGAGGAGAGTCAGCCCGAAACGTCGACGGCGGGGACCGCGGCCTTCGGGAAGGACTGGGCGGAGCCGGGAGAGAGGGAGGGAGGGAAGCGGAGGGGGAGAGCTGAGAGGGAGGGCCGGGGGAGGGAAACCTCCAGGCGACCGCCTACCACCGACGGGGGAGAGAAGGGTCCTCCAGCATGCGGCGCAGGGATCGCCGGAGCGTGGGCGGCGGCGCCGCAGGCGAGGGTCCACGGACCGACTCCAGGGAGGACGCCTGAACGGGGGAGGCCGAGCTCAACGACGAGCACGAGGGCCGGTGCGCGGCCACCGTAGCCTACGAGAGGGGGGCCTCCGACGCCGGAGAGGACGCCGGAGGAGCTGGAGGGGCGCAAGCGGGGGTCGCTACATGGCCGCCGGGCGCCGGCCACTGAAGAGAGAGAAACGCGGCCCCCGACGATGGGGGGCCGCCTCCGCGAGAGGATGAGGCGCTGGCCACTTCAGAGGAACGGCGAGGGGGGGCGACAAGATGGGCGGAGGCGTGCCAGGCTGAGCTCCAGGGCCTCCGGGGGCCGAGGGGCTGCAGTGGGCGGCCGGGGAAGCTGAAGGCGGCCACTGCAGAGAGGGGGCTGTGGAGGGCCACTTCAACGGGCAGGAGACGTGCGCCGACGACGAGAGGGGAGACGCGGCTGATATATATATATATATATATATATATATATATATATATATATATATATATATATATATATATATATATATATATATATATATATTCCTTAAACTTGTGGGGAAAGTGAGGGGATGTGGATCCATGTGCATAGAAAATATTACTGCCTAGGGTTAAGGAAATCATATTACCTACATATTTCAAGGGTGGCAACGACGTGGAGGATAACGATGTATAATACTTGTGGCTATTTCGCGTGGTCTTGTAAGTTTATGTGTTTTATATAAGGATATTGAAAATGATGTACCAAATACTCTCACAATAGTATTAAGAGAAAATTTGAGTGGCACCCCACTTTTTTTACGCTTATTTAAGGTGCAACTCACAAGTTTACATGAATGTATGACACCCCCCATTTTGGACGGTTTCTATCTAAAACGAACGGTCATTTTTTTTTTTTTTGACGAAAATGTCCTTGTCTCCTTTTGTGTGTTCCCCCTCCCCGTCACACGTGGCTGCACCCCCCCCCCCCCCGTCGTGCTCGGCCCCCCTCCACGGCGTCGCCGCACTCCCTCCCCCTCCCCGACCTCGCCGTACCCCCTCGGCCATCACCACCACCACCATCACCAACATCATCACCATCATCATCATCACCACCACCATCAACCATCATCACCGCCCCCCCTCCCGCTCCGCCCCCTAGCCCCCACCGCAGCAGCCGCAGCAGCAGCCGTAGCAGCCGTAGCAGCGTAGCGCGCGACAGCGTGGCGGCGGTGGGGGCTAGGGGGCGGAGCGGGAGGGGGGGGGTGCGACGAGGTCGGGGAGGGGTGGGGGGAGTGCGGCGACGCCGTGGAAGGGGGCCGAGCACGGCGGAGGGGGGCGGAGCACGGCGAAGGGGGACGAGACGAATAGTTGACGCGGGGAAGAAGAGAACTGATAGGGGGGTATTTTCGTCAAAAAAAATTGGTCAACGGGATTGACCGTTCGTTTTGGACTGAAACCGTCAAAAGTGGGGGGTGTCATACATTCATGTAAACTTGTGGGGTGCACCTTAAATAAGCGTTAAAAAATGGGGTGACACTCAAATTTTCTCTAGTATTAATTAAGTATGTTTTTACTGTTAAAAGAAAAACTAAAGAGAATGGGAGATTATATTATTTCTTCGCATGCTCATGAGTTTAATTATATAGAGGAACTCACGTGTGGATTTGTACGGCTTGCATGTTCGAACTCGATTTGGAACCACTCAAATGCCAACACGTGATCCTCTCATTCAAAATACTCTCTCGAATTAAACACAAAAACTTCCCAGTTAGAGTTATTCTACTAAATCTAGATTAACTTAAATGAATGTTCCGATGCACAAAATGTGAGAACTCTTATTTGGTACCTTCAACACTGCCACACTGTCAGTGGAGTCCTGTCACGATCCGATCCCAATATAATGGGTCCAGTCGTATCATGTCCAGGTTGCACCGTTGTGAGACGGCGACAGTAAGTTGTATGAACACAAGCAGTACAAATGTTTAAACGAAAAATAAAACATTTTATTAAACATTCTGAAGTACAACTAAAGTCGATATGAAAATGAAGAAAAAAAATAAAAGTATTCAACATCACAAAGGTTTGTTTATTACAACTTTAGGAAAAGTGAACTAATCAAAAAAGGGTGCAGCTATGACTCATGGTTCCTCTGCCCTGGTTCAGCTAAGTCCTCAGAACCCAAGTTGGGCCCATAATAGGAAGTGTAAGCCAGCTCATCATCGTCGCAGTCACCTAAAAATGTTGTCTCCAGTCAGGAGAGAGCAAGACACACAAATCCATTCCAGCATTTTATTCAATAATTAAAAGATGAGACAAAAAGCAGTTTATAATGGAAATATTATTTTCTAAATAATAATAATAAAACAGTTATGCAGTAAAAACTCTGAAAAATGGAATGATGCAATCTAGCTACAGTAGTGTTTAGAGCACGTAACAGCATGTGGCCGGCTAGGGTTGGAGGCAATAAGTGTTCTAATGAACACGGTCCGGCTTCGGCCCAAGTGAGTTGGGCTTCCGCTATCCACAGTGATTCAGTAAGGGGCTTTGACCACAGGTGTTAACGTTACTCCCCCAATCCCCGAGTCAATGATTCAGTAAGTAGTCGAGTCAATGATTCAGTAAGCAGTCAAGTCAATGATTCAGTAAAACAGTCGATATGATCCGAGTAGGATCCCGTGAGTCAGGTGTCGATACAGTAACTCTATCATGCAATGGAATTAATTACCAATTAAAACACGAGTTTAGATAAGTATGACTTGCATTGGTTCTCCGAATGATGTAGACGGGAGCACAACACGGATCTTACGTAAGTTCTGAATCCTACATTAGTAATAATCTGTCCTTATAACTTATTCCAAAGATTGGCTAATAAAGCCACTAATGCAACTACGTTAATTATAAACATTGCCATTTTATTAGAGAAAATAATAATTTAATTATGTAATATTTTGGTAAAACTATTTTATTAGTATTTTAAAAATAGGGCAGAAAATAATATATTTTGGAATATATTCAAAATAGTAGCAATTTTTATCGTGATTTAGTTTAATAGAAAATATCGCGTCTGAATATTCAAAATCTAATTTAATATTTTTTCTAAATAAACTTTACAAAATATTTTACTAATATTATTTCTTTAGTAAAGAATAATCATTTTTAATAATAAAAATACGTAAAACATTATTGTAGTAAAAATTACGATTTTATTAGAAAATATGTTATTATCTCTAGTTTTTCATTTCCATAAACTTTATTAACAGAAATAATGGTTAAAATACGAAAATAAACATTTTTACCTAAAAACATAAATATATAGTTTTTGGCCTAAAAAAAATACCATTTCCTGTATTAACATATATTTTGCTATATAATTAATATTTTGAGACTACATTTAATAATAATAATTATAAAATTATGGCAAAAGTGATATAATCATTGAAATAACGTTAATTCAACGTTATTCATAATTAAACGTAGATGATAACTCTAAATTCCATTAAGCTAACTAATTAAGATTAACCATCTAATTAATGCTAACAAAATTATTACCGAATCTAAAATAGGAAACTACTAAATTGGCTATCCCGGAACAGAAATGGTTCTGTGAATTAACAGAAGGTTGCGGGGTTTACCGAAGGATGTGACGGAGAACCGAGGGGATGCCTCGGACTCGAAACATACACGAGCACGGACACGGACATAGACACGTGCACGCGGACGGCACGGGGACGTGCGCAGGAAGGGCTGGCGGCGCAGGTTCTGGCGCGGGGCGCTATCGCGGGAGCGAAGCGGGGACAGGCTCGGAAGGTGGGGGAGAGGGGTCTAGATTCGGAGAGGATGACGAGATGAACGCGACGGTGGTCTCGGATTTGGATTTGGTGGAGGGAGGAGGAAGTTATTTAGTTTTTGGTGAAAAATGGAGTTGTGAAGGTTCTGTAAAATTTTTGGAGCTTCTGGTGTGTTTACGTACGGGAGATGAGGGTGAGCGGAGTGGGGCGCGGAGAGAGATGATCTGGGCTGAGGAATAGGGTCGTGGGGTTGAATGGGTGAGCTGGGGTTTGGGTTATTGGGTTTAAGTACTGGACTTAGATTGTGGGTTTGGCATTTGGGCTCACCAAAAAAAAAAAAAATCGAGCATGCATATTGATTAACTATAAAAATCATGGGCTTCACAACCTTCCATCCTTAGAAAAGTTCGTCCTCGAAATTTCAAGATGAGGGCCGGGTTACAATCATGCAATCATGTCTCAAAACAGTCAGGGTATTCTTCCTCAACAGCCTTATGCCTAACTAGGCTAACTTTCTTAAAGGAAATCCATCTAGTGCAATATCTTCATCAATCTTATACATTATTCTCAAATGACATTCTTCTCTCTTTAGAAACACAGTCACTATCCACAATTATGGATTTCTGCTTTCCTCCCTGAATTGTCAATTACCGTCATAATCTTAAAATTTTTTGTCTTTCCACCTTTTTTACTAATCACATATAATATTTCCCGCTATATGTTTGTGTAACCACCACTTTTCTAAAACAGGGGTGTAATGCACATATCTCGTATTACGTATTTGGAATACGTGTACGTATTTTGACCCGTATTGCATGTCTCCCTGCTTGATTTATTTTGGCATTTCATTGATGGGTTTATTTTGGTTCGGTTCGGCTTGTTGGCTTGGTTCGGTTTTGTTGGAGAACCAACCCACCTACCTACCACCACCATCACCATTTATTAACTCCCACTCCTCTCTCTCTCCTCATTAATTCTTTTCCATTACTTCTTCTTCACCATTACTTCTCCACCAACCTGAGAGAGTGGAGAGCTTAGGCAAGTGCATCTTGCTTCATGGGGGAACTCCATTTTTATTGTTCCATTGACTTCCTCATGTGCTTCTAACCCACTTTAATACTTAGCAGTTTTCATTTCTGTGGTTAATTTCTTGTAGATCTAATTTTGTGGTATTTTCGATTTTCATAAATTTTGATCTAACAAACTTGCATATTTTTGCTAGTTGATGGTTCCATGTTGTAGAGAATTCCATTTTACCCAAATTTGACCTACGAGAGTTTGGATTTGGGGTTCCTATTGTTGTTTGGTGGAGCATGGAGGCCATGGTGTTTTCCGTGGACATGTTCTCTGTGGGAGCTATTAATTGCACTCTGAGCCGCATGAGCATATTTGTCCTGAGCCGCATGGCCTTAGGCATTAGCATTTAATAATTGCATGCTTTAGCAGTTGCTCGCATGGAGCACAATGTCAGCCGCATATGGCCAACACAATGTTAGCCGCATAGGCCTTTAAATAATTGCCAGGCCATTAATATTTGCTTGACCATTTAAAATAATTGCCAGGCCATTAATATTTGCTTGACCATTTAAAATAATTGCCAGGCCATTACTTAGCCGCATATGGCATCACTACTCAGGTGAGCCGCATAGGCCAATGGCCAATCTGTTAGCTGGCCGCATGGCCTTTACAAATGTGTGCTTGCATGCATTTAGCAATTAATGACAAGTTTGCATGCATTTAGCATTAATAACAAGCTTGCATGCATTTAGCATTTATATTATGGCCATTTCAAGTTGGCCGCATAAGAGAATTCATGGCCGGCCGCATGGCCTTTCAATTATTTTGCATGAACGGCTGCATGCATTAGCTAATTCATTGGCCACATGTATTAAAGCATGGCCGCATGGAGCATTCCATGTATTAGCTAAAGCATTTAATGCATTACCATGCATTAACTAATGCATTTAATGCATTAGCATACCACATGGCCGCATGAAGCATTCCAGGTATTAGCTAAAGCATTTAATGCATTACCATGCATTAACTAATGCATTAGCATATCACATGGCCGCATGACCTTTATTTAAGTGCATGGATTTACATGGAGTTGCTTTATATAGTTAGCCGTATATGAGGTATAAGTTGGCCATTGAGCCGCATGATTGCATGCATATATATTATATATTATATGCATTAGCCTATATTATGTGCATTAGTCTGTTTAATGCTTCAGCTTTGCTTGCATTGCATACAAAGTTGGCCATTGAGACGCATGATTGCTTGCATATATATATATATATATTATATATTATATGCATTAGCCTATATTTAATGCATATGGCTAATCACCTGCTCACTTGGCCGCATGCATATTTAATGCTTACAGTTGCAAGCATCAGCTTGCATGTCTGCAAATTCATAGCCGCATATGAATTATTTGCCTTGGCCACTATTTAATGCATTGGCCGCATGCAATTTTGCTTGCGTCAGCAATATTATTTGCATGTATTTGTATTTTTGCATGCAAGCTTAGCTTGCATGCTTGCATTTAATTAATAGCTTAAAGCTTGCATGCTTGTATTTAATTATTAGCTTGGCATCAACTTGCATGCAAATCTATTTAATTATTAGCTTGCATGCTGGCCGCATAAGTATGTAATTTGTATGGCCTTGCATGCTGGCCGCATATGCTCCCCTCCCCCTCCATTTGATTGGGCCGCATGGCCTATTATTTGCTGGCCGTATGGCCCTTTAAATTAAGCTGCTTGCATGCAACTTGCTTGAGCCGCATATGGCCAAGTGACTTGCTGGTCGCATGTAATAATTTTTCTGAGCCGCATGAGTCCTCCACGGCCTTTGCCCCTGCCAATATTTAATTACTAAATGTATGCTTGTGCCATATTAATTGTTCCCTGACACGATGGTGATCCGTTGTGGTGCACTTTTGACAATGACATGACATGATAGTGGCCCGACGTGGCGCACTCCTGACAAGTAGACTTGACATGATAATTTGACATGATAACTTGACATTATAAACATGACATGATAGTGGCCCACCGTGGCGCACTCTTGACATGATAAACCTGACATGATATTTCTCGAAATGCTGTTGCGACGGCTAACCTGACATGACAAGTATGAATGACCTGGACACCGTGAACGATTGTGCTTGTACAAATAGATCAGTCTTGTCTTGCATCATGTCTAGGACAGAGACCCCTGATACCACGGTCAGGGGTACCTACTGAATTCAACTAAGGCTAATAACTAGAATAATCCAGTAGTCATGAAGAGATTTTCCTAGTTACAGGCAATCCCGTTATCTGGGCGCCCCACTTGTGATCTGTAGCCTGCCGACGAGTAGGGCACATTTCCAGCACACTTTCATGTGTTGCACCCTTATTGTACTAATATTCGACATGGATAACCTGGATGGTCTGCAGGGCTTGTGGCTGTGGAAGAATCTCGCTGCATCTTGCTAGTAACTAGGCTTGTGATAACCCTAGTTAGTTAAAGTATCAAGCCGTACTCCTTGCTTGGCTGTGAAATGTTGGATGGAGTTCAATCAGTCTAGTCTTGTCTTGATCCTGTACAAGATTGTTGTATGTCCTGATTTCTTATTTTATCTTGCCGATAAATGATGGGAGAAACCAAGTTCTGTTCAGACGAAGGGTTACAACCCCGGTCCTTGTTTGGTTTACGGGTTGTAACCTGGTTATCTGAATAGTCCCATGGTTATCTCATCGTATATCACTTGTCATGTTTTTTCCTTAATTATTGTCTTTTATTATGTAATTATATTCTTGTGCTAATTGCTGGTTTTAGTTCCTAAGTGAAGCCTCCTTTGTGGCACTTGCTCTTTCTGGGATCTGACCCAGCTGGTTTTGTATGGCCAGATACCAGAGCAGCTCCAGAGGTTCTACCGACTTTCCAGCCAGATGGTGACCACTAGACGGAATTCTGGCAACGAGTGGGTTATTTTTGGCTCTCCCACTCTATTGTAAAATTATTCTTTTGAGGCGTTTAGCCAACGAGCACGTGTTAGCTCGGTTGTACCTTTATTTACTGTCTGCCTACGGGTTGTAACATGATTGGCAACCTAGGGTTGATCATGTATGACTAAACTCTTGCTAGTCCTCACATTTTATAATGACTAGCTTCATGATCAGCTGAATATGTAATGTTTGGGACACCTTACTATTGTATATCTGGTGATCTTATATCTTGTAACATTTACTTACTTGCTTTTGATTGAGACACTAGGCTTGTTATTGACCATAAGAGACTGATGGATTGTAGTTAAACCCTTATATATCTAGACAGCCGTGACCGTATAGTGGGGTGGATCCCATTTCATTATACGTAGCTGGCTATGTCTGCCCCCGCTCTCCAGTGTTCTGGTTCTGGGGCGTGACATGGTTTAAGTGGTGGCCCATGCAGGTCTTGAAAATCAAGATATGTGAGGGTTTACCGAATAGATGTCTCAATCAGTACTCGCCATTGATCTCTGTTCGTATTCTCTGAATCCCTGAAATTCTTGTCCTGATCACATGCTTGTATTGTTGATCTATCCTGGTCCTTCCTTATTGTTCCTTATGTCGTCTTCTTCAGCGGCATTGTTCCTGGACCTGCCGATCAGCAAGGCGGAGCACCTCCCGTGGACCAGCAGCAACCAGAAGATCAGGTCCAGCACTCAGGAGCAGCCTCCTGGGTCATGCCTCCCGGGGATCCAGAAACCCCGGTGCAGCCAGCCCAGCCCGCAGGACAGGATGATGGAGCCTTGGTTGGACTTATCAGGGAGTTGCTTGCATCGCAGGATCGTCGAGGAGATGCCTTACATCAGGCCCTGGCAGATGCTTTGGGCAGAGGTGGACATCATGGGAACAGTGCAGCAAACAGTTTCAAGCGCCTGAACCCTCCATTCTTCGATGGCAGTGAAGATGCTATCGCTGCTGACGCGTGGCTTCAGGACACAGAAGTGATTCTAGAAGCAGCCAGGACCCCAGAAGACGAAAAGGTGGTCGTTGTGCGCCTGCAGTTACTGGATCTTGCCCGCAGCTGGTGGGCAGCGCAGACCGTTGGATTGGTGGCGCCTATTGCTTGGACAGTATTCCGTGAGAGGTTCGGACCAAGTACTTCGATGCGGTGGCTCGGTACGATCTACAGACCAAGTTCACCAATTTGAAGCAGATGGACAGGATGGTCGATGGGTATGCGGCCGAGTTTTCCAGGCTTAGTCAGTTTGCTCCCACCTTGGTGGCGACCGAGTTCGACAGAGCCCAGCGGTTCCAGCAGGGGCTCCATCTCGAGATTTTGTTGGCAGTGGAGCAATTTGAGCATCAGACTTTTGATGCAGTGTTGAGGGCAGCCATGAGGCACGAGTATACCTCCCACAGGATCGTGGACATGACCGGAGGTAGGAAGCGATCTCACGGCCAGATGACCCAGTCGTCAGCACCAGCCCCGGCAGTCAGGGCTTTGACAATTGGAACTCCGAGGCAGGCGACCTCAGTGACGTCGGTCACGTCCCCTCAGCAACAGAAGCAGAAGCAGTCTTCCACAATAGGCTGCACTAATTATGGAAAGCTAGGACACGTTGTTTCGGAGTGTCGTAGAGCACAGGGATTGTGTTTGGCTTGTGGGGCACCGGACCACAAGATAGGATCCTGCCTGAATAGGGCCAGTTCATCATCGGCCCAGACTAGTCCCTCGGTAAGGGGACTAGCACCAGTGCAGCAGCAACAGCAATACCAGCCTCCGAGGCCATTGCCGCCTCAGACCCAAGTCTTCCAGCAGCAGAGACTCCAGCAGTATGCCCTGGTCCAAGCTCAGATTCAGAACCGACAGAGAGGTTTCTAGCAGGATGTCTTCCCTCTTCCTCATGTCTTCAAATTCCTTGCTTGCATGATTGATTGTTTGATTGATTGCTTAGTATAGCTTGTCCTTGCATCTCTAGCCACTTGATTAAATTCCGAGGACGAAATTCTTTTAAGGTGGGTAGAGTTGTAATGCCCATATCTCGTATTACGTATTTGGAATACGTGTACGTATTTTGACCCATATTGTATGTCTCCATGCTTGATTTATTTTGGCATTTCATTGATGGGTTTATCTTGGTTCGGTTCGGCTTGTTGGCTTGGTTCGGTTTTGTTGGAGAACCAACCCACCTACCCTACCACCACCATCACCATTTATAAACTTCCACTCCTCTCTTTCTCCTCATTAATTCTTTTCCATTACTTCTTCTTCTTCACCATTACTTCTCCACCAACCTGAGAGAGTGGAGAGCTTAGGCAAGTGCATCTTGCTTCATGGGGAACTCCATTTTTTATTGTTCCATTGACTTCCTCATGTGCTTCTAACCCACTTTAATACTTAGCAGTTTTCATTTCTGTGGTTAATTTTTTGTAGATCTAATTTTGTGGTATTTTTGGTTTCCATAAATTTTGATCTAACAAACTTGCATATTTTTGCTAGTTGATGGTTCCATGTTGCAGAGAATTCCATTTTATCCACATTTGACCTACGGGAGTTTGGATTTGGGGTTCCTATTGTTGTTTGGTGGAGCATGAAGGCCATGGTGTTTTTCGTGGACATGTTCTCTGTGGGAGCAATTAATTGCACTCTGAACCGCATGAGCATATTTGTCCTGAGCCGCATGGCCTTAGGCATTAGCATTTAATAATTGCATGCTTTAGCAGTTGCTCGCATGGGGCACAATGTCAGCCGCATATGGCCAACACAATGTTAGCCGCATAGGCCTTTAAATAATTGCCAGGCCATTAATATTTGCTTGACCATTTAAAATAATTGCCAGGCCATTAATATTTGCTTGACCATTTAAAATAATTGTCAGGCCATTACTTAGCCGCATATGGCATCACTACTCAGGTGAGCCGCATAGGCCAATGGCCAATCTGTTAGCTGGCCGCATGGCCTTTACAAATGTGTGCTTGCATGCATTTAGCAATTAATGACAAGTTTGCATGCATTTAGCATTAATAACAAGCTTGCATGCATTTAGCATTTATATTATGGCCATTCCAAGTTGGCCGCATAAGAGAATTCATGGCCGGCCGCATGGCCTTTCAATTATTTTGCATGAACGGCTGCAGGAATTAGCTAATTCATTGGCCACATGTATTAAAGCATGGCCGCATGGAGCATTCCATGTATTAGCTAAAGCATTTAATGCATTACCATGCATTAACTAATGTATTTAATGCATTAGCATACCACATGGCCGCATGAAGCATTCCAGGTATTAGCTAAAGCATTTAATGCATTACCATGCATTAACTAATGCATTTAATGCATTAGCATATCACATGGCCGCATGGCCTTTATTTAAGTGCATAGATTTACATGGAGTTGCTTTATATAGTTAGCCGCATATGAGGTATAAGTTGGCCATTGAGCCGCATGATTGCATGCATATATTATATATTATATGCATTAGCCTATATTATGTGCATTAGTCTGTTTAATGCTTCAGCTTTGCTTGCATTGCATGCAAAGTTGGCCATTGAGCCGCATAATTGCTTGTATATATATATTATATATTATATGCATTAGCCTATATTCAATGCATATGGCTAATCACCTGCTCACTTGGCCGCATGCATATTTAATGCTTACAGTTGCAAGCATCAGCTTGCATGTTTGCAAATTCATAGCCGCATATGAATTATTTGCCTTGGCCACTATTTAATGCATTGACCGCATGCAATTTTGCTTGCGTCAGCAATATTATTTGCATGTATTTGTATTTTTGCATGCAAGCTTAGCTTGCATGCTTGCATTTAATTAATAGCTTAAAGCTTGCATGCTTGTATTTAATTATTAGCTTGGCATCAACTTGCATGCAAATCTATTTAATTATTAGCTTGCATGCTGGCCGCATAAGTATGTAATTTGCATGGCCTTGCATGCTGGCCGCATATGCTCCCCTCCCCCTCCATTTGATTGGGCCGCATGGCCTATTATTTGCTGGCCGCATGGCCCTTTAAATTAAGCTGCTTGCATGCAACTTGCTTGAGCCGCATATGGCCAAGTGACTTGCTGGCCGCATGTAATAATTTTTCTGAGCCGCATGAGTCCTCCACGGCCTTTGCCCCTGCCAATATTTAATTACTAAATGTATGCTTGTGTCATATTAATTGTTTCCTGACACGATTGTGACCCGTTGTGATACACTTTTGACAATGACATGACATGATAGTGGTCCGACGTGGCGCACTCCTGACAAGTAGACTTGACATGATAATTTGACATGATAACTTGACATGATAAACATGACATGATAATGGCCCTCCGTGGTGCACTCTTGACATGATATTTTTTGAAATGCTGTTGCGACGGCTAACCTGACATGACAAGTATGAATGACCTGGACACCGTGGACGATTGTGCTTGTACAAATGGACCAGTCTTGTCTTGCATCATGTCTAGGACAGGGACCCCTGAATACCACGGTCAGGGGTACCTACTGAATTCAACTAAGGCTAATAACTAGAATAATCCAGTAGTCATGAAGAGATTTTCCTAGTTACAGGCAATCCCGTTATTTGGGCGCCCCACTTGGGATCTGTAGCCTGCCGACGAGTAGGGCACATTTCCAGCACACTGTTATGTGTTGCACCCTTATTGTACTAATATTCGACCTGGATAACCAGGATGGTCTGCAGGGCTTGTGGCTGTGGAAGAATCTCGCTGCATCTTGCTAGTAACTAGGCTTGTGATAACCCTAGTTAGTTAAAGTATCAAGCCGTACTCCTTGCTTGGCCGTGAAATGTTGGATGGAGTTCAATCAGTCTAGTCTTGTCTTGATCCTGTACAAGATTGTTGTATGTCCTGATTTCTTATTTTATTTTGCCGATAAATGGTGGAAAAAACCAAGTTCTGTTCAGACGAAGGGTTACAACTCTGGTCCTTATTTGGATTACGGGTTGTAACCTGGTTATCTGAATAGTCCCATGGTTATCTCATCGTATATCACCTGTCATGCGTTTTCCTTAATTATTGTCTTTTATTATGTAATTATATTCTTGTGCTAATTGCTGGTTTTAGTTCCTAAGTGAAGCCTCCTTTGTGGCACTTGCTCTTTCTGGGATCTGACCCAGCTGGTTTTGTATGGCCAGATACCAGAGCAGCTCCAGAGGTTCTATCGAATTTCCAGCCAGATGGTGACCACTAGACGGAATCCTGGCAACGAGTGGGTTATTTTTGGCTCTTTCACTCTATTGTAAAATTATTCTTTTGAGGCATTTAGCCGACGAGCACGTGTTAGCTCGATTGTACCTTTATTTACTGTCTGCCTACGGGCTGTAACATGATTGGCAACCTAGGGTTGATCATGTATGACTAAACTCTTGCTAGTCCTCACATTTTGTAATGACTAGCTTCATGATCAGCTGAATATGTAATGTTTGGGACGCCTTACTATTGTATATCTGGTGATCTTACATCTTGTAACATTTACTTACTTGCTTGTGATTGAGACACTAGGTTTGTTATTGACCATAGGAGACTGATGGATTGTAGTTAAACCCTCATATATCTAGACAGCCGTGACTGTATAGTGGGGTGGATCCCATTTCATTATACGTAGCTGGCTATGTCCGTCCCCGCTCTCCAGTATTCTGGTCCTGGGGCATGACAAGGGATAATTTTGAACTTTTATAAAATTACCATTTAATAATATGTTTAAATCATGTTATTGAGTTATTGGAAATTTTATATTTTTAATATTGTTTTTATTGGATTTGTTTAGTCGGGTTTAAGTTTTGTCTCGTTCCGACTTGTATTATGACCCGGTTAGCTTATACTCTAGATGGGACCCAATGTTAAGTTAGACATGGCCCACATGTTCCACAAATTAGATTGGTTAGACTAGTCTGTTTTCTCCTTTATTAGATTAGTTGATTAGAGACTCAAACTAGATCCAATTGATCTCAAACTTGAACCTAGGCTAGACCTAACCATTTGGGACTTGAGAGGGGTGTTTGGAACATTTCACAATGGCCCAAAAGAGCCCTATATGGCAGCCACTATAAAGAGGATTAGGTATCATTCTTCTTTAGAAACTTGCCTCTTTTTGGAGCTCTCAAGTGTTCTTCCCTAATTTGGAGCTTTTGTATTGATTTGATCTCCAAATCAAATCATTCGTTCACCAAATCTTCCTTCAATCATTCCCATTCTCCAAGGGAAGGGTGCTTCCAAGGATTGGAAGAGAAGTGCAAGGAGGAGTGTCCACTTTGAGGGATCTTCGTATCGGAACCGTGTCCTTAAAAATTTCATTGGGATTTCACTCCCAATAGGTAAAACCCATCCTCTAAATTGATTTCCTTTGCATATAAATTAGTTTTGAGTCCGTAGGATCCATCCTCATGCATGTGTCCCCTTTAGATTCAAATTTGAGACCATTTGGAGCCCTCTAGAACAAGTTAAGATTTTTTCTTGTGTCCTACTTGTAGAATCCCCAATTAGGACACCACATGTGTTTGGTTTATTGTCTAATAGGATTTAATGTGTTCTAATTTCGGTTCTAGACATGTTAGAGAGTAGGTTGATGTTAGTTAGGAGGGTTAGAACAAGTTTCATATATATACTTATGTTAGAATTCATGTTGTTTAGTCTATTGCATCATGTTTATATATATATCTATGTGTGTTATTGTCTCTACTTGTTATAGGATTGTTTTTATAGATATAGATTAGATGTTTTCATAATAGATGTTGTTGTAGTGGTTATTGTTGTATTTGTAGTTGTTGGTGTTGTGGTTGTGGTGTTGTTGGAGGGTGGTATGGAGGAGAGAAGATAGTTAGAGTGAGAAGAGGAGAGAGAAATCATTCACTGAACTTTGTGACAGTCCCCCATTTGACAGTTCACCTTCACATATGTTTCAGCCACCTAATCAATCGCCCATTTCATATCAAATCAGTCCATACATTGCAGTCCATACCATCTTCATAGCTCCCATTTGAACAGTCCTCATTCCATATTCATCCCTCTACTTCATCAATACTTTCAGTCCACCATATCAACTCCTATTCCATTAAACCAAGCAGCAGTAGAAGTAATAAAACAGTGGCAACAACAGGAATAAGGGGAGCATCAGCAGCAGCAATCCCCTGTGGGGACTGCAAACCCATCAGCAGCAACATGCTGCATTCTCTAACTGCAGCAGCAGTAACAGGGCACTTGTTGCCCTGTTTGTAGAGCAGTAGCTCCTGCATGATACAACTACAGCAGCAGTAGTGTCCAGCAGATGCAGGACATATCCCCCATTCCCAGTTCATATATCAGCCCCCCAATCCAATACAAATCCTTTCAGTCTATTCCCCATTCCGATTCAGTCCATTCCCATCCCATTTCCCCTATACATTCAAATCCATTTCATCCATTCATTCATATCCACCCCCATTCATTTCAAATACATTTCAGCCCCTACAATTCAGTCCACCATTTCCATCTAATATCAGTCCATTCTAAATGTGACAGTCCACATAGATTCGGTCCTCCATATATCATTCATTACATATCATTCCATTTTATTTCAATTCAGTCCACACTTCAAAAACAGTCGATTCATTCACAGCCTTCATTCAGTCCCCATTCAATATAAATTCAATCCATACATATCACTCCACTTCACTTCATTTTCAAAACATTCATCCATACATTTCATCCATACATCCATACGATCCATCCACTCCACCAAATTAGTCCATACATTGAGTCCCATTTCATCCATTCACCATCCCCATTACATTCAAAATAGTCCATCCACTTTATCATATTCATCCATCCCATACCAAATTCAGTCCATCCATATATTCACCTCATTTATATATATTTTAGTCCTTTTCACTTGTAATTTCAGTCCATGCATCCATATAATTCAGTCCTCTCCCCATACTCAATTCAGTCCTATATTTCAGTCCCTTAACCCTTGAGTGGTTGTGTGTGAGTTAGTGTGTGTGTGTGAGTGAGTGAATTAGTGAGAAGGATGTGATTAGTTGTTAGATATATGATAAGGTAAGTTAGTATGACATGTTAGTAAGGTAAAGGGTAAGGTAATTAAGATACTTTAAGATACGAAGTTAGAGTATCAAGATACCATGGCATGGTATCGAGATACGAGGGCATGGTATTAGGATACCATGTTGAGGTAGAAAAGTGCCTAGAAACTAAGGTAGAGGCTTGGTAGTGAGTTTACCTTGGCAAGGTAATGGGGTAAAGGTTGAGGTAATTACCTATAACTAAGGTATGAGTTTAAGGTGTTAAGATATGGTTAGAATTAAGGTGTCTTGGTTGGTAATGGTTAGGATTGGTGCTCTTAGACTAGTTTTGACCTCGGTTGACCGTTTTGACCAAAAGTCAAACTTAGCCTAAAAGTGACTAGGACTTGATCGGACTTGACTAGAGTTGACCAGTTGACAAAAAGTCAACTGTTAGTCAACATTTCTCTAGTTTGACCTAGAGTTGACCAGAGTTGACCAGTTGACCAAAAGTCAACTGTAAGTCAACCCTTGACCCAGTTGACCTAGTTTGACTTGATTTGACTTTTTGTGACCTAGTTAGACCTAGTGTGACTTAGTTCGACTTGATGTGACCTAGTTTGACTTAGTTTGACTGAGTTTGACCTAGATTGCATATCATACAGTTAGAATCATACTTAAACATTGTTAAACCCTAATCAGCTTGTAATATCTTTGTTTGCCATTAAAATTTTTTGATGTAATTTCAATACAAACAGAACAGTGTTACAATGTAGGACTTAGACGTAGTCCTAGGAGTACACTTTTGTTTATCTGGGTCCCTTGTGCCGATGGAGCGAGTGGTAATGCGTTGACTCCGTTGACGATCTGACGACGGTTCTCGGTTCTCTGAAGGTCTGAATTGCTCTAGGTGCTGGAGCTTGAGGAGAGGAAGAAGACGTTGAGTGTCTGTATCTGCCTCTCTCTATATGTATTTTGGTGGTTGTGCGATATGTGTCTCTGTACGTAAGAAGGAAGTGATCCTTCTATTTATAGCTTTGTAGGCTGGCTGCTCATGCGTGCATGTAGGATGCGCCTGTACGCGGGGACGCCACGTGGTGGTTGCTGATGGAGACGTATGGGCGATGCACTCTGATTGAGGAGTTGAACCCTTCTTGTTGCTGTTGTGGGCTGCGGCTGAGCTGACACGTAGCAATGGAGAGGATCTTTCAGTTGCTGAGATCTTGGGTGATTAGCACCCCTTCATAGGCTGAATCAAGTCAAAGGACGTGTGTCGTAGGTCCATGGCTCGAAGATCTCGGATTTGGTGGGGAGTGATCTGATAGGATGCGCCTGGGATTGGGCGCATTAGGAGGCTTTGGCTAGTAACCTTTAGGAGTCACGAACCAGTCGGGGCGCATGGCTTTTGAGGCGCATGTGGGACTTCAGTAGTGACTTTACTTCTGTCTTTAGGGATCAGAGAAAAGTATGGGGCGCATGGCTTTTGAGGCGCATGCAGAGATTTGGGCGCATGGCTGCGGAGGCGCATGCGAAATGGTTGGACGGCCACGTGGCTCGTAACCGTCGGAGGAGAGCAATGATGATGCTGACGTCGACGATGCTTCGTCTTCTGAAAAAGCTGTCAACTGTTCAGTCCTCGGGGGGACGTGCTGCCAACTCTGTCAGACTTCAATATTTAATGTTCTTGACAGGTGATGGGCTGTTGAGTGGGCGCATCGATCGGCGTTCCACTAGGCGCATGGGGACGCATGGGGGCGTATCCTTATGAGGCGCTTGGAGCTGATGGGCGCGTCAGTATGATGCGCGGTCTGGCCGACGCATCCGCTTCGCATGACACGTCTTTATGGGCTCGACTATTACGTTCTTCGAGTGCTTTAAATAGCCGTTTTTGACTCAGCTGAATTTGAAGCGTCAGGTTCATCACCATCCAATGCAAATTTATTGCACGGGATTCGGAGAGCCAGCCACTTGGCGCATGGGTTTGATTTGCCCGGCCTATAAATAGTGGCATGGAGAGAGTTTGCTTCTCGTTCTCTCACGTCCTCCTAAAATAAACTTATTTGCTCGAGCACATTCTGTTGATGAGATGCTCCCGAGGGTAAAGATGCGATGCATTGTCTTCATTGATGCACTTGAAGGTGACTGTTACATCCAAAAGTCGGAGTCGAGGGCTTCTGAGGCAGGCGGAAGGTGCCTGTTGCATCCAAAGATCGGGATGCTCGAGCCTCGTCTCCGTTATGCTGGAAGAGCCGCAGATCAAAATTGCGGTGCCCCGATCATCTTCCTTGGGCTTTGGAAGAGCTCCTCCTCCTGCTAGAGTGGGTGTCGCCCATTCTGGTTGGGTTGAAAGCTGTTCCTTTAGCCATAGGTTGATTGCGGTGCTCTCCTCTTCCTTGGTTTGGGGAGCTCTTCCTCCAGCTAGAGGGTTGATTGCCACCCTCGTTCTGCTCAATAAATGCTTCATTAGTCGAAGCATTTGATGGCGCATATGCTGACACTTCATGATGCGCCTGACTGGGACGCTGAAGGGCGGCACATAACTGAGCTGCTGAAGGAATGCACATAACTGAGCTGCTGAAGGGATGCGCCTGGCTGAGAGCGCATGGCGAGATGCGCCTGTTTGAGAGCGAATGGCGAGATGCGCCTAGCTGTAGACTTAGGGTCTTTTTTTTGTAAATTTTTTCCTTTGTACAGCTCTTTTTAAGACATGTAATAGACTTTTATATGAAATAAAAATCCTCTTTTAATGTCTATACTTTTGCTTTGCTGTGCCAAGTACTTCCTCTGAACTCCCTGGCGCATGTAACGTTTGGCGCATAAGATTTCTGGTCCTGAAATTCCATGCTTCTACATGACCTCCTTCAAAGTTTTCAAAACTTTTTGTCAAGTTTTGGAATACTTTGAATAAGAAGCATGGTGGCGTCTTCTACGGGGCGCATGACTGTTCGGGCGCATGATTACTCCGCACATCAGTGATGGGGCGCATGCACCTCTCAGTAAATGCAAATGATAACGCTTCGATAACCAAGAAGATTAATGATGATCTTTTTGGATTTATTTGCAGTTATCTCCTCACAGAACCCGAGGCGGCGGCTGAGGTCACACTTCATCGGTTCACGCGTGCGACTGGGCCTATAAATAGGCATTAGTTGGAGAGAGAGAGTTCTTCCTCTCTTTGTTTTCTTCTTTTTTAGAGTTCTTCTTTTGAAAAACCCTAACTTCCTTCTTGCAAGAAATGGCTCCCAAGACTCCTCACGGCGGTGCTGGCCGAGGACGAGGCAAAGGGAAAGAGCCTGTAGAGGCTGCCGTAGATGATGTCCCCCGGCCGCCCGTCGATGTTCGGCCGGCGGTGATTGGTGGGTTTCATCATTCTTTACCATCATTTTTAGAACTCACGTACGCCGACGCGCATGGGCCTTGAGTCCTGATGATGTGCTGAGGTTTTTCCGCCGACGCGCATGGGTTTAAACCCTGATGATGCGCCGAAGCTCCACTGCTGACGCGCATGGGTTTAGATCCTGATGATGCGCCGAAGCTCCACTGCTGACACGCATGGGTTTAGACCCTGATGATGCGCCGAAGCTCCACTGCTGACGCGCATGGGTTTAGACCCTGATAATGCGCCAAAGCTTCTTTTCAGATGTGCCTGAGCCTTATGCGCTTTTGATGAGAACGTGGCTCAGATTCTTTTGTTGTTTCTCTGAATCTTTGCCTTCTTTTGTTGACCATCAGTGTCGATGACTGTCCCGCTCTTGAATGAAGTGCTTCTGGACGCTGCCCTCTGTCAGATGGGGGTAGATTATAATGAGGAGGTGATAAACCCTGCCCAAGCTGCCATTATGCTGGATCAGCCTCCCGAAAGAATGACTCAAATCGGGGAACAACAGCATGGGTTCCTCTAACGGATGATGGAGCATGGCGTTTTAAAATCTGCCACTTCTGATAATGTGACTTTCTTGAAGCCTGAGTTCCTGTTTGGGGACCGCCTTACTTCTATTGAAGCAAAGGTGTTAAAGGTCAAGGAAGATTGGTTCTTTACACTAAAAGGGGTGCATATGACTGTTAAGCAACTTAAGCGTCAATTGCCTTTGACGGCTTTCTGTCGTCTTGCTTCCAAGAGGAGGATGCCTTGGGAGCTAACCGCATCTCAGGGGGGAGTGGTGGCAGGCATCATCAAGATCGACTCTACCTCCGATCAGAGGGATACTTTGGCCATCGTACGGGCTGGGCCTTCTTTCACCTGGCGGACTCTACATCCTGGGAGCATTTACAGTGACGTTCCCATTAACACATTTGCTTTTGGCGCTTCGACTTTTGCAAATCGAATGCTGTTGTTGGAGCGGTCGTACCCGAAAGGTGAATTTCGGGCAGAGGGTTGGTGTCACTATGTTTTCAAGTGGGACAAGCTGACGATCTGGGTTCTAACGCAGTTTCGAACCGAACTCCGAGAGATTGGGCTGACTGCCGCAATCCGTGCTACCCAGGCAGGCGTCGAGATCGACAGGCATATGTTCCTCGCGCTTTTGGGGATGTTTAACACCCAGACCGGAACTTTCTTCACTCCGGTGGGAGAGCTGGGACTCGTACTTCATGAAATGTACGAGGTGTCAAAGCTCTCTTGGGGATCAGAACCTTATGAGGAATACATCCCGACCAACGAGGAGTTCCAAGTCCTGGGGGACAAAGCGGAGGAGATGATGGCCGTCTTTAAGGAAGTGGCGAGTCATCATTATTATATGCAGAAGAGGGAAAAGGGCGGGTCACAGCCTCATGTGACTGCTTGGAGAGATTATGTCTTTAAGCAAGACAAGGAAGATCCCTCTCGGTTTACAACTCCGCCAGCGCTTTCCAGTAGAGAGGTGCTCTCTGAAATGAGCAGGCTAAATGAGAACGATCCCTCGAAAAATGAAGACCGGTGTCGGATGAGCGTTCCTATAGCTGCTTCTGGCACCTTACTCATCGGATGTCGTCCAAAGCAGTATTGGCTACTTATCTGATGATTTTGCTCCGGGATTACGTCTTTTCAGGCGGGTCAGGCTCTGTGGAGAGAGTGACCCAGAATCTAATCCTGCCAGCTGTGAAGTTGGTTTTTGGTCGCCGCCTGGCTCTACTCCCTGCAATGGTGTGTAACCTGCTGCAGGGTTTACGAGAATTTACGGGAAATGTGGTTCATGAACGAGGTAGAAATGACAACTTTTCCCGTGCCGAACTGCCATTTCATTACTTGATGGGGTGGTTAATTTTGCACCATCCCAACGTGACGAGCCCGGGCTCGGAAGAAGACCACAGAGCCGGAGATGCATTCCTCCGCCGTTTCCGCCAGAGGAGTTGGTTACATACCGGTGTTCCTGTTTGCAGAAAAGTTTTATCCCACCTTCAGGGGTGGGAGATCACCAAAGTTGGTCCCATCTTTTTGGGTTTTGAGGCCAACGAAGACTTAAGGGATTCGGGTGAAGATGCCACCACTCTGCCTCCATGGGGATTCCGCTGGTTGCAAAGTATCCGGCCGTCCCATCTGGTGTACCGGAATAGGAACCAGTGTTACCTAGAACCGTATTTTCCGAGCCGTTTTGCACGATAATTCGGCTATGCACAGTTGATGTTGGATAACCCCAGTATTAACCTGGGGTATACTGGAAGCTTGTTGGATGGTGCACGAGCTTGGCATTACTACAATGCTGGATGTACCAGAGCTCGTTTTATGCTACCTGTTTAGAGCCCGCGGCCGCCGATTCTTTTTTCGGCCGCCAAATTTTACTGTGCCATGAATGCCACGTCTCCTGGATATGATCGAGAGACCAATTTTATTGTCGGCACCCAGTTAGAGGCAACTGGGAATCAGTTGGCGAAGGCTCGATCGTACCGTCCACCAGAGGCGGGTTATCGAGGTACCCCTGCCGTATCCACAGGGGGTTGGGCAGAGCCCTCGGGCGATCAGCCGAAGAGACGTGCTGATACAGAGGCTGGCTCTTCTGCGCCGAAGCGACAGAAGAAGGCATTGTCACCGGCAGTGTCAACAGACTCAGCTCCTATGGAGGTAAGGAGTCCCACATAGTCTGGTTAGTTCCACCATTTTTGTGACATATACTTTCTTTCTTTTTTGCAGGAGCCGCTGAAAAGGAGACCCCGAACTCCAAAATCGTGTGCCAGCAGACCAAAGGAGGTGGCGGGCTCATCTGAAGAGCGCATTCCGCCAATCGTGATGTCTCCCATGGTGGAGAATCCGGACGATGTCGTTCCTGCGGAGATTTCAGTATCTCCAGATTATGTTAGAAGGAAAGCTGAGGTTGAAGCAGTTTTCGAGATGGTGCAAGCCGCCGTGGGGGCCTTGGACGTGGAGGGTCCAGCAGACACGGGGCTTGAGGAAGTGGAGTGGAGTTCGTCGTCTTCAGATGACGTTCCTCCAGAGATGCATGAGCCTGTTGCGGGGGCAACAGACGGTTTTGAAACAGAAGAGAGGGTTGATTCCCCTCCTTATCATGATGAGGGAAGGTCGGCTGTAGCGTTGCCGAGCCCTACCCCAGTCTCAGCAGCGGAGGCTGAGGTGGCTGCCAACCGGGAGGTAGCGGCAGATTCTATCCCTGCGGAGGGATTTGATGGTGAAAATGAGACTCGTCTGCCGATCCTGACTCCAAGGGAGCCGAGTCAGAAAACAAGTGCTGATCTTGCTGCTCTGCCGGAGGGGGAATGTCCCGTACGGCCTGTTGATAGAGTGTTGGGGACGGATGCGGTAGCCCCTGACGTCGGTGGTCCCTCCGAGCTTGAGAAGGGTAAGGGTTTGCTGGAACCCTCTGTTTCTTCTTCTACTTGGGGTACAATATCGACGCCTCTCTCAGCTCCTTATGTTCTTTTGGCTCCTCGGGCTAGTAGTCAAGCCCATGTTGAGGAAGAGTCCGTAGATGCCGAGGTTTTAGCCTCGCAGACTGAAGTCGGCGGGCCTTCTTCCGGTCCGCTGTCTAGTGCAGCTCCTCCAACTCATGCTATGACGCCGCAGGTGCTGGCGGATGCAGATGAGTATGTGAAGTTTATTATTGAGACGGTGTATAAGATGTTGCAGAGGGGCGTATCGGCAGTGATAGATGCCAATGGGAGTTTTACGACGGCAAAAACCCTGGCACTCCCTCACATCAGTCTGATACGTTCCCACCAGGGCCATGATCATATGGCCGAGATTCTGGAGGCCTCGGTGGCCGAGCTGGACCAGCTGCTTTCTGAGTTTCAGTGTATCCAGCGAAATGATCTCTCCGCCCTGATAGACGCGGAAAAGGAGAAGTTGATCGCTGAAACTGAGTCCTCTTATCAGGCCACCGTGGGTGTCTGGGAACGCGAGGTGGCTGAAACTGAGGCTGCGGTGGAGAGGCTATCTCAGTCCATGCAGGAGAAGGTGGAGCTGCGAGCCGCGTTGGACGCTAGTATAGCGGAGGTTGATGCCAAGATTCGCCTCCTTGAAGACCAGCGGGCCCAACTTTTATTAGATGCTGAGCGAGTCCAGGCCGAACATGGAGCATCTAAGGAGGAGGAAGCAGCTTTCACCCGCTGGACTCTTACCCTGGCTCAGCAGCGGCAACAGTTGGACGAGAAGCATGAGGATGACACTTCTCCTGAGGCCATAGAAACGATGCGTCAAGAAGCCGAACGCCGGGTCCTGGCGACCGTAGAGACTCGGGCGGCAGACTTGAAGCGTCGGATTGAAGAGCTTTCGGCCAACCCCGGGGATGTTTAGGGATTGTAGTCTATTCTTTTTTGTGTAATTTGTAACTCTTGCTGGGGGTGTAATCCTTTACTTTTGAATAAAGAATACAGAGTTTTTTTTTGTTTTGTGTTCATTTTTGCTGTCATGAACTTGATGATTTGTGTGGACCTATTATCTTTTGCGCACCTTGATTTTTTATGTACAGATAATAAGTTCGAGAGAACCGACATGTTTGCTCAGAGGTGATGTGGACGTGGCAAATATGGAGTTCAAATGATAGAATCTTCCTACTCAGAGATGTTATGGACGTGGTAGGAATGACTCTGGGGGGATACGCGAAACTACTCAGAGGTAATGTGGACGTGGAAGTTCTGCGATCAATGTACGGCAACGCAGGGGTTGTCTGTACGGAATGTTTACTAAGAGGTAATGTGGACGTGGTAAACATGATGGGTAGCGTAGTCTTACGGAGCGTAAGATTCTGCTTTGTAGGGTATAGGGAAACAACTCAGAGGTAATGTGGACGTGGTTGTCCTTCTACTGGAGGATAGAATGCCACGGAACAGCTGGATTCCGAAAGCATAAGATTTTGTGGAAGGGAATTGTACGTGAGCCTTGATGATTTGGTCTACAGACTCCCTTGTTGGGTGAAGATAGAAGTACATGTCTGAAGGATGTCAAGAGTAGTACTTCTTTAGGAACTTGCCGTTGATGGGCATCATGAACAAGTCCCCATTGGGTTTGGCGAGGCGGTAAGCACCGTTTGAGTATACCATCTCTATGATGAAAGGTCCCTCCCACTTGAGCTCGAACTTTTTTGGTGTCTTGTGAGTCAACACCATCGGCCTCCTGACTGCCAGAACCAGGTCGCCTACTTGGAAAGTCCTCTGCTTGACCTTCTTGTTGAAAGCCTGTGATATACGGGCTTGATAGAGTTCGATGTGTTGTTGAGCTAGGAGACATTTTTCGTCAAGTGCCTCCAATTCTCGCAGACGGCGACGTTGATTGTCTTCTTCTGTGAGTTGATTTGTGATTGCTACACGGAGTGAGGGTATCTGGATCTCGAGAGGCAGTACCGCTTCGCTCCCGTAGACCAGGAAGAATGACGTGTTGCCCGTCGGGGTCCGTACCGTTGTGCGGTAGGCCCAAAGGCATTCGTCGAGCTTTTCGTCCCAGTCGCATTTGTTGGATGACACGACCTTTTTGAGTAGCCTGACGATAGTCTTGTTGAATGCCTCGACCAATCCGTTTGCTGCCGGATTGTAGGTGGTTGATGCCACGTTTTGAATGCGATTCTTATCACAGAATCTACTAAAAACATGGCTGATGAATTGAGGACCGTTATCGTGGATAATCCTCCGTGGTACCCCAAAACGGTAGATGACATGGTGCTTGATGAAGCTGATCACCCTAGAGCTCTTCACTTCCGCCAGTGGAACTGCTTCTGCCCATTTGGAGAAGTAGTCGGTGATGGCTAGAATGAAGCGGTGTCCCCTCGATAAAGAAGGGGTGATCGGTCCTACAATGTCCATTCCCCAGGCTTCGAAGGGCCAGGAGGCGACCGTAGGATGTAGTGGTTCTGATGGTGTATGGATGAAGTCAGCGTGAAGCTGGCACGTATGGCACTTTTTGGCATAGTCGACAGCGTCGGCTGCCATGGTTGGCCAGAAGTAGCTCATGCGTCGTAGTCGATCCTGCAACTTAGGGCCAGGTTGATGGGCCCCGCAGGTCCTGTCGTGAGCTTCTCGAAGGGCTTCGGATGCTTCTTCGTTGGACAAACATCGAAGGAGAAGTCCATCGTAGGAGCGTCGATACAGCATTTTAGTAGCTGTATCATAGTAGAATCGAAGGGAGCGCCTCCTGACTGAGACGGCTTCTTTCGGGTCCTCCGGGAGAATTCCGTAGACAGCGAAGTCAATAAACGGGAATCTCCAGTCTCGGACATTAACACCAGCACTTGTTGACATGGCATGGGCCATTTGTGAGCATAGGTTGTTCTTAGGACAAACCAAGTCTCGACCAACTACCGTGACGTAGTGTTGAGTCCCGAGGGGTGCTGCCAATGAGGCTACGAGGCCAGCCAGAGCGTCAGCCTCCATATTTTGTAAACGAGGTACATGTTCGATGAAGAACTTGGTGAAGGTTAAAATGATGTCCAATACAACTTCATGGTAAGGAATCAGATCTTCATGGCGAACTTCGTATTGCCCTCTGACCTGGTTAACGACGAGTTTTGAGTCGCCGTAGGCTTCCAGATGATCCACTCCCAGCTGTTGCGCTAACTGGAGTCCCATGATGAGAGCGTTGTACTCGACAACATTGTTGGAGCACGGCTTCGAAAGGGAGTAGGCACGCTGTATGACCAGCTGATCGAGGGAGACTAGGACTACCCCCACACCTGCGATGATTTGGCCTTTGGGGCCTGTTCTTGAAGCGCCATCGAAAAACATCTGCCAGACGGAGCTTTCTTCGGTGACGTTTGATTCTTGGACCTCATCCGGGATGTCTTCATAGAGGCTTGAGAACTCTGGGATGGGGTGTACAGCTAAAAAGTCGGCCAGAGCCTGACCCTTGACGGCTTTTTATGGAACGAACACCATGTTGTATGGCGTCAGCAGGATTGCCCATGTAGCTAGCCAGGAATTTAATGACCCTGGCTTCGTCATGAGAACTATGAGTAAATTGACTCGGGAGATGACATGAATTGTCTGGCTCGAGACATAATGGCGAGTCTTCTGGATGGCAAATACCAAAGCCAAACACTCTTTTTCAACGGGGTTGTACCGGTGTTCGGCCCCGATCAGTATTCTACTGAGGTAGTAGATAGCTTGCTTATAGCCTGTATCGCTGTTCTGAGCAAGCAGAGCGCCGAGGGAATGATCCATGGCACGGACGTAGAGGAGAAATGGTTTGCCTGAGACAGGTGCCACCAGGACTGGCGGGCTTGTCAGGTAAGCTTTGATATCGTCGAAAGCTTTCTGCCATTCTTCCGTCCAGACGTAGGAGACCCCTTTCTTTATGTGCTGGGTGAAGGGTTGACATTTTTCGGAAAGGTTTGCTATAAACCTCCGGATGTATGCCAGACGCCCCTGCAGGCCTCGAAGTTCTCGGAGGTTCTTCGGAGGGTCCATGTCAAGGATGGATTTGGTCTTCTCGGGATCGACATGAATGCCTTTTGTCGTGATAATGAAGCCCAAGAACTTTTCGCTAGAAACCCCAAGGAAGGATTTAGCGGGGTTCATCTTGAGTTGATGCGCTCGCATGAGATCGAAGACTGTCTTAAGGTCTGGTAGGTGATCTCCTTTGAGACAGCTCTTGATTGCGATGTCATCAACATAGCATTCGACTGTCTTACAAAGATGCTGACGGAAGATGGTGCTTATAGCTCGTTGGTATGTCGCACCAGCGTTCTTCAAGCCGAAGGGCATCACTGTGTAGCAGAAGACCCCCTTCGGAGTCCTGAATGACGCATGTTTTACGTCATCGGGGAACATCTTGATCTGGTTATAGCCCGAATACCCGTCCGTGAAAGACATGCGTTCGAAGCCACATGTGTTGTCGATCATCACGTTGGTGATTGGAAGCGGGAATTTGTCCTTCGGGCAAGCAGTGTTGAGATCCCTGAAGTCGATACAGACTCGTATCTTCCCATTTTTCTTGGTGACAGGGACGACATTGGCCACCCAATCCGGGTGTTGTTCTTCACGGATAAACCCGCTGGTCAGGAGTTTGTCTACTTCCTGATCGATAGCGTTCATGATGTCAGGACAAAAATGTCGCTGTTGTTGCTTTATAGGCTTGGCATCAGGTAAGATGTTGAGCCTATCCATCGCGATCTGGGGATCAAGTCCCGACATATCTTCGTAGCTCCAGGCGAAGACATCGATATATTCTTTAGCCAGCTGGATTAAAGATTCCCGATCTTCTCCTTTTAGGCTTTTACTGATGAATATGGGTTTGGAAGAATATCCATCCCCAAGGTCGATCTGTTCGACTTCGTCTTCAGTAGGGGGTTCGCGTAATTCAAAACGAGACTCCCACTGTTCTCCTAGGCGTTGAGCCCATGGTTCTTCTTCGAAGAATTCTGGCGTTTGGTCTTCGCCTTCATCTTTTTGAGATTGTGCAGATGTCATGTTGGCTGATTGCACTTTCTTGAAGACTGATCCGATACTGGTATCGGAATCCCAAGTTGATGCTTCGGATGAATGAGAATGTTCTACTTCTTCTGCCTCCGAACTCTCTGGAGTTGACGGCGGCGTGACATAGCCCATTCCCCGTCGAGTTCGATGATAGTAGTCCTGCAGATTTCCTTTAGGTGTTGGAAGCCAGAGAGGAAGACGTCATCCCTTGCCGTAGTTCAGGCCTTTGTTGCTTTTTAGGTCGTAACCCATCTTTTGGATGAGGTACTTTGCCCTGTCCGTGTACCGATAGGCTTGTATTCTGTCGGTATCTGGTTCTTGCTCGAGTGGCGGAAGGTCTTGATGACGCTCGACTTTGCCGAAGATGATGGATTCTTCGTCTCGATTCCGCGGTGGGACTACAAAACAGACCCCTTGGGACGGGACTACTCGATTTACATGATGGACGGTCGTTATTTGTGTTTGCAACGATCGTAGAGCGTTATCTAATGTATACATGGCATTCCAATGTGGAAGACTAGAATAATTAAAAGACACTCTATTATTGATGAAATACGAGATTTTGTCCCACAGGATTACATTGTCCAGAGAGGGTGCATCTACATCAGCAGAGATATATTCCCCTAGCTCTTCATCTGTGAGTACTGGGGTTGGATCGGGAGAGTCCACCACAGCTTTGATCTTGGGGTCCGAGAGGGCTATGTGGGCCTTCTCCGACAGTTTGGATAAGACAGATGATTGCAGCGGCTTGCCCTTAAGACGCACCTTCAGAGGTGCCTCAACTGCGCCTTCGGTGATTGGTGCCTTCCCCTGTAGTTTTGCCACAAGGGGAGCCGATGTTTGAGGCGGCTTTTCCTTGAGCCGTATCTTCAAGGGAGCTTCAGTGGGTGTTCTTCCTGGAACAGTTGGTGCTTTTCCAGGTAGCTTGATGTTCATGGGAGGCAACGTCTGAGGCGGCTTCCCTTTGAGTCAAATTTTTAAAGGAGCGTCGGGAATCATCTCTGGCTCCATGTCGGGCTCTGCTGCCGTTTCTGCTTCATCGTCAGCATCATTGGCTTCCTCCTCGTCAGGTGACTTGTGCAAGGTGGAATCAGTGAAGTAGGCTTCAACCACTTTGAAAGGGTCAATGTCTGCAAACTCCGTTCGGATGATGTCATTGGTGGACACGTATTTCATACATTGGTGGAGTGTAGATGGCCCCACCATGTACTCATGCAGCCACGGACGACCCAGTAGGAGGTTGTAGTTGACATCGGCGTCCACGACATAGCAAGTGACCTCAGTTCTGAGGTTACCAATATGACACTTCAGCCGTATTTTGCCCAGCGGCTCGCTTTTTCTAGCATTGAAGCCACTGATTGTTGTGTTGGAAGGCGCCAGTCGGTACATTGGGATCCCCAGTATTGAGAGCAGCATCTTCGGGATGATGCTGAGGGAAGACCCAGGATCGATCTGAATCCGCTTCACCTTGACGGAACCGATATACCCTGTATAATACAGGTGTCGGTTGTGCTTGAGTAGCATGTCTTGTTGGGTGAAGGTTATGTTGGGGATAACTTCATCCGCACAATGACAGTGCGCACATGTAGTCAGGGGATCTTTAGGCTGCTTGACCTGACTAATGAAGGACTCAGCATCCTTCAGAGCTTCACAGAGAGCTTCACGAGTGTCCTTGGAAAGGCGAAGAAGCTCAAACAGAGATAGGCAGGCAGGAGTACTGGCAAGTTGTGCCAGTATGTCGAAGTTGTGGGGCTTGGCTAGCCCCGAAGCATTTTCCTTTCGCAGAGGCTTGTCGAAGCGGGCCTCTACATGCTTCTACTTATTGGCTGCTGGGGGCTTAGATGGGCCCTCTTCCTGGGCAGCAGGGACAGTGCAAGGAGGCACCACCTCGACGGCAGCTTCGTCGGGTTGGGCGTTCTGATGTGAACGCGTCTGTACAGAAAGTGCCTCTTCCGCAGAGGAAGAGACCATACGGCAAGACTTGATCTTCCTGCCCTTAGTTTTGGAGGCAGAGCGTACCTCCGGTTGAGTAACCTCGGAGACGATATCAGGGTGAACCCATAAGACCTCTCCCCGAGATGTGGTGAGTGGGATGAGTCCACTCACGTTGTCACGAGTAGGTGGTAGATTGACCACCTCCATTGTCGCTTTTGGGATGGGGACGACGCCATTTTGCGTTGTGGTTGGCGGCAAGGTGCCAAAGGTGCCAAATTGGAGTGACACCAGGTTGGCCGAGACTGTTTTCTCCTCGTAGTCGACGAAGATAACATCCGCATTGATCATGCGCTGGATGTAGTTTTTGAGGACGTAGCAGTCCTTAGTTGGATGTCCGACAAATCGATGGTAGTGACAGTACCTCGGATTGTCCACTTTCCCAACCTCGTCGGGACGCTTCGGGTCCGGCAATTTGATCTTGTCACCCTGCTTCAGTATCTCAAAGAGCTGCAGGGTATCTTCATCATTGAAAGAATAAACCTCCTTCGGCCTTTGTGTCACGACCCGCACCCTAGAGTAAGGGCACGAGACGTAGTTACGTCCAGCCTACGCCGCAGTGTCGGCGGTAGAACGCTGTCCTAGGTTAACACACATCTAACAATATATATATCTAAACAGTTTATACTCCCCGAATGGGGGTGACATAGCAGTAATAACTCAATCACAACTAAGGAAGAGATGGCACGATATGAAATAGAACTCAAGGAAATAAATAGATGAAAAGTAGTCTAAGATAATCCCAGCAATATCCAGAAGTACATGGTCTCAGATACAGAATGAAAGAATATATACATCTCAGAACTCAGAATAAGTCTAGCTAAAACATGTCTCAAGACTACATAAAGAAGATAAGCCTAACTAATCTAGTCTAGGCAATCGGGGTGATATCCTCAGCTAGAGCTGGGTCCTCCTGAGGGTCCAGCTCGCAGGTGTCATCTAAGGCTGCCCCGTAGAAAGTGTCCAGGCAGGCCTCCTCCTCATCTTCTGTAATATTTTAACAGGTCCAGTCAGGACAGGAGCGAGCACAATACATCTCAACAGTTCATAGCAGGTTAGAAAATATAATCATGCAGTAAAGTAAGATACAAGTACTGAAAGAAGTGCAGTATGTAAACAGAGAGAGAAAGCTGTAATAGAAATATCTACTATAAATAGAGAACTAACATGTGGCTAGTGAGTCTGAGTACAACATGGACATGTAAATGGCATGGGATGATTCTGATGCTACACTATGGAATGATTCTGATGCTACACTACTGGTGTATTATTCACATGTCCACTTCTACTCCTCCGTACCCCCAATCAATACACAAGGATCCAACCAGGTTATGTTATGATTCTATGTAACAGCCCCCAAAGGGTGGTAAGCCCCCGAAGGGTGATAAGCCCCCGAAGGGTGGTACATAGTAGACCCATAAATGGGATAAGGATTCCAGGAAGACTCTGTGATCATAAGAGTATATGTCACAAGTGATCGAAGAACCAATGAAGCATAGTGATACGCCATGTAAGTGAAACGTACAGAACATGTAGTACCCGATGCTCCCTAAGGATAACATCTCAAGAAGGGATCCATATAGTACCAATCCGTGTGACCAACGTGACAGTACAAGTAAAGTAATCTACTGCAGGAAATAATTCTAAGCAGGATATGAAATGATCAGAGAATGTACTCGCCTGGTATCTGAGTGTCCAATATAAAAGTACTGTCCGAGGAGTGGTGTCTGGCTCCTAATCAGAACAGCACAAGTCACAACAAGTCCAAAATGGTAAAATGAAGTCCTACGATGCATTCTACATGATTCTAGGTCAAACTAGGCCAAAGTCAACTCTTAGTCAACTCTGGTCAACCCTAGAAGTCAAACTAGGTCAACTATGGTCAAACTAGGTCTAACAAGACTAGGTTAGCCTAAACTAGGTTTAGCAATCTTGCTAAACCCTAACAAGCCTATAATAGTCTATCAAGACTTATATCCAACCATGCTAGCCTATAATAAGTATTTACATACCACAAGACCAACACAAGCTATTTATATTCAAACTTAACATATATATACACATATTGTATATAGGGCATACATTAGATATTTAGGCATAATACAACACATTACATATATATACATATACATTACATACATATGTATACATACTATACATAACCTACATTTAGAAGACTAGAAAATATACATATATATAGAGAGAGAGAGAGAAAGACAAAGGCTGTGTGTGTGGGTGTGTAATTGGGTAGGCAAGTGTGTGCGTATGTGAGGGAGGCAATGTGTCAAGTGACTGTGTGAACATGAAAACAGTGTTTACATATTTGTGTAAAGTGTCTTACATGTGTGTACATGAAAGGGAGAGGGGAGGACTGTGTGTGTATGGGATATACATGAGTGTGTGCAAGGGAAAAATCTGTGTGTGAAGGGTGTGTGATGAAGAGTGTGCAGGAACTACAAAAAAACAGTGAAGGAGAGAGAGGAAAGTGTGTGTGACAATATAACTGGACTTTGTGTGTATAGAGGACAGTGAGAAGGAAAGAAAATCAACATCAACACAAATTCAGACTTTTAAATATTAAAACAACTCAGTAACCTAGGTATTAATATCAACCAAATTTAGATTTGAGTCTATAAGACTAAATCCCAGGTTGATACAATACTGGAATCACCCTTAGCTCATGATAAACACAAAATCAGTTTCAATAGTTCAAAATTTCAGAACTGAACTATAAGCTACAATTTGAAGTCATTTGCTCACTAATGAACCCAGAAATTTACACACAAGTAGTTCAACTATAGGAGAGTAATTCCAGGAACTTAAAACAACAATTTAACAGCATTAAAGGATCCAAATTTGATGCCAAAGTTCATGAATACAAACTGGAAAATCTGTTCATAACATGTATCAGGAAGAAAATTGGGAAAAATGAGTTTAACCAACCAATTCGACCTAATTTACTAAACTAATGGTTGGTAACCAAAATATATATTATATATATGTCCCACAATGCGATGGTGTCCACCCAAGTGGAAACGATGTGTCCAGAACAAGGAAAACTTAAAACAGACACAACAGTGCACTGTCCAGTGCACTGTCTCGTGCACACGTGCACTCGTGTCGTGTGCACGACACAGGACACTACTGTGTCTCGTGCTCGTGTCAGTAGGTACACCTAGTATCCAGCTAAGTGTCCAAGCACCTATACTGAGTCGTAGGGTGTCGTATCCATAGTAATAGGGCCGTATCAGTGTCGAGAAACTCGGCCTGGGACTGACAGTGGCGACCAGTGCACTGTCAATAAATCCCTCGACACGCCACGTGGGCCCACGAAGTTTGACACATGGCGTGTCAGTGGGTGCCCCGAGACTCCCCCAAAATCTCGTGTCAAGACTCGCCGTGTCGTGTCCGGCACAACCCCCGAACAGCAGGGAATCCCTGTAGCTTGTGTGCGCGGTGTGCGGCGCGTGTCCAAGCCATGAATCCGACACAAACCGACACTATAATCACCACAAAAGATTAGAAATCAATAATAAATGATAAAACTTAGTTTCCTATTCAAAAATATTGCACGAATAAAATCGAAATGCCCTTTGAGGCATTTCGACAACACTTCAGCCTAAGCTCTGATACGTGTCCAGAACGGACACGAAACCTACGGTACCTGACACGAAACCTATACAGACACTTAGGGGACTCCTAGGGCTTCCTAACTATGAAGAGAAATCGAAAATCCATGGAGAAATGAGAAAGTTACCTATTGTTGAACCTTCAAGAAAAACCCCTCTTTGTGAGCTCCTCTCTTGATATCCCAATCCAATCAAAACAACCTCAAACTGAAATAAAACTCAAATAGCAGCAAGAACAGTAATATTAGGATTCAATGCAACTTGTTTGGGAGAAAAAGGATCTACAATAGATTTTCTATGGGTTTTTAAACATGGAGACTCACCTCTTTCTTCTCTTGCAATAAATTCCTAAAGAAGAGGCTAGCCCTAGATTTTAGGAGGGATTTTATAGTGGAGGAATCACTAGGTTAAGCTAGGTGGCCGGCCAAGTGTGGACTAGGCTAGGGTTTGCACTAGGTTGGCTAGTCCTATTAGGTTAAGTCACAAAATGACTTGTGAAATCACAAGCCATTTCTCAAACCATTTAATTCCTAATCTCCTCACTCAATTTTTAATGAACTAATTACCACTAACTTAAGTCATGCTAGGTTAGGCTAGAGTCACTTAACCTAACCAAGTCCATACTAACTAGGGTTAGCTTCTAGGTTAGTCTATAAGGGTCAAGACTAGTCAAAGTCAACCTAGTCCAAACAATTCCAAAATAATTTCTAAAAATTCCCAAAAATTCAAATAAATTCTAATAAATTTAAATTACCCCAAAAATGACAAAAATACCCTCACACTAGAAATGTGGTAGTGACACTTGGTGCAAGTGGAGGCTTCTGGGTAGGTGCTGATGCACCTTTGGATGCATTGACAGTCAACGCCTGTTTCCCCTTCGTCTCTCGTCCAGGGTTGTTGGCTGCAGGCCATTTCCCCTTGTCCTCAAAGGTAGGGAAACTAACTCCCAGAAGGCGAGCATTGGACGTCTTCTTTTCTGCTGCTTCGGCTTCGATGATCAAGGAACTCCAGTCGGGAGGAGGAGTAGAGTTGAGCCAGAGTTTGACTGCAGGCAGCATGTTCATGCTGCAGAAGGAGAGGAGTGCATGTTCTGGCATGCCCGGGGGCAGTCTGAAGCAGGCCTGTCGGAAGCGTTCGATGAATACTCGAACTGTTTCCTTCTCTTTCTGGCGTATCTCTATGAGGAACGCCATTGTCATGTCCTTCCCGCCGTCGTAGAAACGGTCTAGGAAGAGATACGTCAAGTCGTCGAAGGAAGATATCGAGTTGTCGGGGAGGCTGCAGTACCAGTCGTACGCCACTCCTTTCAGTGCCCCGACAAATATGCTGGTGAGTAGTGCGTCCTCCTTCGGGAGATGTCCCATTTGGGACTGGAAGTACGTCAGATAGCGACGCGGAGAGTCCTTCCCATCGTACGGCGTCAATGTTTGTGGTTTATACTTAGGAGGATAAACCACTTTGTTCCATTCGAGGGGATAAGGTTGGGGGATCCCCATCTTCTGGCGCTCCTCTTGTCTGTTCTTGGACTCAAAGCGCTCGCGCAAGTCCCTGATCATCTCCACCACGTCTTCCGTGGAGCTGGGAGTCGGGGAAGGTGGTACAGCCTGGGGTTGAGCATTTGATGGCTCCGACGTCCGAGGTGGTTCGCGAAGATCCGTATCCAAGGATACCCGTTGAAGGGGTACACTTGATTCTCCATTGGCCCCTGGGTCAGGACCGGTAGAAGGTGTCCTGGCCAAAGCTGACCGTATCTCAAACACTGCTTGAGTCAGTGTTTGCATGGAGGCAGAAAGGGTTTTGAGTCCTCCCTCCAAGGTATTCATGCGCTGGACGAGGTCTACTGGCGGCGCATCAGGCTCGGTATCACCCCCAGTCATGTATACTGTCATGACACGGCTGGAGTCGGATGGATCAGTTGAGGCTTCGCTTTCGGCCTCGTTCTCTTGTAGAAGAGAAACTTCCCCCGGAGCCTCATCTTGGCTACCCCCAACTACATTCTGGAGGACATCCTCGTCTTCAGGAGCATCCGCCAGGGCCTGATTACCCCCAGTTCTGTTTTGGAGGACTTCTTCGTCTTCGAGACGCAGGTCCACAGGGGCCAGACTACCCCCAGCTACGTCCGGGAGGCTGACTTCGTCTCCAGGATGAAGATCCACCCCAGCTGTGCTCTGGTGGACATCTTCCTCTTCAGAAGGAGGATCAACAAGGGCTTGACTATCCCCAGTTTCCTCCAAGATCTTCTTTCTCCTTCGAGTGCCTTCAAACACTCCAGAGGATGGGACAATTGTCTTGGTTTTCCTCGGCTAGTTCTTGGACGAGGACGAGGAATTGACAGTCGCCCTTCGGACTGAGGAGGAGTTAGAGATTACGTTGCATGAAGCAACCTTTAGTTCTGGCTCCTCTTTTATTAACACCTTCTTCCCGAGGTGACGTCGGAGGGGTGTTGATGATTGCAGCCGCTGGAACACCGACTGTCTTGGTGGAACTGCTGCCTTGCAATAGCAGTTGATGGTGACTACAGCACAGGTGTGCCCTGTGAGGGGCGCATTGTGCTTGTCAGTCGACTCTCCTGATCGGCGTTTGTGAGTGATCACGTTACGCAGATCGTTGGAGGAGAGTGTCACCTTCGTACCCCCGTCAGGCGTATGGCAAGGCCAAGTGCCAGGGTGGTCAAGTGAATGCTGCGCCCCCTGATCCAACACCAAACAGGCGCTCAGATCAGTAGTGGGGGAACAACATTTACAGTGACTTGAACGAACCTCAGACGCACAACCAGTAGAGGCACGGGAGTTCAAGACCACAGATTTTGCCTTGCTCGACTTGGTTGCGAACGCAACAGATGCGCCCAAGTAAAACAAGGACTTTGAAGGTTGACTCATTTTCGGCGCAGAAGCACCCGAGTCGACCTTATACAGCTTACCATCAGCAGCACGCATGATTGTGAGCGCATGCTTCTGATTTGCTGTCGGCATAGCACGTTTGAGGCGTATGGCCCGTGCTGCCTTGGACTTCTTCGCACCAGCCCGCTGGGGCGTATAGTACTCAGAGTCCAAATTCTCCTCGCCACTACAGCGAGTGAGTCCGTCAAAGACAGAGACCTTTTATGGCGCATCAGAGGTGATGTGCGGGGCATTAGCTGCACCCCTGCTCCGTCGACGCATCTTCCTCGCCTGAGAGGGAGATGGCTGGGGAATGTGGTCAGCCGCACATTTCCCCGAGAGATGCGCTGCACCGGTGGACGCATCTTGGTTGCTGAGGACGTTAACAGAAAGGAAAAGCTGCATTGGCACATCCCCTTCGGTGGTGGTGCCAGAGGCGTCGACCTTGCGCACCCAGACTTGGCGAGTCTTCTTCGGCTTTGGCAGCCGCTTCGAAGGACTCGCACTGCCTTCAGAGATGAACTCCTCATACGCCTGTTGATTGAGGCGTACGACCAGCGTCTTGTGGGAGGAGCCCACCTTCACGTCGTTGGATTGCGACACAACTTTCTCGGTGGAGGAGAAAGAGGTCTCCAGCAGAGTTGCCAGCTTGTTTGCCATTAAAATCTTTTGATGTAATTTCAATACAAATAGAACAGTGTTATAATGTAGGACTTAGACGTAGTCCTAGGAGTACACTTTTGTTTATCTGGATCCCTTGTGCCAATAGAGCGAGTGGTAATGCGTTGACTCCGTTGACGATCTGACGATGGTTCTCGGTTCTCTGAAGGTCTGAGTTGCTCTGGGTGCTGGAGCTTGCGGAGAGGAAGAAGACGTTGAGTGTCTGTATCTGCCTCTCTCTATATGTATGTTGGTGGTTGTGTGATGTGTGCCTCTGTACGTAAGAAGGAAGTGATCCTTCTATTTACAGCTTTGCAGGCTGGCTGCTCATGCGCGCATGTAGGATGCGCCTGTACGCGGGGACGCCACGTGGTGGTTGCTGATGGAGGCGCATGGGCGATGCGCTCTGATTGAGGAGTTGAACCCTTCTTGTTGCTGTCGTGGGCTACGACAGAGCTGACATGTAGCAATGGAGAGGATCTTTCAGTTGCTGAGATCTTGGGTGATTAGCACCCCTTCATAGGATGAATCAAGTCAAAGGACGCGTGTCGTAGGTCCATGGCTCGAAGATCTAGGATTTGGTGGGGAGTGATCTGATAGGATGCGCTTGGGATTGGGCGTATGAGGAGGCTTTGGCTCGTAACCTTTAGGAGTTACGAACCAGTCGAGGTGCATGGCTTTTGAGGCGCATACGGGGCTTCAGTAGTGACTTTACTTCTGTCTTTAGGGATCAGAGAAAAGTCTGAGGCGCATGCAGAGATTTGGGCGCATAGTTGCGGAGGCGCATGCGAAATGGTTGGGCGGCCACGTGGCTCGTAACCGCCGGGGGGGGGTACAATGATGATGCTGACGTCGACGACGCTTCGTCTTATGAAAAAGCTGTCAACTGTTCAGTCCTCAGGGGGATGTGCTGCCAACTCTGTCAGACTTCAGCATTTAATGTTCTTGACAGGTGATGGGCTGTTGAGTGGGCACATCGATCGGTGTTCTACTAGGCGCATGGGGACACATGGGGGCGCATCCTTATGAGACGCTTGGAGCTGATGGGCGCGTCAGTATGATGCACGGTCTGGCCGGCACATCCGCTTCGCGTGACACGTCTTTATGGGCTCGACTGTTACGTTCTTCGAGTGCTTTAAATAGCCGTTTTTGACTCGGCTGAATTCGAAGCGTCAGGTTCATCACTATTCAATGCAAATTCATTGCACGGGATTCGGAGAGCCAGCCACTTGGCGCATGGGTTTGATTTGCCCGACCTATAAATAGTGGCATGGAGAGGGTTTGCTTCTCGTTCTCTCACGTCCTCCCGAAATGAACTTGTTTGCTCGAGCACATTATGTTGATGAGATGCTCCCGAGGGTGAAGATGCGACGCATTGTCTTCATTGATGCACTTGAAGGTGACTGTTACATCCAAAAGTCGTAGTCGAGGGCTTCTGAGGCAGGCGGAAGGTGCCTGTTGCATCCAAAGATCGGGATACTCGAGCCTCGTCTCCGTTATGCTGGAAGAGCCACAGATCGGAATTATAGTGCCCCGATCATCTTCCTTGGGCTTTGGGAGAGCTCCTCCTCCTGCTAGAGTGGGTGTCGTCCATTCTGGTTGGGTTGAAAGCTGCTCCTTTATCCACAGGTTGATTACGGTGCTCTCCTCTTCCTTGGTTTGGAGAGCTCTTCCTCTAGCTAGAGGGTTGATTGCCACCCTCGTTCTACTCAATAAATGCTTCATTAGTCGAAGCATTTGATGGCGCATATGCTGACACTTCATGATGCGCCTGACTGGGACGCTGAAGGGTGGCACATAACTGAGCTGCTGAAGGGATGCACATAACTGAGGATGCACATAACTGAGCTGCTGAAGGGATGCGCCTGGCTGAGAGCGTATGGCGAGATGCGTCTGTTTGAGAGCGCATGGCGAGATGCGCCTAGCTGTAGACTTAGGGTCTTTTTTTTGTAGAAATTTTCCTTTGTACAGCTCTTTTTAAGACATGTAATAGACTTTTATATGAAATAAAAATCCTCTTTTAATGTCTATACTTTTGCTTTGCTGTGCCAAGTACTTCCTCTGAACTTCATGGCGCATGTAACGTTTGGCGCATAGGATTTTTGGTCCTGAAATTCTATGCTTCTACAATCTTATCTCTAGGTCTTTGAGATTCTTCTGAGCATCTACATTACTTAACAACTCAGGACAGTAGGCGAGTACATTATCTGATAGTAGTTCTTGTCTTGATATCTTCTGTATCCGATTCAGTTATAGTATTTTACTTGATTCTCGACACGAGGGTGCACGGACTAGTATACACCGAATTCCTGTCATGAGATGTCATTCCTAGATTTTCTTGGGATACTGGTACTTGTCCGAGCTTGTTCTTGTACTTGTATTGATACCGATTCCTGAGAATGAGTAGCTACCTTCTTAGGGAATCTCGTACCATAACGTACTATGTCTGGATCCGTATACTATTCGGGGATGGGGAGTTATTATAGGTTATGTGATCAATACCCCTACTTGCATTCCTGTTACTACTTGTATCATAGCTATACCCTCGTCTCACGTAGGGTAAAGCCTGACATGTGCTACTACTTGTCTCATAGCTTTCCATTCTGGCTGGCCCGAGGTCCTGTACTCATAGCCGGTCAAATGGAAGAGCCTGATCTTGTCCCAAACCGATCACATAATGCTATAATACTCGAGGCACATTTTATATTTATTATTACATCAGATATATCTCGCTCAGTTCTACTTTCCTGCATGATACACCCTGACATGATTTCCTGTTTTACATATCCTGTTATATTTCTATCTTGATATGTTCATCTTGTATTCTATTGTGATTGTCTCTTACAGCATTTGTCAATACTATAGAACTATTGTTGGTGGTTTGTACTTGCTCATTTTTCTGACAGGATAACCGTTGATGTTTACAGATGACTTAGATGCTGATTGCTCTACCTTCTATGGGTATGGCCAGGATGGAGACTATGACCAGCAGTTATCCCTGGACCCCGTAGATGATATTTCACCTAGTTAGATCTGCTAGTTAGGTTTGTCTGGACTGCGGGCCAGCTAGTTTATGAGACTTAAACTATATTTGTGTTTTGGGATCTTATGTTGTGTTTTCGACTCTCTACTGTGTTGTGACTTTGCATTCTATTTCCATACTTCTATTTTCATCATATTTATATGATTTTCAGGCCTATCTTTCCTAGATGTCTTTGTGATTGAGTTGAGTTTATATACCTCCGTGCGGAGATGACAGAAACATATATATATTGTGTCTAGATACTATACTTTCTAGTAGACCTATACAGCGTTCTACCGTCGATTCTGTGGCGTAGGCTGGATGTACCCACGTGCTCGTGCCCCTACTCAGGGTGTGGGTCGTGACAATTTTTACTTCCTTCAGCTTGCTATTATATATACAAAATTTAACTCTATGTTATTGTAGTGCTCTGTCCCTACATCATGCCCCATTTTCGTCCACGGGGTGCGCGAGAAAGGAACACTGTTGCTATCGATTCGGTCGGGACCGATAGGTCGGAATCGGCCGAGTCGATCGAGCGGGAACGGTTGAATTAAGATCCATTCCACGTTATGGAATGGCTTCTTCGGAACCAAGTCCCATATTCAGCGGGTTGCGCCTCGAGGATTGGTTCTGCGGCTGAGTCGGGAGAGACCTCCCGTTGCTCTGGTTTTCATGCCACACTTGAATTGGCTTTGGCTTTGGTTTTCGTGAATGCGTTTTTCGTGAATGTTTTCGATTGGTTTTCGTAACGTATTTTCGAGCTTCGCATTCATATCGAATATCCTTGAATTATACAGTGTTCTAATCAGTTGCTTATGTGATTGCAGGTGATCGCGTAGGCGACGTCAGCGCAGCCAACCAGTCGCTTGCTTGAAGCAAGCCTAAGGCGAGTGGCTGACCTCCTTCACCTCATCCCTCTACTTCAAAAACTCAATATATGAAGTAAAATGAATG
This sequence comes from Iris pallida, assembly GCA_029216955.1. Taxonomy (NCBI): domain Eukaryota; kingdom Viridiplantae; phylum Streptophyta; class Magnoliopsida; order Asparagales; family Iridaceae; genus Iris; species Iris pallida. The sequence continues at coordinate 16,487,334 of JANAVB010018993.1, read as the reverse complement.
CTTGTCATAATAGTGTAAAATCAAAGAAATCGTAGCACGATTCTTCACGAAACACTTGTTATCAACTGCTGGTATTAGAAATAGAGAATATGTTCCTTATGCAAATCCACTTAGCCTATACAAAGTAATGAATGAATCGATTAACGTTTATCATAACGATACGGCTAAGTAAGCAAAACGGTCATTGGACAACTTGTCGACAAGATGTAGTTTCCTCGAACGGTTACCTAGGCCAAGGGACCGATTCGGTCCGGGAGGAACGTGTTTATAGCAAGCACCAGCCCTTCATCGGCGCGAGTTAGGCGGGAACTTTCGCACAGGGCTCGCTACCCGACGCGAAAGGGTCACCGTCTAACCCAGCTATAGTCCGCGATGGCTTGACATTGCCAGTGGCCTTCACACCCCTTCTTTACTGCTTAACAAGTCCACGGGACACGGGATGAATGTGATAGTTGCTTAATATTACACAATTTCATTTGCTTGCCTCAAAACATGTTAACATGCAAATCGAGCAGGATGGTTAGAAAGATCATTGAAATAGCTAGCTAACATGTTTACAAAACTTCTTGAATCAAATACAGAGCTTGAATTTAATTAGCCATTCGCCAGTGCATGTGTTTTGTGCTGATCCTCGCTCTTTGCAGGTCCCGCGAACTAGGAAGGACGTGCCAACTAGCTCGGCGACGTTCGTGACTTTTGAAGCTTCGGCCGTGCGTCGAAGACTTTATCTGCGACTCCCCTTTTGAAGGCTCTCAACAGTCCAAGAAAGATGACTCAGCGTCCCTTCCATCCAGGTCACTGGAGTACTTTGTGTATATTGAGGGACGTGTGCAATGTATGGAACGGCTATCTCATCGGCACTCTTTTGTAATCGAGTCATGTTGTAGCCCGTGCGGCAATGAGTCTTGTGTCGGAGTCTATAAAAGATGTTCATTATTAATAAAGATCAAGTTTCCTTTACTTATTGTGTGAATCAATTTGTCTGCGTACTCTCTTAGATCTCGTGTCTCGGATCATCTTATGACTATGCCTTGTGCGATCGCAAATTAGGTTCGCACGACATCACGTCCGGGGGACGACTATCGATTCGACGGAATCGAAGAGTGACATAATAGTATCAGAGCACGGCTTTACGTCCTTGGCCTCCAGTGTCGAGTTCTAGTCTCCAACCGTTGACCTCGTGTCGATGAGAAGAGTTGTTCCATACGCTGAATCCAGGACATTTTTTGAAACTAACGAGAGTTGCCTTTCCTTTTTCCCTGCAGTTACGGGAGCTCAGGCGGAAGACGAGACGAGCGCTTCTAGCGGCTCGAGTGCTTCTAGACCCGAGCATTCCGTCAACCCAACGGGAATGACGCCTACTGTGGCCGGACCTTCCGGCGACCCGATGCAACGTATGCTGCAGATGCTTGAAATGCAGCAACGTCAAAACGAGCTCCATCGTCAGCAAGCGAAGGCTCGTCAGACCCAATTTGAGAATCGGTTCGAAGCTCAATTCAAGCTGCAGCAGCAGCAGCTGAATACCCTCCAACAAATCGTACAGTCGGTCGTGGGCAACAACAACAATTCTACGATGACACCTACCGTGACCCAGCCTGCGGTTCGATCCAACGAAGCTGAACCAGAGGCGCCCGTGCTCTCAACTGCGGCACCGAGAAGTTCTAACTTCGACGTGTCAAAATTCACTAAAAGCTGCCGCACTTCCTTCAACGGTACAGAAGATCCCTCGGTGGCGATCGACTGGCTGGAGGAGCTGGAAGATAAGTTCGAGCTTCTGGGTGTCGAGGACTCAAAGAAACTCGCTTGTGCTCAACTTCTACTTCGAATGAACGTGCACGATTGGTGGGCTGTGTAGAAGCGAGCTATTCGACGTGAAGATGAGACGGCGACGATCTCATGGACGACATTCAAAAAGGCGTTCAAGACTGAATATCTTTCTGCAGCCGTGTGACAGGAAAAAGAAGATGAGCTTATGCAGTTAAGGCAAGGCAATATGACTGTACGACAATATACGGCCAAATTCAACAAACTGGCCAAGTTTGCTGGGGACTTCCTACCTACCACTGCAAGTTGAGCTCGACGATTTGAAGTGGGTCTACGTTCCACTATCCGCGCTCACGTTTCGGTGGGTGAATACAAAACTGTGGGCGAGGCACTCAACCACGCCATCCGTCTGGAGTCCGAGTATTCTCCTACTGCTACCGGCGCTGTTCACTTTAATAACAAACGTCATAGTAATGCGGGAGACAACAACGCACATAAGCGTCAAAACCGCGGCAACGAAGGCGACAACCAGACGAAGGATCGAGTAGTCTGCACTTTCTGCCATGAAGTGGGGCACTTGATCAACAAGTGCCGATCGAAGAACGGTGCGTGCCTCGCGTGCGACCGAAAAGACCATATCTCACGCGACTGCCTGGAGAAGCGCCCCCACCAACAAAACCGAGGCCAAGCACCTCGGGCTCCACCGACCGCACAACAGAATGGCCAAGACCGGCGCCCCAATGCTCAGGGCCGCGTCTACGCCATGACTCGTGACGAAGCGTTCGCATCTGATACAGTCGTGACAGGTATACTATAATTCAATAGTAAACCTGCTCGTGTATTGTTTGATTCAGGTGCCACGCATAGTTTTGTATCGACGGACTTTGCCGTCGAGCATAAATTCTCCTTGACACCACTGGGCCTCGATCTCACGGTTAACGTACCGTCAGGCATGCCACTACTTGCAAATTTAGTCTGTGGAGACAAAATCATCTGTATAGGTTGTCAAAAGGTCAGTCTCGATGCGATAGTTCTAAATATTAAGGAATACGATATCATTCTGGGGATGGATTGGCTCAGTCCGTGCAACGCAACCATAGACTGCGCTGAAAAGAAGGTCACATTCCGTATACCTGGAGTGCCTGAATTCTGCTACTCGTGTGGTGAGACATCGCCGACCTGCATGGTGATCTCCGCAATATCTCCTCGACGGATGCTGCATTCCGGGTGCGAAGGCTATCTAGCTTCCGTTCGAGACATACGACAGGATGGTGCAAACGCGGGTCAGACCGACGTTGTAGCAGAATTCCCCGATGTGTTCCCAGACGAGCTGCCCGGTATGCCGCTCGATCGAGAGATTGAGTTCACTATCGATACATTCCCCGACACTCGACCGATCTCGAAAGCCCCATACAGAATGGCCCCTGCAGAGCTAAAATAACTCAAGGTACAGTTACAAGAATTGCTCGACAAGGGATTCATCCGACCCAGCGTCTTGTCGTGGGGAGCGCCCGTGCTGTTTGTCAAGAAGAAGGATGGATCTATGCGTCTTTGAATCGACTACCGAGAGCTGAATAAAGTTACCGTCCGAAATAAATACCTCCTGCCCCGCATAGACGATCTGTTTGATCAGCTTCAAGGAGCCACGGTGTTCTCAAAAATTGATCTGCGTTCGGGTTACCATCAACTCAAGATCAAGCCGGACGATGTGCTGAAGTCTGCCTTCCGCACTCGATATGGCCATTACGAGTTCCTGGTAATGCTGTTCGGCCTAACGAATGCCCCTGCTGCTTTCATGGATTTAATGAATCGAGTGTTCCGACCATTCCTCGATAAGTTCGTAGTAGTCTTTATCGACGATATACTCGTCTACTCGAAGAATAGGCAGCAACATACTGAGCATCTGCGGATCGTGCTTCAGACCCTTCGAGAAAATCAACTATACGCAAAGCGAAGCAAATATGAATTCTGGCTTAGCAGCATCGCATTCCTCGGACACATCATTTCTGCTGAAGGCATTGCGGTCGACCCAAAGAAAGTTAAAGCCATTGTCGATTGGAAACGGCCAGCGTCTGTCGGCGAGATTCGAAGTTTCCTTGGCCTAGCAGGATACTACCGACGCTTCATGAAAGACTTCGCGAAGATCGTATCGCCTCTGACTTGCCTCACCCAGAAAGGAGTCGTATTTGACTGGTCAGACGACTGCGAAGCTTCATTCCAAGAATTAAAGCAACGGCTCGTCTCGGCCCCGATGCTCGCACTTCCAGAAGGGACTGAGTGTTTCCAGATATTCAGCGACGCGTCCGGTCAGGGCTTGGGGTGTGTGCTGATGCAGCAGAACAAGTTGATATCTTTTGCTTCCCGACAGCTAAAGCCGTACGAGAAAAATTATCCCACGCACGACCTGGAGTTAGCGGCGATTGTGTTTGCGTTGAAATTATGGCGTCACTACCTCTATGGCGTAGCGTGCATGATCTACACCGATCACAAGAGCCTCAAGTATCTATTCACGCAGAGGGAACTGAACTTGCGGCAGAGGCACTGGCTTGAACTGATCAAGGATTATGACTTGACTATCGACTATACGCCGGGAAGGGAAATGTTGTGGCGGACGCCTTGAGTCGGAAGTATATTGCCTCGTTATCCATCGACCCCAAACTGCTACGTGACTTAGAAGAGATGGGCATCGAGCTCTGAGTCAGATTCTGGAATGTGCAGTTGGCAAAGTTGCAGTTAGAGCCGAGCTTGCTTGATAAGATCAAGACCGCTCAGACGGACGATCCATACCTGAAGAAAGTGCGAGAGCTAATCTCGACGGGCAGGACGACCGATTTTGCGGAAGACGAAACCGGCGTGCTTCGATTGAAGGGTAGGCTATGCGTTCCGGACGATTCAGAACTCAGAAAGGAGATCCTGTCGGAGGCGCACTATGCGAAATACACCTTGTATCCCGGTAGCACGAAGATGTACAAGGATGTCACTTTCCGTTCCCAGAATACGTATTCTTAATACATGTATTGCTTTAATATATTTATTTATTATTTATCATGTATTGTTCTGTAGTTAACCCCTTTAATTTCATGTTCATTAATTTTCTGCAATTTTATTTCTGCATTTTATTTTCTGCTTTCATACTCTGCTTTAGTTCTACTTTGGGTTCGGCTTGAATTTGGTTTAGTTAGTTGGTTCAGCATGAACCGAAACAAACCCCTACCTACCACCCCCCTCCATTTAAAGCCATCCCCTTTCTCTCTCTTCATTACTTCACCATTAATCTTCTTCTTCCTCATAACTCCACTCCACCTACTCAGCCGCCAAGGCAAGTGCCAAACTTGCTTCTTGATGGATCACCATTATTATTGTTCCATCATCTTTCTTACTTGATTTTGAGCCTCTTTAGTACTTAACATTTTCAATTTCCATGGTTCATTTCTTGTAGATCTAAGTTTAATGTATTTTCGGATTTCTTAGGTTTTGATCTAGTAAACTTTGTTATCTTTAAGTTTTGATGGTTCTATGTTGTAGAAAATTTTGTTCTACCCCATTTTGACCTATGGAAGTTCAGATTTGGGCTCGGAATGAAGGATTTAGAGAGCTTAGAAGCTATGGTTTCCATGGTCCTGTCCTTAGAAAAATTCGGAGAAGAAGAAAAGACCTGACCGTATGAGTTTTTCATGCGACAAGTTTTCCAGCCGTATATAATTTTTGAGCCGCATAAGAGGAGCTGGCCGCATGAATAGTTCGGCTGCATGACGCGTAGCTAGCCGCATAAAGAGTTTCAGCCGCATGAAGATTCCGGCCGCATGGCATTATCTTGGCCGCATAAGTTTTCTCAGCGTATGAGTTTTCATTAGCCGCAGTCGTATGAGCTTCCATTAGCCGCAGCCGCATGAGTTCCATTTGGCCGCAGCCGCATGAGTTCCATTTGGCCGCAGCTGCATGAGTTTCTATTTGGCCACAGCCGCATGAGCTTTCATTTGGCCGTAGCCGCATGAGTTCCATTTGGCCGCAGCTGCACGTACTCCTGTCCATCGTAGCCGCATGAAGAGTTCGACCGCATAAGAGATTTTTAGCCGCATGAACTAAATCATTTCCCCGTCGCATGGGCACCACTTTTCTTTAGCCGCATGGACTTTGTTTCTTCCTCAGCCGCATGATGCTGCACCCTCTTGGCTGCATGCCAGCGAGCCGCATGAGGCTTGGTTCCACCATAGTCACATGAGCGAGACCCACTGCCGCATAAGGCTTGTAACTTCTCGACCGCATAGGCATTGAGCCGCTTGGAATTCCAATTACCTGGTCGCATGAACTATAGTCCCTAATGCCTTTTGGCTGATTCTCGTCCCTGAGTTAACATTGATTGACATTAATTAACATTGATTGACATGGATTGGTATTAATTAACATTAAAATTGTTATCTTGGCATTAATTAGCATTAACTGTTATCTAAATTAATTATTGATCATGCGTTCCTAGTTGGAACTAAGAGACTGGCTAGTCGTCTTATTGAATAGAATGAATGAGACACGTTCATATTAACTATGAACTATTGTAATCGACTGGCTAATCTCGAATATTGGCATACATGCACATGCAGGCTTCAAATTATTTATTTATTTTTATTATTTATTTATCTTACCAAAGCAGCATGTGTACTTTATGGTCAAGGCATGATTATTTCGTGGTTAGTTTTGATTGTTGCATTACGCTATGTAAGACCTACAACCCAACCGTTCGGGTATCGTTGTAGAGTTGTACATATTGTACCCCGTACGAAAGTACTCATTTGAATGACCATGATCCACGGCATGGGATTTCACTCAACGTAGAGACTATTAAGTTAAATAAAATAATGATTGCATAGAGAGAACGGATTCCCGAGTTCTTACATGGCAGCCCTCTTGGGACTAGTAGTGTCCGACAGGCCGGTTGGTCCCCACAAATACTACAAATCTGCCATACGGGCAGGAAGCGGTATCTGGTTATATTATCTATTGTATATGGTATATTGATGACGGGCGTCCCGCTGGGACTCCTCTAATTCATGATTGGCACAATTGATTGACTGGGTAAACTAGCCTTGCTTGCACATAGTAAGAACTGAGGAATCCTCTATTGTATAATTCCAGGATAACTTGGAACTCACAGTAGCAAGCCGTAGTAGTTGCATGGCCGTTTAAATTGATTTGTCTGTGTACTGTACCTACTCTGTTACCTAACTGAGATGATCAGAATGTCAGGACATGACGGGCCAACTTCTGTCCTTGTTTGGTTGGGAGGTTGGTTCGAAGTGTCGTGATGTTACGTGAATCCTAGTAGATAGCAGAGATCTATTATCATATTCTCTTTTTATTGGCTTCATTCCTCATATCGTGCTCCCTTACGGTACTTGCTATTAGAGGTCTAACCTCTCTGGTTTTGCATGGCCAGATTTAGAGCCGGTCCCCGAGGATCCAGCTTACTTCTACCTCCAAGATGGTCAATACTAGAGGGATGATCGCAGGAGGACTCGAGTGGGTTCCTTACTTCCCCGCTCGTTTTGTTAAATACTTTATGTTGACACAAAGTCACAGTCAACCAAATATTGACTACATTGACTAAATAATATCTGTATAAATTCAATACGACACACGACGTCTGCATTCAGTTCAGGACAGACAAAAGCTCAGTTTCCGACTCTCAGTGTATTTTCGAGTCTGTACTTTTACATTTTATTGAGTCTAGAAATATGTACTCTGAGTTATGCTGAGCTCTTGGAACTTAGTCTATAAGCCTACCCAAAATTCCAAGCTCCACCAAAACAAAAATTGCCCACAAGTCCCACTTAGGACCACTCTGTGCTCTGGAGACAGAGTTCGGGCCGAACTCTGCCTCCACACAGAGTTCGGGCCGAACTCTGTTCCCTAGAAATCAGGAACCCTAATTTTAGGGTTAGCTGGTTGCTAGCTGTCCAACGGCCAAATTTTTGAATTTCCCTACCCGAATTCTGGCCGAATTCTGCCTCTAAAAACACTATAAATAGGGCATGAATTCTCTCATTTCAATTGACTCAATCTTCTCTTCTCTTCTCTCCTACAAGCTCAATAAGCCATACCCTTCCCATCTACTAGCCACAAGCCTCCTAAGTCTCGAGTGCTCAGCATCTCTCAGTTAGGATTCTTGTGCAAGAGTTGAAGAAGTCGCTTGGACAATTCCAAGCAAATCGCCACTGCGATCCTCTGTTAGAAGTTGACGTGCTCTTCTGAAGAAAAGGCACGGGTTGTAAACTACTATTTCACAAATAGTGGATTTAATCCTGAGCTAGAGTTCTCAGGCCTGGACTAGTCCTCCACGAGGGAAACCAGGTTAAAATCGCTGTGTTTGCGTATGCTCTTCTGCTCTTCATTTATTTTCCGCACTTTACTCTGATTATTTATTGTTGGTGAAAGAGTTATTTTAATTGGCTATTTTTCTATATAAACTCTATTCACCCCCCTCTAGAGTTGCCAAACTGTTCTTCAATTGGTATCAGAGCTCTGTTCTCTTTACAAGGACTAACATCCTAAGAGCTGATCCATGGCAACCACACAATCTTTGATTTCCAATCATGGTGAAGGTCAGTCCACTCATAGGCCTCCCCTATTTGATGGGACTAACTACACATATTGGAAAACAAGGATGAGCTTCTATCTTAAGTCTCTAGACTTTGACCTGTGGACTGTCGTCACTGACGGTTACAAAAAGCCCGCCAGAATAGTTGTCGATGGTGACCTCATTGAGAAACCACACGACAAATATTCCGTCGAGGAGAAGAAACAGGCAAGTCTAGATGCTAGGGCTATTAATGCTTTATTCTGTGCTATAGACAGGAATGAGTTCAACAGGGTCTCTACATGCACCACTGCTCATGAAGTATGGAGACTTCTAGAAGTGACGCATGAAGGAACCACACAGGTCAAGGAATCTAAAATAAGCCGTTTCACTCAAGAATACGAAGCTTTCAAGATGAAGCCAAGTGAGACGATCACTCAAATGATCACAAGATTCCTCGACATCATCAATCCTCTATCTTCGCTTGGAAAGCAGTACTCAAACCACGAGAAGATTCGTAAGCTGCTCAGAGGGCTACCAAAGATTTGGAACCCTAAGGTGACAGCCATCATAGAAGGAAACGATCTCACAACAATGTCAATGGAGACCTTGATGGGCAAGCTTATGACTCACGAGCTTGACCTCAAGGACTTCGAAGAGCCTGCTCCGAAGACCAGGGAGATCGCGCTTAAAGCTCATCAACGAAGAGCTAATCATGATGAAACCGAAGAAGACAATTCTGATGATGAAGACCAAGCTCTCATGGTTCGCAACTTCAGGAAATTCCTTCGCTTCAATCGAAGGAAGAAGGAATCTCAAGAAGACGATGAAGAAGAACCAACTTGTTACGGTTGTAAGAAAACTGGACATGTCCGAAAAGACTGCCCATTTCTGAAGAAGAGCAACCGCTATGAGAAGCCATACAAAAAGAACTCATCAAAGAAATATGCCAACACAGGTATCTGGCATGAAAGTGAAGCGAGTGACTCTGAGAAAGAAAAGGACTCTCCTCAAGATACAGCAAATGTGTGCCTGATGGCAACCTCCAACAAGGTATCTAACGAAACTCTGGATGACTTCTCTTTTGATGAACTTGGCGATGCTTTCACTGATTTACTCGATGATCATAAAAAGGTCATCGGTAAATATAAACATGCCAAGGACAAAATCAAAAGTCTAGAAGATGAGATACAAAGAATTTCTTTACTTCTTGATAATGTTAGAAACACATCACCCACAAATGACACTGATGAAGCATCCAAGCTTAAATTAAGCTTACATGATGCTGAAGCACGTATTGAGCAACAAACTCAAGAAATCACTACTCTCAACACGTTGCTTGCTGAAGAAAAGAGTAGACACAAGATTTCCATGACTAAGATTTATGGCTTAAATATTAAGGTTGATGAACTGCAAGCTGTTTCTAAAAGATTAGAAACCAAATTGGGTAAACAGGTTGTTCAACCTCAAACCCAATCACATGGGCACAACACCACTCATGCTAGTCAACCACGTCAATCTCATGCAGCACATAACCATGCTTTTATATACACAAACTTTCACAAACCACGTGCACGTAAGAACAATTCTCACTCAGTACACACTCATCATGCACAAAGACACAATCAACATCACTCCACACATAAAAAGCATCATGCCATGCCATATAGATAAAATCATCATGCAATGCCATATAGACAAGATTCTCATATACCATATAGACAAAATTATCATGCCATGCCATCTAGACAATATCAGCATGTCACACATCATAGACAATACCATCATTCTATGCCTCATAGACACCATCAACATGCCACTTATTCCATGCATAATCATCTTCACCATGCTAACTCTTCACATCATGTTCATCCTCATCCTGTTGCTTATAGATATTATTCTCATGCTCCTAGTATAAATAAAAATACTATCTGTACTTATTGTGGATTACATGGACACATCTCACCACAGTGCAGAGTTAGAAGACTTGTAGATAAAAGAATATATGCTTGGTTCCCAAAGACTAACTTTTCAGGACCCTCAAGAACTCGGGTACCAAAGGTCACATCTACTCTTGATGTAGGTGGACCTTCCCTCCTCAACTGAAAGTAAGTGGATTCTCGATAGTGGATGCTCGCGACATATGACGGGAGACGCAAATCTTTTTGCATCACTATCGATGAAGAGAGAAGGATACGTATCCTTCGGTAACAATCTCAAAGGGCACATTATAGGTAATGGTATCATTGGTCATCCTCCTTCTCCTGTAATAAAGGATGTCTGCCTAGTGACCGAGTTAAAGCATAACCTGCTCAGCATTAGTCATCTTGCTGATCATGGATATGATATTAACTTTGGACAAAACAGTTGCTACATCTATGATAGGTCAACAGGAGACATTGCTTTTGAAGGGAAAAGAGAGGACAACATCTACATTTTCTATCTTTCTATAAATTCTAACAATGCAGGTAGATGTCTATATGCCCACAAAGACGAACGACTACTTTGGCACCAGCGTCTTGGTCATGCCAACATGGATGCTATATCCAGGCTTTCCACCAAGAAGCTAGTGAGAGGATTGCCTGACATCACGTTCAAAAAGGACACAGTATGTGCCGAATGTGAACTAAACAAGGCAACTAAATCCTCATTTCATTCTATCAACTCTGTAAGTACTACTAGACCCTTGCAACTACTTCATATGGATTTATTTGGTCCTAGTAGAATAGCTAGCCTTGGAGGCAAACTTTATGCATTTGTTATTGTTGATGATTTTTCTAGATTTACATGGGTTTTCTTTCTCGCTAATAAGAGCGATGCTATTTCTGCTTTCAAAATTTTTGTAAAGAAAGTTCAAAACGAAAAAGGCTACATGATTACTCGAATCCGAAGTGATCATGGAGGCGAATTCGTAAATTATTATTTTGAAAGTTTTTGTAATACAAATGGTTTTGATCATGAATTTTCTTGTCCTAGAACTCCTCAACAAAATGGTGTTGTGGAGCGGAAGAATAGGACTCTTGGCGATATGGCTAGAGTCATGTTGAATAAATTTTCTCTTCCAAAATATTTTTGGGCAGAGGCTGTAAGTACAGCATGCCACATTTTGAATAGGGTGCTTATTCGTCCCATTACGAAGAAAACACCCTATGAGCTTTGGTTTGGGAGAACCCCCAATGTTTCTTATTTTAAAGTTTTTGGCTGTAGATGTTTTATCCTTAACACCAAAGACAACTTAGGCAAATTTGATGCCAAAGCTGACGATGGTATCTTTCTTGGTTATGCTGCCAAGAGTAAGGGATATAGAGTTTTCAATAAACGCTCACTTATTGTGGAAGAGTCAACAAATGTGACTTTTGATGAAGACAACAGTGCAGCAAGTACTCTTGATGATGACGTTGAGCCATCAACTTCTACTCCAATGAATACTTCAACCGAAACTAATTCTCTGGAGGGTTTGCCTAAGAAATTCTCTTTCAAACCTTCTCATCCAGAAAATTTAGTTATAGGAGAAGTTTCACGTGGAGTAACTACTAGATCATCACTAAGAGACTCCGTTGCTAGCACTGCCTTCATTTCACAAGTAGAGCCTAAAAACATTTCTGAAGCTTTTAATGATGAATTTTGGATTTCTGCTATGCAAGAAGAACTCAACCAATTCGAGAGAAGCCAAGTATGGGAACTCGTTCCTAGACCGGTTAATCACTCAATTATTGGTACTAAATGGGTTTTTAGAAACAAAGTAAATGAAGATGGTTCAGTCACACGTAACAAAGCTCGTCTAGTAGCTCAAGGATACAACCAAGAGGAAGGTATCGACTACGATGAGACGTATGCTCCTGTTGCTAGACTAGAATCCATTCGGATGCTTTGTGCTTTTGCTAATTTTCAAAACTTTAAATTATTTCAAATGGATGTGAAAAGTGCTTTCCTGAATGGTTTTATCAAGGAGGAAGTTTATGTGAAACAACCCCCTGGCTTTGAAAATCACAAATTTCCCGACCACGTGTTCAAGCTGAAGAAAGCGCTTTATGGCCTTAAACAAGCCCCCAGAGCTTGGTATGAAAGGCTAAGCAGTTTCTTGCTTGAGAAAGGTTTTTCAAAAGGGAAGATTGACACTACACTGTTTATAAAATCTTTCAAAGACACTATTTTATTAATTCAGATTTATGTTGATGATATTATTTTTGGGTCTACTGATGAAACTCTTTGTCAAGAATTTGCCAAGTGTATGCAGACGGAATTTGAAATGAGCATGATGGAAGAGCTCAACTACTTTCTTGGTCTGCAAGTAAAACAACTGGCTAATGGAACTTTCATCTGTCAATCGAAGTATACCAAGGACATGCTGAAGAAGTTCGATCTTGACAACATCAAACCAATCAGCACTCCAATGGCTACTTCAATCAAACTCGAACCAGATGAGAGCGGCAAACCCGTTGATCAACGTAAGTATCGAGGTATGATAGGCAGCTTACTTTATTTAACTGCTAGTCGCCCCGATATCATGTTTAGTGTTTGCCTGTGTGCTAGATATCAAGCAAATCCTAAGGAATCTCACATGACCGCGGTTAAGCGTATCTTTCGATACCTTAAGGGTACGGTTACAGTGGGCCTATGGTATCCCAAGTCAACATCATTTGACCTCATCGGTTACTCTGATGCTGACTTTGCTGGATGCAAGGTCGGCCGTAAAAGTACGAGCGGCACGTGTCATTTATTAGGAAAGGCTTTAGTCTCATGGTTTAGCAAGAAGCAGAACTCTGTCGCACTATCCACAACAGAAGCTGAATACATAGCAGCTGGGCGTTGTTGTGCACAAATTTTGTGGATGAAGCAAACCCTTGAAGACTATAAGTTATCTTTCATGCATATTCCTATATTCTGTGACAATACTAGTGCAATCAATTTGACTAAGAACCCTGTCTGCCACTCACGCACTAAACACATTGAGATCAGACACCACTTTTTGCGTGATCATCAGCAAAATGGCACGATTAACTTAGAATTTATTGACACTGATCATCAGCTGGCAGATTTCTTTACTAAGCCACTATCCGAAGAGCGCTTCAATTTTCTTTGTCGTGAACTTGGAATTTTAGATGAAGCAGTTATAAATTGAAACTCACCTGCGTAAATATCGAGTATATTGTGATTCCTTTTCGAAGAATTTGGTATGGGTATAAGCCGAAAGGGTCCTTCTGACAACAAGGCGTAAAAGCCTAAGCGACACGGTGCACTAGTCCTCAGGACTACCGCTAGCTGGGATCCGGCCCCTGCAGCTAACCCATGGCAAATTTGGACTATTGAACCACAATATATATCCTTATTTATTATATGGCTCGTTTCGATTTAATATTGCCTAATTGATATTTTCTAAAAAGTTCATTCTGTTTTCTGTGTACCTCTCCTTCTCTATCTATTCTATTCTCTTTGGTGTCCTCAACTTTCTTTTGTTTAACTCTTAAATCTTTTTCTTTGTTATCATTTCTTGTTATTCTTCAACTTTTGTTTTCATTTTAGCCTTTGTTCTGTTCTGGACCAATGATCCAGAACTCGGGCCGAACTCTGCTCCTATCTGAGTTCGGGCCGAGTTCGGTCCCTTGGTTCCAGGGTCGGGATCTGGCTCTGCCGTTGGATCTATTCTAATCCAATGGTCAATATTTCACCCGACCAAAGACAAAACCCTACTTTATGTCGGGATTCTTTCTCTCTCCTTCACTATTACCACCTTTTCTCACCTATACACACTCTTTCCTTGAAACCCTAACCCTAGTCTTTGATCTAGAGTGCCTCATTGCTTCTCAAATCAAGAAAAAGGTGTCTCCTCTCCATTCTCCTCCATTGTTCTTTACCTGTTTGAGGTACCATTTTTTTTAAATCTTTTAATGGCTCCTTGCTTGTTCAATCGTGGGAAGAGGATTCGAGTTGAGAGTATTTCCTCTTCGGATTCTCCTCCATCAATTGAACAAATCATTGAACAACTTCAACCACCTCACCCTTTGTTCAATCCACCTCGTCCTCAACATCCTTCCACTTATGACAATAGACTTTTTGTCTCACTTGATGCATCAAACAACTGGTTTAGTGACTTTCGGAATCGTCAGGTATTCACAGGACATCCTATCAATTTTTCCATATTCTCTCAATATGATTCTTTATTCCATGACCTCTATATTGATGAACTAGTCACTACATCTTCTGCTATTTATCGTCATGCCGTTCAAATGTTCTACTGCAACTTAACCTTTGATGACCTTCGTATTTATTCACGAGTTGCTGGTATCGATATCTCGTTTGATGACTTTGAACTAGCCGAATATCTTGATCTTCTTGAGCCAAGTTCTTGGGAAAGGCTTGTTGATGCTCGCTCGTTCCGTTTTCCCAACGGACTTTCACTTGAAAGCTTCAAGGCCGATTTGTGCACTCCATACACACGTCCTCGAAAGCTCATGACGAAATATCTCAACCCATATTTTTCTGATCTTCATTGGATCATCTCTAATACCATTCTACCCAAGATCGGTTCCCCTGATGAAATCACTTATCTTGACATTTCTGCTCTTTATCATCTTCACTTTGGAATTCATTTCAATCTTCCACGTACTATGATGGACTGGATGATTCGCTGTAGGAGGAAACCACGAGCTTTGGTTTATCCTCTGTATCTTCCTATGATCTTTCGTGCTTTTCGTATACCACTTGATGCTTGTCCGTTCCTGCCGGCACCTACCTTTCTATCTAAGGTACGACGCCTTCAGCCTGTTGCTACTACTGAGTTGTCTGCTGATGAGGAGCCTGACGCCCCTCCGCTAGGTCAGACTGCACCTCCTGCCAACCTGGATTCGCTTCAGACTATGCTTCGCGATCGTTTTGCTATTGAGGATGATCGCTGGACGCAGCAGGATTACCGTACCACTCTGCAGATTAGTGCCCTTGGGAACTCTCTGCATAATATGCGGTATTCGCTTGCTCGTCATCCTGATTTGCATGTGCCTATTGAGCGGGATCCACATCGCTCGGGTCATCGTCTAGACGATCCGTGGGTCATGCAGTATATGGATCCAGATGATACTTTTGTGGATCTTCAGATGTTCTAGGACCTTTTCGTTGGCCCTTTCCCTGGTCCTTCAGATGTTCCAGGACCTTCTGGTGCTCCGTGATGGAGACTGGCTTGTTATGCTGCTGCCACTGCTGATAGTCTTAGTTGCTTTATATTTTTAGTTATTTAGTTATGGATTTATGTACTGGATTTTTATCTTAGAACCCTGATGATGTGTTTGACATTCTGGTTGGTGGATATCATTTTATGCTATTTCTCGTAGTTTCTTTTATGCCAATGCACTCTCTTGTCTAGTATTATACTATTTTTTTCTCTTGGTGTGGTTGCATTACTATTCATTGCTTATTTATATTGCTAACTGCCAAAAGGGGGAGAAACATATGTATATTTTTGTGCTGGCTTGTTTTGGGAAACTATTACAGGTTCTATGCAGGTTCTATGCATTCATCTGTGTATATCTGTGCTCGTTCTGGGAATATGTTATCTATCAGGTTACAGGGTATATGCACTGTTTATGGGGGAGAGCTACTACTTCTAGCTCGGAACCGTTCACTGATTACGGGGGAGCTATCCGATTCTAGCTCTGCATCAGTTATGGGGGAGCTATGTTGTAACCAACTGTGTCCAGGTATGAATATTGAAATATACATTTATTATTTTGTCAATTATCAATATGGGGGAGATTGTTGACACAAAGTCACAGTCAACCAAATATTGACTACATTGACTAAATAATATCTGTATAAATTCAATACGACACACGACGTCTGCATTCAGTTCAGGACAGACAAAAGCTCAGTTTCCGACTCTCAGTGTATTTTCGAGTCTGTACTTTTACATTTTATTGAGTCTAGAAATATGTACTCTGAGTTATGCTGAGCTCTTGGAACTTAGTCTATAAGCCAACCCAAAATTCCAAGCTCCACCAAAACAAAAATTTCCCACAAGTCCCACTTAGGACCACTCTGTGCTCTGGAGACAGAGTTCGGGCCGAACTCTGCCTCCACACAGAGTTCGGGCCGAACTCTGTCCCCTAGAAATCAGGAACCCTAATTTTAGGGTTAGCTGGTTGCTAGCTGTCCAACGGCCAAATTTTTGAATTTCCCTACCCGAATTCTGGCCGAATTCTGCCTCTAAAAACACTATAAATAGGGCATGAATTTTCTCATTTCAATTGACTCAATCTTCTCTTCTCTTCTCTCCTACAAGCTCAATAAGCCATACCCTTCCCATCTACTAGCCACAAGCCTCCTAAGTCTCGAGTGCTCAGCATCTCTCAGTTAGGATTCTTGTGCAAGAGTTGAAGAAGTCGCTTGGACAATTCCAAGCAAATCGCCACTGCGATCCTCTGTTAGAAGTTGACGTGCTCTTCTGAAGAAAAGGCACGGGTTGTAAACTACTATTTCATAAATAGTGGATTTAATCCTGAGCTAGAGTTCTCAGGCCTGGACTAGTCCTCCACGAGGGAAACCAGGTTAAAATCGCTGTGTTTGCGTATGCTCTTCTGCTCTTCATTTATTTTCCGCACTTTACTCTGATTATTTATTGTTGGTGAAAGAGTTATTTTAATTGGCTATTTTTCTATATAAACTCTATTCACCCCCCTCTAGAGTTGCCAAACTGTTCTTCACTTTAAACTTTGCCGTTTGGCACCGACATGTTAGTCGGATTATCTTGTACCTACTTTTGCATAATTGTAACTAAGTCAGGCTACAACTGATAACAATTGTGTATACTTACTACATCATCTGGCTATATTTTGTAAAGCCAGATATCAAGAACATTTTGGCTGAGCGTTTGGGACGCCTTACTGCTTTATCTCACATGTTCTCTATTTCTGTTTCTTGTTCGAATGATTGAGACAATAGATGTGAAGGGACCATAGCGAGACTTTTATGTAGTATGCACCCCCTCGTCTTATTAGACAGCATTAATCGTATTATACGGTATTCATCTACCCGTAATACATAGCTGGCTAAGTCATTCCTCCGCTCTCCAGTATTCTGGTTCTGGGACGTGACAAGGTTTTAGTAGTGGCCCATGCAAGTCTGATTTTAGACTTGTGGGGTGTTTTAATAGGATGTCTCAATCACACATGTTCCCCCTTGATCTCATAATTCGTTGATTCTCAACTCCAGCTTGACATTCCAGTATCCCTTGACTTTATTGATCCTTCATGTCCGGTCGTTTGATTGTTCTTTTATCCCTTTTCTTAGGGGCACCTCGTCCGCACCTGTCAGAGCTGGACAGCAACAACATGGACAACATGACCAGGTTGGTCAGCAACAAGGGTCGGTACTAACTCAGGAGACTATCCAGGAAGATGTGATAGTGGAAGCAGCAGCTGGATCGCAGCATCCGGATGTTCCACCACCACCAACAGTTCCATCTACCCCTGCAGAAATGGACACACCGGCTCTTCTGGAGATCGTAAGAGGGATGATGGCTACTCAGCAACATCAGATGTTAGCCCAGCAGCGCATGCACGCTCAGTTACAAGAGCAGAACATACTACTCAACCAAGGGTTGCAGACGGCATTGAAAAGAGGGGCAAGGCCAGATTCAGGAGCATCAACCAGATTTTGCAAGTTCAACCCCTGCCGTTTCGAGGGCACGGAGGATGCTATTTCAGCAGATGCATGGCTTAAGGATATCGAGGCTATTCTGACAGCCGCTAAGGTACCGACAGAAGAATGTATGGATCAGGTGAAGTTGTTACTTCAGGATCTCGCACGTGATTGGTGGGAATCAGAAGAAGTAGGTATCAGACGTCCCGTTGCTTGGGATGATTTCACAGCCAGATTCAAGACAACGTACTATGGAGTTGTGGCGCAGTTTGAGCTACAACAGAAGTTTATCAACCTCAAGCAGGCCGGCAAGATGGTAGATGCTTATGCAGCAGAGTTCTGCAGATTGAGTAGGTTTTCCCCAGAGATGGTAGCAACAGAGCGCCAGAGGGCGATGAGGTTCCAGCAAGGGTTTCATCTTGAGCTCTTGCAATTGATAGAGGGGCACAACTACCAGACTTTTGACGAAGTATTGACGGCAAGCTGAAGGCATGAGATCACCATTCAGAGGATCACGACAAGGACTGGAGGTCAGAAGAGATCTCACAGTCAGATTGAAGGAGGAGGGGGAGCAGTACCCCGAGCAACAGCACCATCTCTTGGCATTCGCATTCACGATGTGGCAATGCGAGGGCCAGCACCACCACCCAGGCAGCAGCAGCAACAGAAGAAGAACCAGCAACCCCCAGCGGGCTGCACTTATTGTGGGAAGATAGGGCACACTAGAGATGTGTGTCGGGCATTGAACGGACTGTGTTTGATATGTAGAAATCCAGATCATCGGGTTACCATATGTCCCATGAATTCGAGGTCAGGAGGACCAGTGCAGCAGTTTTCTGCTCTACCAGTACCAGGGGCAGGCCAGTATCGAGGACCAGCAGTGGCAGTGAGACCATTGGCCCAGCGTCCGTTAATGCTACAGGCTCAGATGTTTTGGCAGCAGGGACCGCCGATGCAGCAACACCAGCATAGACCACCCCAGCATCATTAAGGCAGGGGCCAGCAGCAGCACCAGGCTAGGCCGCAGCATGGGAACCAGTAAGGAGGTAGAGGGCAGGCATTCACACTGTCCTTGGAAGAGGCATTAGCATCGGGAGATGTTGTGGCAGGTAACATTCTCGTCGTCTCATATCCTGCAGTAGCATTGTTTGATTCGGGAGCATCACACTCATTTATATCTGCACAATTTACGACACGGCTAGGAATGGAGTTCGAGGCATTGCCAGGGAGGTTGAATATACTCACTGGTAATGGGCTCATAGGAGTTAGTAGAGTTATTCTAGCATGTAGCATTGTAGTTTGCGGGCATTCCTTACCCGCCTGGTTGATAGAATTTCCTGTTGAAAATTTTGACGTTATCTTAGGCATGGACTAGCTGAAAGACAGTCATGCGACAATAGATTGTCGTAGTGGGAGTGTATCTTTTGATATTCCAGGCATGGAGAGATTTACCTTAGTCAGATCAGAGGCAACTCATCAAGAGCAGGGAGTAGTAATAGCAATGGAAGAAGTTCAAGTTCCAAAGGTAGTTGAAGAATTTCTTGACGTATTTCCTGAAGAACTTCCCGGTCTACCACCGGTTAGAGATATTGAGTTCAGTATAGAATTGGCACCTGGAACTAAACCGATATCAGATGGGGTTTACAGAATGGCAGATTCGGAGCAGGCCAAGGTATATCAGCACATAGAGGAATTGAAGGAGAAGAAGTTCATCCAAGCTAGCATATCACCATGGGCAGCACCAGTGGTACTTGTGGGAAAGAAGGATGGGTCATCGAGGTTGTGCATCGATTACAGGAAGCTTAATGCGGCAACAGTAAAGAACAAGTACCCACTGCCCAGGATCGACGACTTATTTGATCAGTTGAGCAAAGCTAGAGTTTTTTCCAAGATAGATCTTCGTTCAGGATATCATCAAGTGAGGGTTCGGAAGGAGGATATTCCCAAGACAGCATTCAGGTCGAAGTATGAGCATTATGAATTCTTAGTAATGCCATTTGGTTTGACCAACGCTCCAGCAATATTCATGGATTTGATGAACCGTATCTTTATGCCTTACTTAGATCAGTTTGTCGTTGTGTTTCTTGACGATATTCTCGTATACTCTGCCAGTGAAGAGGAGCATGAAGACCACCTCAGGAAAGTGTTGCAGGTTCTGAGTGAGAACCAGTTGTATGTCAAGCTCAGTAAGTGTAAGTTCTGGACGGATCACATTTCATTTTTGGGTCATATCATATCAGGAGCTGGAGTAGCCGTGGATCCCAAGAAGGTAGAAGCAGTAGAGAGTTGGCCAGTACCCAAGACCGTAGCTGATGTACGGAGTTTTTTGGGATTGGCAGGATATTACAGAAGGTTTGTATCAAATTTTGCAAGACTTTCAGCACCCATGACCCGCTTGACACGAAAGGATGTACCATTCGTCTGGTCAGCAGAATGCCAGGCATCATTTGAAAATCTGAAGCAGAAGTTGATATCAGCGCCTATTCTTACATTGCCAGTTGGACCCGGAGGTTTTACAGTATATTACGATGCGTCAGGTAAAGGACTTGGATGTGTCCTTATGCAACATGGGAAGGTGATAGCATATGCATCTAGGTAGCTTCGAGACCACGAGAAGAATTACCCAACTCATGACTTGGAGTTGGCGGCAGTAGTATTTGCTTTGAAGCTATGGAGGCATTACCTATATGGTGATCGAGTGGACATGTACACAGACCACAAAAGTCTGAAGTACATCTTTACTCAGAAGGAGCTGAACATGAGACAGAGAAGATGGTTAGAGCTGATCAAGGATTATGACGTGGAGCTTCAGTATCATCCAGGCAAGGCTAATGTAGTAGCAGACGCTCTTAGCAGGAGAGGCGGCATATTTATGTTGACGACCCAGAAGCACATTTTAGAAGACCTTCAGGAGATGGGCATAGAAGTTATACTTCCTAGTGATAAAGGAGTTCTAACAAGTCTACAAGTTCAATCTGACTTGGTAGACAGGATCAAGGCAGCTCAGGCACAGGACCCAAGGATTCAGAAGCTTAGGACAGAATGTGAGTCAGGACTTAGAAAGGAGATGAGAATTTATGAAGATGGTACCCTTAGGTTTAGATCACGTCTATGTGTGCCTAGTGGAGATATCAGACATGAGGTTATGACAGAAGCTCATAGTTCTCAGTATTCTATACATCCTGGAGGGACCAAGATGTACCAAGATATCAAGCAGCACTTCTGGTAGAATGGAATAAAGAGGAAGATAGCTAGATTTGTTTCTCGTTGCTTGATATGTCAGCAAGTGAAGACAGAACAGCAGAGGCCAGCTGGGTTATTGCAACCGTTTCCTATCCCGGAATGGAAGTGGGAGTATATCACAATGGACTTTGTGATCGGTTTACCGAGATCACCAAGTGGTAAAGATGCTATTTGGGTGATAGTGGATCGGCTTACAAAGGTAGCACACTTTCTTCCTTTCAGAGTAGGACAATCTACAGAAAAGTTGGCAGAGTTATACATGCAGCAGATAGTCAGGCAACATGGAGTCCCTGTCAGTATTGTGTCAGACAGAGATACCCGTTTTACATCATATTTCTGGAAGAGCTTGCATCATAGTCTGGGTACCAAGTTAAGATTTAGTACGGCTTACCATCCACAGACGGACGGGCAATCAGAAAGGACGATTCGGACTTTAGAAGATATGTTGCGAGCTTGCACCCTAGATTTTGGAGGATCTTGGGAGAGCCACCTGCACTTAGTTGAGTTTTCATATAACAACAGTTATCAAGCCAGTATCCAGTTGGCGCCATTTGAGGCACTATATGGTAAGAAATGTAGATCGCCACTAGCATGGGATAATATCGGGGAGAGGAAGATGCTAGGCCCGAAATTGATTGTTCAGACGGTTGAAGTGGTTAAGGGAATTAGAGAGCGACTTCGAGTTGCGCAGGATCGGCATCTTCATTGGGCGGACCAGCATTATAGGCCGCTAGAGTTTTCTGTTGGGGACCACGTATTCTTGCGGATCTTACCTACCCGTGGGGTCATTAGATTTGGCGTTCGCGGAAAGTTGAGTCCGAGATACGTAGGACCATTCGTTATCCTTGATAGGGTAGGCGATGTTGCTTATCGTTTATCCCTTCTACTTTCGTTACGAGAGGTGCATGACGTATTCCATGTATCTCAGTTACGTAGGTATGTATCGGACCCAAGCCATATCCTTGATCATTCTGAGCTGGTTGTTGGTACCAACCTGTCTTACGAGGAGCAGTCTGTGTCCATCTTGGACCGAAGAGAGAAGATACTCAAGAACCGAATAATTAGCCTTGTCCGGATTGCTTGGGGTCATCACTCATTAGGAGAGTCAACGTGGGAACGTGAGGATGATATCCGATCACGGTATCCATATTTGTTTGACTTACAAGGTATATTTCTTCCCGTGTACCTTGATTGTCTTAACCCCTCATGTTTGCCACCCTATACATAGAACTACTTGATATCGTAGATTTTTTTTATATAGACATGTTATCTGCTAGTTAAACGTTGAAGAATGATTGCTTGCTCAAGTTTCTTGTACCTAGATTAGCTTAGTCTTGATATTCCTATCCTGCTTGGATTTGAAATTCCGAGGACGGAATTTTTCTAAGGAGGGTAGAGATGTCACTTCCCGTTCCCATAATACGTAATCTTAATATATGTATTCCTTTAATATATTTATTTAATATTTATCATGTATTGTTCTGTAGTTAAACCCCTTTAATTTCATGTTTATTAATTTTCTGCAATTTTATTTCTGTATTTTATTTTCTGCTTTCATACTCTGCTTTAGTTCTACTTTGGGTTCGGCTTGAATTTGGTTTAGTTAGTTGGCTCAGCATGAACCGAAACAAACCCCTACCTACCACCCCCCTTCCATTTAAAGCCATCCCCTTTCTCTCTCTTCATTACTTCACCATTAATCTTCTTCTTCCTCATAACTCCTCCCCCACCTACTCAGCCGCCAAGGCAAGTGCCAAACATGCTTCTTGATGGATCACCATTATTATTGTTCTATCATCTTCCTTACTTGATTTTGAGCCTCTTTAGTACTTAACATTTTCAATTTCCATGGTTCATTCCTTGTAGATCTAAGTTTAATGCATTTTCAGATTTTTTAGGTTTTGATCTAGTAAACTTTATTATCTTTAAGTTTTGATGGTTCCATGTTATAGAAAATTTTGTTCTACCCCATTTTGACCTATGGAAGTTCAGATTTGGGCTTGGAATGAAGGATTTAGAGAGCTTAGAAGCTATGGTTTCCATGGTCCTGTCCTTAGAAAAATTCGGAGAAGAAGAATAGACCTGACCGCATGAGTTTTTCATGCGGCAAGTTTTCCAGCTGCATATAATTTTTGAGCCGCATAAGAGGAGCTGGCCGCATGAATAGTTCGGCTGCATGACGCGTAGCTACCCGCATAAAGAGTTTCAGCCGCATGAAGATTCCGGCCGCATGGCATTATCTTGGCCGTATAAGTTTTCTCAGCCGCATGAGTTTCTATTGGCTGCAGTCGCATGAGCTTCCATTAGCCGCAGCCGCATGAGTTTCCATTAGACGCAGCCGCATGAGTTCTATTTGGCCGCAGCCGCATGAGTTCCATTTGGCCGCAGCCACATGAGCTTTCATTTGGCCGCAGCCGCATGAGTTTCCATTTGGCCGCAGCCGCATGAACTTTCATTTGGCCGCAGCCGCATGAGTTCCATTTGGCCGCAGCCGCACGTACTCCTGTCCATCGTAGCCGCATGAAGAGTTCGACCGCATAAGAGATTTTTAGCCGCATGAACTAAATTATTTCCCCGCCGCATGGGCACCACTTTTCTTTAGCCGCATGGACTTTGTTTTTTCCTCAGCCGCATGATGCTGCACCCTCTTGGCTGCATGCCAGCGAGCCGCATGAGCCGCATGATGCTGCACCCTCAGAACATGACGGGCCAACTTCTGTCCTTGTTTGGTTGGAAGGTTGGTTCGAAGTGTCGTGATGTTATGTGAATCCTAGTAGATAGCAGAGATCTATTATCATATTCTCTTCTTATTGGCTTCATTCCTCATATCGTGCTCCCTTGCGGTTCTTGCTATTAGAGGTCTAACCTCTCTGGTTTTGCATGGCCAGATTTAGAGCCGGTCCCCGAGGATCCAGCTTACTTCTACCTCCAAGATGGTCAATACTAGAGGGATGATCGCAGGAGGACTCGAGTGGGTTCCTTACTTCCCCGCTCGTTTTGTTAAATACTTTAAACTTTGTCGTTTGGCACCGACATATTAGTCGGATTGTCTTGTACCTACTTTTGCATAATTGTAACTAAGTCAGGCTGCAGCTGATAACAATTGTGTATACTTACTACATCATCTGGCTGTATTTTGTAAAGCCAGATATCAAGAACATTTTGACTGAGCGTTTGGGACGCCTTACTGCTTTATCTCACATGTTCTCTATTTCTGTTTCTTGTTCGAATGATTGAGACAATAGATGTGAAGGGACCATAGCAAGACTTTTATGTAGTATGTACCCCCTCGTCTTATTAGACATCATTGATCGTATTATACGGTATTCATCTACCCATAATACGTAGCTGGCTGAGTCATTCCCCCGCTCTCCAGTATTCTGGATCTGGGGCGTGACAAAGGACCTTCGCCCAAACTTCTGGTGGCACGGGATGAAAAGAGATGTGGCCCTCTTCGTGTCGCAATGCATGGCCTGTCAGCAGGTGAAAGCTGAGCACCAAAGACCGGGCGGGGAGATGCAGAATCTGGCGATTCCAGAATAGAAGTGACAGCACGTGTGCATGGATTTTATTGTTGGTCTGTCGAAGACGCCACGGGGAAATGATGCTATCTGGGTCATCGTCGATCGATTAACCAAGTCAGCGCATTTTATCGCCATCAAAGTTACTTGGAGCGTTGATCGCCTGGCGCAGATATATCTTGATGAGATAGTACGGCTGCACGGAGTTCCAGTATCCATCGTCTCTGATCGGGATTCACGGTTCATATCGCAATTCTGGAGTAGCCTTCAGTCGGCGCTGGGTACCAAGTTGCAGTTCAGCTCAGCTTACCATCCTCAGACCGACGGCCAAACGGAGCGCGTCAATCAGATTCTCGAAGACATGCTACGACTCTGCGCAATTGACTTCAAATCAAGCTGGGACAATCATCTACCTCTGGCCGAATTTGTATACAACAATAGCTATCAATCCAGCATTCAAATGGCACCGTATGAAGCCTTGTACGGGCGCAAGTGCCGATCACCCATTTGCTGGAACGAAATTGAAGAGCGGCAGATTCTCGGTCTGGAACTGGTAGAGCAGACCGTGCAGAAAATTTGGCTCATTCGAGAAAGATTAAAGACCGCGCAGAGTCGTCAGAAAAGCTATGTGGACATTCATCGTCGACCCCTCGAGTTTCGAGAAGGCGATCACGTATTTCTCAAAGTGTCTCCCATGTGGGAAGTTACTTAGTTCGGTGCAAAGGGGAAGTTGAGTCCGAGATTCGTTGGGCCGTTCGAAATACTTGAACGGGTCGTCCCAGTGGCCTATAAAATTGCCTTACCGTCGGCGCTTGAAGGTGTACACAATGTCTTCCATGTCTCTCAACTGCGGAAGTACGTGCACGACCCGAGCCACGTGGTAGATTTTAGCCAGCGGGAGTGAAAGTTTGACTTATCCTACGTTGAAGAGCCAGTTCAAATCATAGAACGCAAGGATAAGCTGCTGCACAATCGAGCAATCCCTATCGTCCGCGTCCTCTGGAGAAACCATTCGGTCGAAGAGTCGACGTGGAAGCTTGAATCGGAAATGAAGGAGAAATTTCCTTCGTTATTCTCGT
Organism: Iris pallida; assembly: GCA_029216955.1. Classification (NCBI taxonomy): domain Eukaryota; kingdom Viridiplantae; phylum Streptophyta; class Magnoliopsida; order Asparagales; family Iridaceae; genus Iris; species Iris pallida. Next base: position 16,461,526 of record JANAVB010018993.1, on the reverse strand, counting down.
AGAGGTAGGTTCTATCTTTAAGGTTTGAGGACGAAACTTTTTATTAGTTGGTTATGGTGTAGTGCCCCGTCCCTACATCGTGCCCCGTTTTCGTCCACGGGGTGCGCGAGAAAGGAATACTGTTGCTATCGATTCGGTCGGGACCGATAGGTCGGAATCGGCCGAGTCGATCGAGCGGGAACGGTTGAATTAAGATCCATTCCATGTTATGGAATGGCTTCTTCGGAACCAAGTCCCATATTCAGCGGGTTGCGCCTCGAGGATTGGCTCTGCGGCTGAGTCGGAAGAGACCTCCCGTTGCTCTGGTTTTCATGTCGTACTTGAATTGGCTTTGGCTTTGGTTTTCGTGAATGCATTTTTGTGAATGTTTTCGATTGGTTTTCGTGACGTGTTTTCGAGCTTCGCATTCATATCGAATATCTTTGAATTATACAGTGTTCTAATCAGTTGCTTATGCGATTGCAGGTGATCGCGTAGGCGACGTCAGCGCAGCCAACCAGTCGCTCGCTTGAAGCAAGCCAAAGGCGAGTGGCTGACCTCCTTCACCTCGTCCCTCTACTTCAAAAACTCAATATGTGAAGTGAAATGAATGCTTGTCATAATAGTGTAAAATCAAAGAAATCGTAGCACGATTCTTCACGAAACACTTGTTATCAACTGCTGGTATTGGAAATAGAGAATATGTTCCTTATGCAAATCCACTTAGCCTATACAAAGCAATGAATGAATCGATTAACGTTTATCGCAACGATACGGCTAAGTAAGCAAAACGGTCATTGGACAACTTGTCGACAAGGTGTAGTTTTCTCGAACGGTTACCTAGGCCAAGGGACCGATTCGGCCCGGAAGAAACGTGTTTATAGCAAGCGCGTGCCCTTCATCGGCACGAGTTAGGCGGGAACTTTCGCACAGGGCTCGCTACCCGACGCGAAAGGGTCGCCGTCTAACCCAGCTATAGTCCGCGATGGCTTGACATTGCCAGTGGCCTTCATACCCCTTCTTCACTGCTTAACAAGTCCACGGGACACGGGATGAATGTGATAGTTGCTTAATGTTACACAATTTCATATGCTTGCTTCAAAACATGTTAACATACAAATCGAGCAGGATGGTTAGAAAGATCATTGAAATAGCTAGCTAACATGTTTACGAAACTTCTTGAATCAAATGCAGAGCTTGAATTTAATTAGCCATTCGCCAGTGCATGTGTTTTGTGCTGATCCTCGCTCTTTGCAGGTCCCGCGAACCAGGACGGACGTGCCAACTAGCTCGACGACGTTCGTGATTTTTGAAGCTTCGGCTGTGCGTCGAAGACTTTCTCTGCGACTCTCCTTTTGAAAGCTCTCAACAGTCCAAGAAAGATGACTCAGCGTCCCTCCCATCCAGGTCACTGGAGTACTTTGTGTATATTGAGGGACGTGTGCAATGTATGGAACGGCTATCTCATCGGCACTCTTTTGTAATCGAGTCATGTTGTAGCCCGTACGACAATGAGTCTTGTGTCGGAGTCTGCAAAAGATGTTCATTATCAATAAAGATCAAGTTTCCTTTACTTATTGTGTGAATCAATTTGTCTGCGTACTCTCTTAGATCTCGTGTCTCGGATCACCTTATGACTATGCCTTGTGCGATCGTAAATTAGGTTCGCACGGCATCACGCCCGGGGGACGACTATCGATTCAACGGAATCGGGGCGTGACAGTTATACCACTACATGTGTTCCAATCATGTTCTTATACATCTTATTCATTCTTGACCAAAATATCATAATTTGGTACACTCTATCTTGTCATAATGTACTCTAGTATCAAGCCTCAATAACCCAATCACATTTAAAATCCAACATCACGCTTCTATACTCCAATTTGTTATGATTAGTAAAAAAAATTATCATTTCTTACTCATATGTGATAACTCTGTAATTTATCTAGACGTCCATTTTCATCAACATGTATATATCTTGATTCCATATCCTCATTTACATATTTGATCCCAAATTCACAATAAAATTTAATTATCCTGTTTAAGCTCGAATCCTTCATCTTGATTTTACTGTATCATTTTGACCAAACTTTTTCTCTGTCAAAAATATATCTTATTACATCTCCCAACCTTGTATTATTTACAAACCTTCTATCTCTGATTTCTGATTTGTAATCTTTTGCACCCTTCAATTCATATGATTGCCATCCTTATTTAGTCACACCTTAAGTCCAAATTTTTTTGTTTCGGTCGTCCTTTATATATCTTCTAATTCATAATGCATCTTCCTATAGTGCATCTCCATGCTTATCATTTAACAACCTCTAATCTACAATGTCAATTTGCTTGGTATTCACATCATTAATTATCCCTTCCTTGATTCAAATCATAAGTGCTCATGTTTATCTCATCTTTATCCCAAAACTCATGTACTCCATAAATCCTTGCTATAAATAATTCTAGATTTAAATCATCAGATACGAACGAATTCTAGGCATGATCTCAAGTTACAATGATCACTACCAAAATACAGTAAATTAGCGACAAAATATTAACGACGGATATTGTCCGTCGGCGTTAGCGACGGCTTTGTGGCAACTAGCCGACGGAGTACCGACGACAAGCCGTTACATTTTTTATTTTATTTTTAGGGAAAGAAAAGGTCGCTCATTCGTCGCTAGGGCGTCGGAGATATAGCGACGGATATTTAGCCGTCGCTATGTAGTCGATTATTTGGCAGAAATTGTGGAGAGAACTGGCCGGACAGTTCTTCGACTACGTAGCGACGGATATTCAGTTGACAAGTATCAAAAGGAGCGACTAACGGACGACGGATAAAAATCCGTCGCTAGTCCGTCGCTAAATATACGTTCCATACTTCAATTGAAACGACGGGGGGAACTTTTCGCATTCTCCCCAAATTCACTCTCTCTCCTCTCTCTCTCTCTCTCTCTCTCTCTCCCACGGCTTCGGTGATCGGCGTCGGCATCCTCTCCTCTCTCTCTCCCGAAGGTAATCCCTCCTCTCTCGCTCTCTCTCGATCTCTCTCTCGCGGTGTCGTAGGGACAGAGGGGGCGGCGGGCTTGGGGCGAGGGCGTCGGGGGCTGGGCGGCGACGGTGGGCGGGTGGTTATGGGTGGCGGGGCTGCGGGGGGCGGCGGGCTTGGGGCGGGGGCGTCGGGGGCTGGGCGACGGCGATGGGCGGGGGGTTGTGGGTGGCGGGGCTGCCGGGGACGGCGAGCTTGGGACGGGGGTGTCGGGGGCTGGACGGCGGGCTTGTGGCGGCGGGCTTGGGTCGGGGGCGGCATGGGGCTTTGCTTCTCAAATTTTAGTTTTAATTAGGTGTTTATATCGGCTAAATAATGTGTTATCAATATTGGGTGTTATCCATTAGTTTGGTGGTGTTTGGATTAGTAAATGTGAATATGGGGTTTGGGTTCATGGTGTATGTTCACTGTCTCAAGGACAGTGCGAGTTCCTCATCTGCCTTCTTTGTTAAGAATATCCTTGGGACATTCGCTTCACCAAAGTCAATGAATAAGTGAAGTTTTTCCTGGAAAATCGACCCTTAGAGTATATCAGTTGTGTGCTTATATATAGATGTATATATCTATACATCTAACTGTGATATACATATGTGTATGTGTGCTTCTATATAGATGTATATATCTATACATCTAACTGTGATATACATATGTGTATGTGTGCTTTAGAGAGTGAGGAATGAAGGCAGGCAATGATGATAGGACAATCTCAGTTAGCGACGGACTAGTGACCGGTTAGCGACGGATTTTTTCAGCTCCATTTGCATTAATCTACGGTACGACATGGTGATCAGGACATAGTCCCTGCAGCCATTCGACTGGCGAGACAGAAACTATGTAGCCGTAGATAAAGTTGACTGTCCTCCGACCCTCATCCCTCGGCAATGATGATACGAAAACCTATCACTATATCTTATATAGTAGTAGATGATGCCTTAGTATTACATTATGTGAGTTCATCTTGATTCTGTTATGTCCTTCAGATACTAGATACGATAAGAGCATATACTACACCATATGTACAGAACATAGATGATTCACACTAATGTATGCTAGAATAAATTTTGGGTTGTGTTCTGAGCCATCCGTTCTCACACTTAAAACACATAGGAATTAGTAGTGTGAGAGCGCCGGAGAGAGTGAGAGCGCCGGAGGGGGGAAGGAGAGAGAGTGAGAGAGTAAAATGGTACGACATGGTGAAGTAGTACTGTATTTTGGCTCCAGCTCCAGCTCCATTTGTATTAATCTACAGTACGACATGGTGATCAGGACATAGTCCCTGCAGCCATTCGACGGGCGAGGCAAAAACTATGTAGCCGTAGATAAAGTTGACTATCCTCCGACCCTCATCCCTCGGCAATGATGATACGACAACCTATCACTATATATTATATAGTAGTAGATGATGTCTTAGTATTACATTATGTGAGTTCATCTTGATTCTGTTATATTCTTCAGATACTAGATATGATAAGAACATATACTACACCATATGTACAGAACATAGATGATTCACACTAATGTATGCTAGAATGAATCTTGGGTTGTGTTCTGAGCCATCCGTTCTCACACTTGGCAAAAAAGTAAATTTTTTGTACTTTATCTGCTTTCGAAAATGTACTCAAATTACATGATGGTTCCTTTAGTTAGCTTGGTTATGTTACAATTATATTATTTGTGAATATCGATTTTACCAGATGGCACCCATGACCCGAGGAGCGGCACGTCGTTTGAGGTAAACAGTGAATGCTGAGGTGGCTCCTCCTACTGTTAAGGAGGAAGTGGCACCAGTAGCTAGTGAGACCGGGAGTTCTATTCATGCAGCACTTGCAAGGGACTACATCTCTCCTCACGCCAAAGATCCCGCTTATTCGAGGTGGTTACGTGATCGTATCACTGAGCGTTTGCGTGAGCTGCGTGGTTCTCATTAGCTATTAGTACTTATTTGTATTGGACTATTTATATTGGGTTGTTTTTGTATTAGACTATTTGTATTGGACTACATATATGAATTAGTACTGTGTCAATCTCTGGATTGTATTGGACTACGATATGGTGATCAGGACATAGTCCCTGCAGCCATTCGACTGGTGAGGCAAAAACTATGTAGCCGTAGATGAAGTTGAATGTCCTCCGACCCTCATCCCTCGGCAATGATGATACGACAACCAACCAGAGAGGATACTCTGAGAGATCCATCTGAGTAGGACGTATACTCTGAGAGATCACCTTTACAAGAATGATATCAGTAGTGGGATTGAGTGTTGGAGAAGATATTATCAGAGTATATGTCCTACTCAGATAGGTCTCTCACCGTTACTGTTTTTTTCTGACAACATGGGGTGTAAAACCCCTAAATTTCTACTTATTTTTTTATTTTGGTACTGATTTAAAATTTTGTATTTTACATCACGTAGTCGTATTGTACGTCTTGTACGAAAATTTTATTTTTTGAAATTGCTCGACGAGTGCGAATATGTGCGAGCGCACATATTTTTAGAAAAACATTTTTCTATTTTATAGTTTCAAAATAATATATGTAATAATTTGTTTTAGCTATCGTACCAAACTAATTATTTTATTTATTTACTGGTATAAAGCCTTTCGTTTATAGCAATTATTGATAAAGATTATTGTGCATACATTTCCTAAAAATTTTACTAGCCTATGTTAAATAAAAATATATTTTTGAGATTTATTAATATTAATATTTTATAATTCAAAAAGATTTATTATTTTCGAAATTATTATTATTGGTATTTTTGGAAAATATATTTGAAAATTTTGGTGACCATTTTAAATCTTGATTTAAATTTATGGATTTATTTAGTTAAGTACTTGAAATTTGATTTATCCTATTCGATTTTAAACTAAAATTTAATTTGATTTAAAATTGGATTTGTATTGGATTTGGATTTGATTTATTGTTTTAAATTAAATTGCGAATTATCTAAATTAGGTTTTAAATACTCCTAATTCTTATCCAATTGGGAATTTCACATCCTATAAATAGGTAGGTACTCCTCCAATTTTTATCCTCCACCAAATTGTCTCCACAAATAAATTTTCACAACCCAAACCTGTGCATCGTGTCGGTGACCAACCTTTTTCCGTGTCAGCCCGTGTCGGCAGGTGTCTTTCCACTAATTAATTCTTTACAAATACATTAGTTCCTTCTTGGCGTCCGACAATTCCGGACCTCATCATCATTCCTCGTGTCCGACACTTGGACACGATCCATAACCACTAGCCCTAATCCTAACCCTAGTCTCCTCAGCCCTGTCTCCTGCTTTCCGGCCATCGCCACACATCCTAACCATTAAATCGCCCATGTCCACTAGCCCATCCCCGACCACCTTATCGCCAGAACACCGCCACCACAACCCCTACAAACCACCGACCTCCTCATGTCGACTCCTCCTCGACTAGCCAACCCAGGCCGACCTTGCACGGCCAAGCCCAAATCGTCATTAATCGCCTCCTCACCAGCACTCTCATACCTCACGGCCACTGCCATCCACCACACCAGCCTAAACCACCATCGCTGCCGTTGTTGGCAGCCCCGCCACGACCAAAACCCAAAACCCCTATCGTCACCACCACCGTCACCGTCATCACGGCCATCCCGACCGCCGACAACCACCAGCATCATCACCACGCCACCACCGACAACAAACCCAGAAAAAGAAATCAATAAAATCCATAACCCAACTAACCTCGCCAGAGCTCCGTCGGCCGAGTCCGCACCCGCCGTCGCGACTTCTCCATCTCGCGCCTGAGATCCCTACAGCCGTCCGCCATCGACCTGCCGCCTCTGTCCTCGATCTCCGTCGCGCCGAGCCCCCGCTCGCCGGCCACCCTCCGCTGCTCCTCCGACTTCTTTCCCCCACCGCACGACCAGACCTCCGTCTGGCTGTGCCCCAAAACCCCCGCCTCCGCAAACCCTGGCCGCTCCGCCGGCCGGATCCCCCCAAAACCCTCCGCGCCGTCACCAGCGACGCCCTCAGCCGCCCGAAAACCCTCTTCCCTCCACTCACTCTGGCGCCGCCCGCCTCCAGCCTCCCTCTCGCAGAGGCGCCTCCCTCCGTCTCAGTTCCTCTCCGCGTCGTCCGATCTCCCCGCTCACTCTTCTGCCCCTTCTTCCCCAGTCGTCGGACCGCCATCTCCACCGTCCGGCGACTTCACCTCACCGCCCTCACTCGTCTCCACTCAGCTTCTCTCTCTCCTCTTCTAATAAAGGGGAACAGCAGTGATGAGGATTACTTCGGTTGTTGGCTTTGGTATTTTTTTGTTTTTGTTTATTAATTTTTTTTTGTTTAGTATCAGTTATTATTATTATTATTATTGATTATTATTAATATTTTTGTTTCTGTTATATTGTCTTATTATTGCTAACATCATACTTATTATTTTTATTTCTATTGTTATTATTATTAGTACTACTTTTATTAGTACCATTATTAAACTGATTGTTGTTGTTACCACATTGTGGTATTTTTATCATAATTATCTTACTATTATTATTATTATTTTTCTTATTATTATTATATTTTGTGACTAAGATTGATGTTTATTGTGAGTTGTTATTATTAATTGGTTTATGTATTTAGGTATCATAAGCTTTTCAAAATTTTCTTGTAAAATATCTATACACAGTTTTATGTCAATATTATATTTGGCTTGGGTTATATTTCAAAAATTGGTTTTAAATCCTAAATAAATTTTCAGATTATTTATCTAAAGTATTTTACTAACAAGATATAGTTTTCTATCTATAAACTTTTTGTGGACAAACCTAATGTTTAGCCCAAAAACGATTATTGATTCTTCTAAGTATTTTTCTCCAAAAATTATTTACTAAATATATATGGTTTCACCTAATAGGTCATTTTTGACAAACTTAGAGTTTTTGCTGAAAACGATTTTCTTGACTTTAAGTATTTTAAGTATTTTTTTATAAATATTTTGATTCATGAAAGCTAGTTTTTAGGGATTATAAATATTTTCTAAAATTAGTATATATAATATTTATCCATTATTTCTTTTATTTTCTTCTGTCCGTAACCAATCCTAATATTCCTATTCCTTCACCCACTTCAAGCCCATCTTATTTCCACTCTAACTAAATTGACCCTTCTGGACCCAATGGAACCATCCGTGTCGCCAACAGAGGTCCCTTGTGTAGTTGTTACACCGAAGTTGCAGTTCGTGCCACATTGAGCATTGCAGTACACCAGGCGTATTACCAGGCAAGACACCTTGTCATTTGTTGTTTATTTATTTTAGCTCATATTTTATGCATTATTTATTTTCTTTATGCAAAATAAACTGTGATACATGGAATAACTGTTAGAACTTATTGTTCATTATTATTCCTGCTATGTATTATTTTTCTTACACATTAAACCTAGATTTAAGGGACCACCTTGTGTGTTGCATTCATTGGCCTTGACACGTTGTAACACGAAGTGGTGAGTCACATGTAGGACACGGAAGTACGTGATTGGCTGGCCACCAGTACGTACAAGTCGTGCGATAGGAATAACCGCTAATAGAGATTGCATGCTAGTTTAACTTAGCGGTTATAGAGGTTAATGTTGTGGATACGACATAATAGGCATTGGGCGGGGAGGACAATTCCTTAGCGTATGGGCTTCGATGCACTTTTCCTTTTGTAACCCGTGAGCTCCGTCGGAGACGCGGGTCAGCTTACCCAAGATTACTGACGGCCACTGACGTTCTGCGAAACGTCATGCTCTTATTGATTGGGCCTCTGGTGCCCAAGGGGGACTACGCCGATCCTATTTAGCCAGGGCCCATGCGTAGGAAGGATTGTTCTTAACTACATATCACTTAGAATGGTAGGCTACCTTTATCCGTTAGGTACGAGTACTTTTGGTTTGAGTACTTGTATCTAACCGTGGCTTGGAACAATAACTTATCGCAGATTAGTTTGTCACATCTTGTCCTTGTTTGGTTGTAGGTGTGACTTACTACTTCGATGAGAAGGTATTGAACCTTGTTGGGGTCCGGATACCATATTGGATTTATAGCATGGAAAGATACGTTACCGTGAATTAGTTTACAATCTCCTGTCCTTGTTTGGTTGGGGGATGGTACGCTCGTTCAGTAGGTGCGTATTGGACCATGTTAGAATTCGATTGACTTATTATTTGAGCAATATTTATTCAGTTTATATGGCATGATATTATGTGTCTTGTTACGTCCCTCTGAGGACCTGGTTATCTCTCCAGGTGTGTGCTATTGTCTTTCGCAGGTGCTCTAGCTTTAGCCGTGATCATCGCTACTTCTTCGAGGATGATTGCATTTGGATCGTCTTCGCTTTGCTCGCCTCTCATTTTATTTTCTATGTATTTTTCCTTATTTTGTTGGTAGTGGATTTGTCTCCGCCCAACATATTGTATCAAGACAATTTATTATCTTTATATGAGATCTTCTATTAATTTATTTTGTGTGGATGAGTTTAGTTATGGTTTTTACTGCATTTTACAGCTTATGTATTTATACGAGGCTTCCATATATTGGAGTATACTTCGTATAAATGCAGCTGGCATGGATACGTACCTAGTCCTAAGTATTTTGGGACTGGGGCGTTACATGTTTTTATGGTGGCCCATGCAGGTCAGATAAATTGTTTGGTTACTTTACAGTGCCAAGCAAGCCTGCGGATAGGATTAGAAGTCTAGGATCTCATCCACATACTTGACCTCTTTCCTTGATTTTATCTACCGTTCGACTCATCAATTGCATCTTGCTTGCTTCCTTCCGTCCCTATTCATAATCTACCCTTCGTGCTTACTAGAGATTGACCCTACTAGTTAGATGTCCCAAACACCCTTAGCTTAATTCTTTAAGTTGGGTAGAATACCTTATGAACTAGCAACCCCTTTGACCTAGTGACCTATATTAGTAAGCTTATTTAGATCCTAGAATCTAGAGGACCTAACCCGTCTAGCCAACCAAGGACTTGGACAAGAAGACTATAGGATGACTGTATGACTTAGAATCATTCTACCTTCTTTAAATCTTAATCTCTCGTGCCTATGTTTTTACCATCTTGACTAATGATGCTAATGTAGCCTAGTTTTTACAAGCTTATTCTTTTATCAAGCTTGTTTCAAGACATATGTTATTTGGGCATGTCCACAAACATATGGTCTAATCAGAATCGGTGTATGATGGTCTGATCAACTGAGTGCACTTTGGTTCGCTTTTGTCTATTATTCTACGTGGATGGGGACATAGCTAAACTTGTCCTCTAGAATCCCATCCATGACTGCCTTGGCAATTCCTTTGAAATTTCTGGTCGTCCTTGAATCATATTCTCGTATTCGATAATATCGTCTTGAAACTCCTTATTGCGTTCGCCTTCACCTATTTTAGGAGGACGAAGGCGTAGTACTATAACTCCCTCTAGCCTTCCTACCAATTATGACCGTTATCACTCAAGGTTGTTATATCCTCATCCTAAACTACTCGTTCTTTTCTCGGCCCTATCACGACCTCCTAATCACTTAATCGACTCTTTATTCGTGCCTCAACCCACTCTCAAGAACCCATATCTACAAGGTCTCTAATTTATTGAACACATACCATTCTTCATCGTGCGTTATCTTAACCATTTTTCTTCTTGCATTAATCCATGATTATCTTCGCTAATACTGGCAAAAGTCGTTTCCTTGTCTCGCCCAATGATTTGACCGTGCTTTCCTCACCGATACCCCCTTGCGCCTTTCACCCCCTACTAATTTTTAATTTCAAGGACGAAATTCTTTTAAGTTGGGTAGGATGTAAAACCCCTAAATTTCTACTTATTTTTTTATTTTGGTACTGATTTAAAATTTTGTATTTTACGTCACGTAGTCGTATTGTACGTCGTGTACGAAAATTTTATTTTTCGAAATTGCTCGACGAGTGCGAATATGTGCGAGCATACATATTTTTAGAAAAACATTTTTCTATTTTATAGTTTCAAAATAATATATGTAATAATTTGTTTTAGCTATCGTACCAAACTAATTATTTTATTTATTTATTGGTACAAAGCCTTTCGTTTATAGCAATTATTGATAAATATTATTGTGCATACATTTCCTAAAAATTTTACTAGCCTATGTTAAATAAAAATATAATTTTTGAGATTTATTAATATTAATATTTTATAATTCAAAAAGATTTATTATTTTCGAAATTATTATTATTGGTATTTTTGGAAAATATATTTGAAAATTTTGGTGACCATTTTAAATCTTGATTTAAATTTATGGATTTATTTAGTTAAGTACTTGAAATTTGATTTATCCTATTCGATTTTAAACTAAAATTTAATTTGATTTAAAATTGGATTTGTATTGGATTTGGATTTGATTTCATTGTTTTAAATTAAATTGTGAATTATCTAAATTGGGTTTTAAATACTCCTAATTCTTATCCAATTGGAAATTTTCACATCCTATAAATAGGCTGGTACTCCTCCAATTTTTATCATCCACCAAATTGTCTCCACAAATAAATTTCCACAACCCAAACCTGTACATCGTGTCGGTGACCAACCTTTTTTCGTGTCAGCCCGTGTCGACAGGTGTCTTTCCACTAATTAATTCTTTACAAATACATTCGTTCCCTTCTTTGCGTCCGACAATTCCAGACCTCATCATCATCCTCGTGTCGACACTTGGACACGATCCATAACCACTAGCCCTAATCTTAACCCTAGTCTCCTCAGCCCTGTCTCCTGCTTTCCGGCCATCGCCACACATCCCAACCATTAAATCGCTCATGTCCACAGCCCATCCCCGACCACCTTATCGCCAGAACACCGCCACCACAACCCCTACAAACCACCGACCTCCTCATGTCGACTCCTCCTCGACTGGCCAACCCAGCCCGACCTTGCACGGCCAAGCCCAAATCGTCATTATCGCCTCCTCACCAGCACTCTCATCCCTCACGGCCACTGCCATCCACCACACCAGCCTAAACCACCACCGCTGCCGTTGTTGGCAGCCCCGCCACGACCAAAACCCCAAAACCCCATCGTCACCACCACTGTCACCTGTCGTCACGGCCATCCCGACCGCCGACAACCACCAGCATCATCACCACGCCACCATCGACAACAAACCCAGAAAAAGAAATCAATAAAATCCATAACCCAACTCACCTCGCCGGAGCTCCGTCGGCCGAGTCCGCACCCGCCGCCGCGACTTCTCCATCTCGCGCCTGAGATCCCCACAGCCGTCCGCCGTCGGTCGCCGCCTCTATCCTCGATCTCCGCCGCGCCGAGCTTACCCCCGCTCGCCGGCCACCCTCCGCCGCTCCTCCGACTTCTTTCCCCCACCGCACGACCAGACCTCCGCCTGGCTGTGCCCCAAAACCCCCGCCTCGGCAAACCCTGGCCGCTCCGCTGGCCGGATCCCCCCAAAACCCTCCGCGCCGTCACCAGCGACGCCCTCGGCCGCCCGAAAACCCTCTTCCCTCCACTCACTCCGGCGCCGCCCGCCTCCAGCCTCCCTCTCGCAGAGGCGCCTCCCTCCGCCTCAGTTCCTCTCCGCGTCGCCCGATCTCCCCGCTCACTCTTCCGCCCCTTCTTCCCCAGTCGCCGGACCGCCATCTCCGCCGCCGGCGACTTCACCTCACCGCCCTCCCTCGTCTCCACTCAGCTTCTCTCTCTCCTCTTCTAATAAAGGGGAACATCAGTGCTGAGGATTACTTCGGTTGTTGGCTTTGGTATTTTTTTGTTTTTGTTTATTAAATTTTTTTGTTTAGTATCAGTTATTATTATTATTATTATTATTATTGATTATTATTAATATTTTTGTTTCTGTTATATTGTCTTATTATTGCTAACATCATACTTATTATTTTTATTTCTATTGTTATTATTATTAGTACTACTTTTATTAGTACCATTATTAAACTGATTGTTGTTGTTACCACATTGTGGTATTTTTATCATAATTATCTTACTATTATTATTATTATTTTTCTCATTATTATTATATTTTGTGACTAAGATTGATGTTTATTGTGAGTTGTTATTATTAATTGGTTTATGTATTTAGGTATCATAAGCTTTTCAAAATTTTCTTGTAAAATATCTATACACAGTTTTATGTCAATATTATATTTGGCTTGGGTTATATTTCAAAAATTGGTTTTAAATCCTAAATAACTTTTCAGATTATTTATCTAAAGTATTTTACTAACAAGATATAGTTTTCTATCTATAAACTTTTTGTGGACAAACCTAATGTTTAGCCCAAAAACGATTATTGATTCTTCTAAGTATTTTTCTCCAAAAATTATTTACTAAATATATATGGTTTCACCTAATAGGTCATTTTTGACAAACTTAGAGTTTTTGCTGAAAACGATTTTCTTGACTTTAAGTATTTTAAGTCTTTTTTTATAAATATTTTGATTCATGAAAGCTAGTTATTAGGGATTATAAATATTTTCTAAAATTAGTATATATAATATTTATCCATTATTTCTTTTATTTTCTTCTGTCCGTAACCAATCCTAATATTCCTATTCCTTCACCCACTTTAAGCCCATCTTATTTCCACCCTAACTAAATTGACCCTTCTGGACCCAATGGAACCATCCGTGTCGCCAACAGAGGTCCCCTTGTGTAGTTGTTACATCGAAGTTGTAGTTCGTGCCACATTGAGCATTGTAGTACACCAGGCGTATTACCAGGCAAGACACCTTGCCATTTGTTGTTTATTTATTTTAGCTCATATTTCATGTATTATTTATTTTTTTATGCAAAATAAACTGTGATACATGGCATAACTGTTAGAACTTACTGTTCATTATTGTTCCTGCTATGTATTATTTTTCTTACACATTAAACCTAGATTTAAGGGACCACTTTATGTGTTGCATTCATTGGCCTTGATACGTTGTAACACGAAGTGGTAAGTCACATGTAGGATATGAAAGTGCGTGATTGGCTGGCCACCAGTACGTACAAGCCGTGCGATAGGAATAATCGCTAATAGAGATTGCATGCTAGTTTGACTTAGCGGTTATAGAGGTTAATGTTGTGGATACGACATAATAGGCATTGGGCGGGGAGGACAATTCCTTAGCGTATGGGCTTCGATGCACTTTTCCTTTTGTAACCCGTGAGCTCCGCCGGAGACGCGGGTCAGCTTACCCAAGATTACTGACGGCCACTGACGTTCTGCGGAACGTCATGCTCTTATTGATTGGGCCTCTGGTGTCCAAGGGGGACTACGTCGATTCTATTTAGCCAGGGCCCATGCGTAGGAAGGATTGTTCTTAACTACATATCACTTAGAACGGTAGGCTACCTTTATCCGTTAGGTACAAGTAATTTTGGTTTGAGTACTTGTATCTGACCGTGGCTTGGAACAATAACTTGTCGCGGATTAGTTTGTCACATCTTGTCCTTGTTTGGTTGTAGGTGTGACTTACTACTTCGATGAGAAGGTATTGAACCTTGTTGGGGTCCGGATACCATATTGGATTCATAGCATGGAAAGATACGTCACCGTGAATTAGTTTACCATCTTCTGTCCTTGTTTGGTTGGGAGGATGGTACGCTCGTTCAGTATGTGCGTATTGGACCATGTTAGAATTCGATTGACTTATTTATTTGAGCAATATTTATTCAGTTTATATGGCATGATATTATGTGTCTTGTTACGTCCCTCTGAGGACCTGGTTATCTCTCCAGGTGTGTACTATTGTCTTTCGCAGGTGCTCTAGCTTTAGCCGTGATCATCGCTACTTCTTCGAGGATGATTGCATTTGGATCGTCTTCGCTTCGCTCGCCTCTCATTTCATTTTTCATGTATTTTTCCTTATTTTGTTGGTAGTAGATTTGTCTTCGCCCAACATATTGTATCAAGACAATTTATTATCTTTATATGAGATCTTCTATTCATTTATTTTATGTGGATGAGTTTAGTTATGGTTTCTACTGCATTTTATAGCTTATGTATTTATATGAGGCTTCCATATATTGGAGTATACTTCGTATAAATGCAGCTGGCATGGATACGTACCTAGTCCTAAGTATTTTGGGACTGGAGCATTACATGGTGGATGTGCTCCGTCAACAGATTCTTGCTCCGAGCCAAAACTTTGTCCTGAAGCTCAAGTGGATATCCTTCGTGTAGAGCTCCGTTAACAATTTTTACTCTCTCATGCTACCAATGTCACAACTTTTCCAGTACTGCTCCCTCTAATGATGATGAACGCAAAAAACCAACGTCACAACTTTTATAATTTGAATAAATTTCTTTACCCTATATGAAAATTTCTGTTGTCAGAGAGATGGCTCCTAGGACTCGCCGAGGTGGTGCTGCTAGTCGAGGAAGGGGCCGAGGCAAGAAACCCTTGGAGGTCGACACGGAGGAAGTCCCCGTCGTCAAACAAGAGCCGGTGACTGTTAAGGAGGAGGTGTTACCAAAGTTCGAGGTCAAGAAAGAACCGATGACCATCAGAGAAGAGATTGCTCTCAAGGTTGAAGTTAAGGAGGAGCCACCGTCAGAGAGTAGTAGCATCGGGCCGAACCTCCTGTCCCTACAGAAGACCTCAACCAGATTGAGCCTTCGTATGCAAAGTGGCTGATAGAATGGTACATGCCTCAACGCAACTATGATCCCTGGCTGTGAGGATTCATCGTCTGACTTGCGGTCTTTGCTGAGGCCAAAGTCGATTTTCCTATGTGTTTTAGAATTTTGGAATATTTGTGGGAATTTTGGAATATTTTTGGGAATTTTGGAATATTTGTGCTATGATCGGATTATAACGACGGATATTAGGTTACTCTTCTGGATAATTGATGTCTATTTTATATTAATTTGGTTTGGTCTATATGATTCTTGGATAATTGGTGTGTATTAAATTCGTATGTGCGTATTTGGTCTATGTGATTCTTGGATAATTGGTGTGCATTATATATTTGGTCTATGTGATTGTTGGATAATTGGTGTGCATTATATATTGGTTTGGTTTATGCATATTTTTGCAAACAGGAAAAGTGCTGCAATTTTTTTTCAAAAAAATCTCATTTAGCGACGGACTAGTGACCGGTTAGCGACGGATATTTCCAGTTTCCGACTACTGTTCGACGGTATATCCGTCGCTAACTGGAGATTTGAAAATATTTCCAGGTAGCGACGGATGGTCGACGGAATATCTGTCGACAACGTTCTGGTGGTATATAGTTCGACGGAATGGCGACGACTCATCCGTCGCCATGGTTATGGAAATGCCAAGCATTTTCAGAACATGGTCGACGGATAATCCGTCAGTATTCCGTCGCTACTCCGTCCTCTGTTAGCGATGGCGATCGACAGAATAGCAACGGAACGATACACTCTGATACGCTATTACGACGGTTTACCGATGGACCATTACGTCGCTAGTGTCTACACAGTTCAGTATTTAATACTTGAAATGGACGAAAGTCCGTCGGAAAGTCATCGCTAATGCTTCGTATTGTGAAGTCGACAAGCCGTCGCTATTCCGTCCCTTGACGACTGCTTAGCGATGGACCGTTATTAGCGACGAGCTGATTGCCGACGGATTATTTTGGCCAAGATCCGTCAGTGATCGGTCGCTAATACAAATTGCCGACGGACGGGCGACGGATCTGGCCGTCGCTAAATCGACATATTTTGGTAGTAGATAAAATATAGGCACGATCAGAATTATCTATATACGATCTGAGATAGAGTTGGAATATTGTTGTGATCAAAATCATTTTAGGCACGAGAAAAATCTAGGTACGATTAAAATATGATCATAAAATAGGGAAAAATTAAATGAGGTCTCGTGAAACAGAAAAGGCAAGAAAGAAACGAACGTGAACAGTTTATTGAAAAGGCAGAAAGTAATAGAATCTTCTGAGATCATGGACTAAAATTCCAAATCAAATTAGAATTGGGTAAAGGGTTTGTGATTCAGAAAAAAATCAACAAGTTGTATGATAGTAGGATAGCGAGGGTGATTAGAATAACAAAGCTATGATAGAAATGTAATCAGATAGGATATTTTCATTAAGCTCTTAGTGATGATCAAAGGGAATAGAGAGAATATCGTATCACTATTTCAAAGATCAACAGATATAACATGCATGAAAAAAAAACTTACAAGATAACCATCCTATTAATCCCCATGCAAAAATAAATCTCTAACTCTCTAAACTAGCTGAACTCCTAGTATCTACAGAAAACTAAGACAGCAGCTGTCAAGGTATTAAAATAAATCTATTTGGAATCATAAATCGTCTAAATTTTTTTTTCCATCCGTATGCCAAATGTGTTTCAATTTCAAGTAGTTCTCTCGATCAAATCATTTTACGGATATCAATTTCCAATTGTCAGTCATTCTTAAAAAACTGACTACATCAAAGTTCACAATCTTCACTTGTCATAGTAAATCCTTAGAAAATTATTTAAAGTTGATCTATGACCTATATTCAAGAATTCCCAATTCTTGAAATCAATTGAAAAATTATAATCACTAATCAAATTTTGATCTTTAACCATGCACCTATCAATTGTTCTCATCCAAACACATTAGCAAAATATCACAAAATCTCAATTCTTCTTACCATAACTAATATGAGTCTCCAATGTTTGGTAGAAATTGTAAAACCAATTGCTCATTTCCAAAGTTGCATGCCAATGGTCTTATCTCAATTTCTCACTACTTATTCCTTCTCTAGAACTTATCATTATATTGCTTGTGTTATTCCTTCTATGGTTATATCCGTCCCTTCTGGGTACAGTAGTCATCTAATCATAAAAGTTGATTTCCATCAAGTGTTCTTTTACTTGATCATCATATTCTCATGTTTATATATATCCAAATTCACTTCCTCCATGGGGGAACCTTACCAAAACCTAGACTTTTCTCGCTAACTCTACCTACGACTTCCTCTATCTTCCATAACTCTTCCTTTAATCATAAAATTCAAAATCGTCAAAATACCTAAGGCTTCATCCAAAAGAATACCAAACTCTATTCTTCCAAAACTTAACTTCCATATGTTTGCCAAATTCTATCTCAGTAATCTTGTATAATTTCGTTCTAAAGTTGAAATCCTCAAAATTTTTTGATTCCTGAAATGCTATTATTTTATCCATGACGAGGTTTCGTTTGTCAAAATTATTCCTTGGTCACCCATGATACCTATTTATGACCCATCTTATCATAGCCTTCTCGCATTTATCTAGAATTCTACTACAAAATTCTTAATCACAACTATATTCTAGATTTATAAAAGAAGCATAGAATAATATGGTCAAACTAGTGTGACGAAAATGGTAATGGGTTTAACATAAATTAATACAAGAACAAGTCACAGAAAAGTAGGATATCTGGTGAAGAATACTGTTCTAGAATACATGTTCGATCTTCCTCGAAATTAACTGATTTTGGGAGGATGTATCTATGAAATCTCTTAACCCATTATCAGCCATATAATCTATTTAGATTTTCTATTTCCACCAACTGCAACATATTTGATCGATCCAAATTTTAAATCTGAGCTTTTTTTGTACAAGATTTAAATTCCAGCCCTTCCTTTGATCTTACTTCATTCCTTGAATCCCTCGAATTCGACCAACCTTGATAATATTATTTCGTCCCCATTCTTTATTTTTTTGTCAATAGTATATAATATCACATTCACTTACCCTCGTAACACTTATAATTTCACAATCTTTATTTCCAAATTCTTATTTGATAAAATTTGTATCTCTCTAATTCATATCCTTATTTGTCGATCATCATCCCCAATTAAATTTATACCTTAAGTTCAACATTATCTGTCATAATCCTCGGTTTCATCATGCAACTCTACATTACCAGCTTGATAACTTCTGATACCTTCGTATTAAATTTTTTTTATATAACATCATCATCATCCTTAAATTTCAATTCAAATTTCAACATTTCTATATTTTTCTATTTTCATATCCCATAAATTTTATCCTCGATAAATGTTTAACTAATTAGTCATGTACCTTTAACATCTTACTAGGCTAAAAGTTTATGGCTCCAGCAACTGATCCTCGAGCTTAGTTCGTGTCTTCCTGGCTATCATCTCCTTAGGATTTACTATGATACCATATTTCTGGTGACCATACATTCATGCAACTTACTTCTAGGTATTACTCCTCTAGTCATACTTTGCTTATCTCCTTAATATCTAAGGACTAAATATTAGATCATCAATACTAAGTGAAAGTACAACTAAAAATATAAAAATAAACACAATAACTATTGGCCTAATGGTGGGATAAGTTTTCCATTTGCCATCCTATGAAAGGTTTATGTACAAACATAAGCAAGATAGCCTACGAAACTATAAGCAAGCAAAAAAATAAATATTATAAATAGATATTTCGGTCCTATGCTGGGACAGGATAAAAATAATCTTGGTGTTCTAGTTGTTTCTAGAGTCTGTTTCCTAAAGTCATACCTAGACCTAAGTCAAGTTACAGGACTACATGCTGGTCTAGGCTAAGTTGACTAGACCAATTTTGCAGAACTGACCTGAATGGGCCAGCACTAAAAACATGTCACGACCCGATCCCAATATAATGGGTCCAGTCGGATCATGCCCAGCCTGCACCATTGTGAGACGACGGCAGTAAGCTGTATCAAGCAATGAATACAAGCAGTACAAATGTCTAAACGAAAAATAAAATATTTTATTAAACATTCTGAAGTACAACTAAAGTCAAAATGAAAATGAAGAAAAAGCAAAAGTATTCAACATCACAAAGGTTTGTTTATTACAACTTTAGAAAAAGTAAACTAATCAGAAAAGGGTGCAGCTAGGACTCCTGGTTCCTCTGCCCTGGTTCAGCTAAGTCCTCAGAACCCAAGTCGGACCCATAATAGGAAGTATAAGCCAGCTCATCATCGTTGCAGTCACCTAAAAATGTTGTCTCCAGTCAAGAGGGAGCAAGACACACAAATATATTCCAGCATTTTATTTAATAATTAAAAGACGAGACAAGAAGCAGTTTATAATGGAAATATGATTTTCTAAATAATAATAATAAAACAGTTATGCAGTAAAAACTCTGAAAAATGGAATGATGCAATCTAGCTACAGTAGTGTTTAGAGCACGTAACAGCCTGTGATCGGCTAAGGTTGGAGGCAATAAGTGTTCTAACGAACACGGTCCGGCTTCGGCCCAAGTGAGTTGGGCTTCCGCTATCCACAGTGATTCAATAAGGGGCTTTGACCACAGGTGTTAACGTTACTCCGGCCCAATCTCCGAGTCAATGATTCAGTAAGCAGTCGAGTCAATGATGCAGTAAGCAGTCAAGTCAATGATTCAGTAAAGCAGTCGATATGATCCGAGTAGGATCTCGTGAGTCAGGTGTCGATACATTAACTCTATCATGCAATGGAATTAATTACCAATTAAAACACGAGTTTAGATAAGTATGACTTGCCTTGGTTCTCCGAATGATGTAGACGGCAGCACAACACGGATCTGACGTAAGTTCTGAATCCTATATTAATAATAATATATCCTTAGAACTTATTCCAAAGATTGGCTAATAAAGCCACTAATGCAACTACGTTAATTATAAATATTGCCATTTTATTAGAGAAAATAATAATTTAATTATGTAATATATTGGTAAAACTATTTTATTAGTATTATAAAAATAGGGCAGAAAATAATACATTTTGGAATATATTCAAAATAGTAGCAGGTTTTATCGTGATTTATTTTAATAGAAAATATCGCGTAAACTCAGAACATTCAAAATCTAATTTAATATTTTTTCTAAATAAACTTTACAAAATATTTTACCAATATTTCTTTAGTAAAGAATAATCATTTTTAAAAATAAAAATACGTAAAACATTATTGTAGTAAAAATTACGATTTTATTAGAAAATATGTTATTATCTCTAGTTTTTCATTTCCATAAACTTTGTTAACAGAAATAATGGTTAAAATACAAAAATAAACATTTTTAACTAAAAACATAAATATATAGTTTTTGGCCTAAAAATACCATTTCCTATATTAACATATATTTTGCTATATAATTAATATTCTGAGACTACATTTAATAATAATAATTATGAAATTATGGCAAAAGTGATATAATCGTTGAAATAACGTTAATTCAACGTTATTCATAATTAAACGTAGATGATAACTCTAAATTACATTAAGCTAACTAATTAAGATTAACCATCTAATTAAACGCTAATAAAATTATTCTCGAATCTAAAATAGGAAACTACTAAGCTGGCTATCCCGGAACAGAAATGGTTCTGTGAATTAACAGAAGGTTGCGGGGTTTACCGAAGGCTGTGACGGAGCACCGAGGGGATGCCTCGGACTCGAAACGCACGCGGTCACGGACACGTGCATGCGGACGGCACGGGGACGTGCGCGGAAAGGGCTGGCGGTGCGGGTTCTGGCGCGGGGCGCTGTCGCGGGTGCGACGCGGGGACGGACTCGAAAGGTAGGGGAGAGGGGTCTGGATTCGGAGAGGACGGCGAGACGAACGCGACGGTGGTCTCGGATTTGGATTTGGTGGAGGGAGATGAAAGTTATTGAGTTTTTGGTGAAAAATGGAGTTGTGAAGGTTCTGTGAAATTTTTGGAGCTTCTGGTGTGGGAGAGGAGGGTGAGCAGAGTGGGGCGCAGAGAGATAGAATCTGCGCTGAGGAATAGGGTCGTGGGGTTGAGTGGGTGAGCTGGGGTTGGATTATTGGATTAAATATTGGCTTAGATTGTGGGTTTGACATTTGGGCTCAAAAGAAGAAAAAAAAAATAATAGAACATGCATATTAATTAACTATAAAAATCATGGGCTTCATAAGTCCTAAAACTCTAATGATAATCTCGGATAGGTATCACATTCGTATGTGCTGCAATTAGAGGTATTCGCAACCGGTTAGGCAAGGACAGAGCTAGGAATTTAAGCTACTCTTTTAAATCTAGTGTAAGACAAAAATAAAACCAAACAAATAGTTATAAAAATATTATTTATCTAACAAAAAATAAAGAAAGATACAAACCATCAAACTACTATAGAAAATCCGATTGGACATGGCCGCATGAGTGGCATCCCACTTTATTTATCTATATTTACGGTGCATCTCACTGCTTTACCATAAAACACGAACCTTCCACTTTTGACGGAAATCTTCCATAGCTGAAGGTCAACACCTTTGACCAATTTTTTTTTGACGAAAATATTCTTCCTATTTCTTATTCTCAAACTCCTAGCCCACCCCGACCAACCCCCCTCCCTCCTCCGGTCAGCAGCGCCCCCCCTTCTCCGGCCAGCAGCTGACCCCACCCCTCCCTCCTTCGGCTGCCGCCATCCCACCCCCTCCCTCCTCCTTGTTGGAGTGGGTGGGGTTCCCAACCTATGTGGAGAAGATCCCGGAGTGCGACGAGCGCCGTCCGATGTCGGAGAAGCTCGGGAGTAGTTGTTACTGCTGCTGCTGCCCCAAAGGGTGTTCTGGACCAAGTCTGCCGAGTTCGGGCCGAACTCGGTCCCAGGCCGAGTTCTGGCCGAACTCGGTCTGCCCGTTCCAGGGTTTGGCCACCCAGTGCTGGTTGCCCCACACAGAGTTCTGGCCGAACTCTGTGTGTCGGGGGGCTGAAGCGGATTTCAGGATGAGTTTTCATCATTGGATCTAATCCAACGGTCCAGGTTGGTTGCGGGATTAGGGAGATATATTGAGTTTTCTCAACCCTAATTCATGATCGCATAATCGCATTGGACAACACAAGTTTGAGAGAGAAGGAGGCAAGAGTGCCATTACAACTTCGGAGAAGAAGACGGAGGATTGAAGGTCGTTTTCGAAGGAGATCGTGTTCGGGTAATCTCTACTCGTCGTTCTCGCTCTTCGCAGCCTTGTAATCATTGTTCTTATCTCTGAGTGTTGTGGGGATCCGATTTGGATCGGGAGGAGTTTGTAGAGGGTGTAATTCTTCTATTCCATTAGTGGAGGCTTCTCAGGGTTGGACTCCGATCGTCCCGTGGTTTTTTCCCGCAAGGGTTTCCACGTCAAAAATTCTCTGTGTCTGCGTGATTGTTTTTGTGTGGCTATTTTTGGGTTCGTGCATTGTATTGCTCGGTCCTCTCGCAGGTACTCTCCGATTTGGGGAAAGGTTTCCGCGCTTCTTTCCCAACAGAGTGATATCAGAGCGTTGGTTTTGTTCTGGCTGATACCAACAGAGTGGTATCAGAGCTTTGGGTTCAAAGGGTGTCAGGAGTTGACAGAGGAACCAGAGAGGAGAGATGGACGCGAAGCCGTTGCGCATGGTGAACCTTAATGGCACAAACTATCATTATTGGCGGAGCAAGATGAAGGATTTGCTATTTGTCAAGAAGCTGCATCTACCCGTGTTTGCATCCGAGAGGCCCAGTGATAAATCCGAGGAGGACTGGACGTTCGAGCACATACAGGTGTGTGGATACATACGACAGTTTGTTGATGAGAACGTGTACAATCACGTTGCCAATATTGAGCACGCGAAGACGTTGTGGGATAAGCTGGAATCCTTGTATGCGAAGAAGACCGGGGTAAACAAGTTGTTCATGATCCGAACGATGATGGGTCTGCGGTACAAGGATGGGGCGTCTATTTCGGATCACTTGAGTGAGTTCCAGGGCGTGGTTGACCAGCTATCTTCTATGGAAGTCAAGTTCGACGACGAAGTTCAGGGACTGTGGCTGCTGTGTACCTTGCCAGACTCGTGGGAGACCGTACGAGTATCTATGATCGCTTCTGCTCCAGAGGGCGTGGTCAGTCTGGAGTTTGCCAAGAGCGGGGTGTTGAATGAAGAGATGCGGAGACGTTCTCAGGACACTTTATCCACATCCCACCACTCAGAGGCACTTGTTTCAGAGAGCCGCGGAAGGGGCAAAAGCAGGGGTCCAGGTGGTGGCAGAGACAAGAGCAGGGGGAAGTCCAAAGGTCGGTACGAGGACTCAGAGTGTTATCATTGCGGTAAGAAGGGCCATATCAAGCGGAATTGTTTCGCTTGGAAGAGTGAGAAGAAGGGCGACAAGGGGAAGCAAGAAGAGAACACTACAGCGGCGGCCTCGGTGCATGGAGGCGATGTGATCGTCGTAGGTGATGAGGTCATTACTAACCTCGCCTGCGATGACAATTCTTGGCTGGTGGACTCAGGAGCTTCAGCACATGTATCTCACAATAGGGTACTGTTTGCCACTTACACGACAGGCGACTGTGGCGTGTTGAAGATGGGCAACGGAGATGTGTCGAAGGCGGTTGCCGTTGGAGATGTGCATTTGAGAACGAAGACGGGTGCGGTTCTTGTTCTCAAGGATGTTCGTCATGTCCCTGATATCCGTTTCAACCTGGTGTCGGTTGGAAGGTTGGATGACGAGGGATTCTTCAGTCTCTTCGGGAACAGTCAGTGGAAGCTTTCCAGAGGTTCGATGGTGATTGCCAGAGGAAGCAAGAAGTCCGGTCTCTACTATATGGAGGGGAGCGCAGAGGGGGCACAGAAGGTGAACGCAGTCAGTGACGCGTCTACCGAGTTGTGGCACAGGCGGCTCGGCCATATCAGCGAGAAGGGGATGAGCTACTTGGTGAACAGGAAAGTGATTCCGGGGCTCAAGTCTACAAAGTTAGAGAAATGCACGCACTGTTTGGCTGGAAAGCAAAATAGGGTGTCTTTCCAGAGTCACCCAAGTTCGAGGAAGCCGGCGTTACTCGAGTTGATGCACTCGGATGTCTGCGGTCCTATGAAGGTAAAATCTCTTGGTGGTGCTTCTTACTTTGTGACTTTTATTGATGACTGTTCCAGGAAGGTTTGGGTCTATGCCTTAAAGACCAAGGATCAGGTGCTGCCTACTTTCAAGGAGTTTCAGGCCTCCGTTGAAAGGGAGACGGGCAAGAAGTTGTTGTATGTTCGGTCCGACAATGGCGGCGAATACATCGGTCCCTTTGATGCGTATTGCAGAGAGCAAAGGATACGACACCAGAAGACTCCGCCAAAGACACCTCAGCTCAATGGTGTAGCGGAGCGCATGAACAGGACACTGATGGAGAGGGTGCGGTGTTTGCTGTCAGAAGCAAACTTGTCGGACAGTTATTGGGGTGAGGCTCTTCTCACAGCTGCTTATATTATTAATTTGTCTCCTAGTGCTCCTTTGCAGGGTGATGTGCCTGACAAAGTATGGTACGGCAAGGAGCCGTCATACAGTCACCTGCGGGCGTTTGGTTGTAAGGCCTTCGTGCATGTACCGAAGGACGAGAGGACCAAACTTGAGCCAAAGACGAGGCGATGCATCTTTGTCGGCTACGGTCGGGATGAGTTTGGCTATAGACTCTACGACCCAGTGGAAGGAAAGCTCTACAGAAGCAGGGACGTGGTGTTCGTCGAGGATCAGACCATGACCAACACTCAGGATTCCGAGACGCCTTCTGAGGCTGAGGAATTGCCTGAGTTAGAGTCATTTCGCTTCGAGCAGTTTCCAGAGGACATCGCGGAGGATTCAGTTATGGGGGAGCCGGTACATGGAGTTGCTCCCAACCTTGATCATCAGCCTGCTGATGGTGGTCAGGGTGTCCCTCAGGAGGATGAGCATGCTGGAGAGGCAGTTTCTGAAGGGGAGGAGGCTGTCGGTATACAGCCAGCACCAGTGGCTCCACTGAGAAGGAGCAACAGGGATCGTCGACCATCTACGAGATACTCACCGGATGAGTATGTGCTATTGACTGACGGGGGGGAGCCCGAAAGTTTTGCAGAGGCTATGGAAGACGAACACAGACAGGAGTGGATGGTGGCTATGCAGGAGGAGATGAGTTCCTTGCACACCAATTCTACTTATGATCTGGTGCGGTTGCCAAAGGGCAAGAAGGCTTTGAAGAATCGATGGGTGTTCAGAGTGAAGCAGACGGATGATGCTACTCGCCCTCGATACAAAGCGAGGCTGGTAGTCAAGGGCTACGGTCAGCGGAAAGGCGTGGATTATGATGAAATCTTTTCGCCTGTCGTCAAGCATTCGTCTATTCGGGTGGTGCTAGCATTAGCAGCCAGTTTCGACTTGGAGGTCGAGCAGATGGACGTGAAGACGGCGTTCCTCCACGGTGATCTTGAGGAGGAGTTGTACATGGAGCAGCCGGAGGGATTCTGTGAGAAGGGCAAGTCACATTTGGTCTGCCGTTTGAGGAAGAGCTTGTATGGTCTGAAGCAGGCTCCGAGGCAGTGGTACAGAAAGTTCGAGTCGTTTATGGGGGAGCATGGTTATGTACGGACGACGTCGGACCATTGTGAATTTGTGAGGTATTTTGCCGATGATGATTTTATCATCTTATTGCTCTATGTTGATGATATGCTATTAGTGGGTCGGAATGCCACTAGGATAGCGGAGTTGAAGCGCCAGCTGGGCGCGG
The DNA here is from genome assembly GCA_029216955.1 of Iris pallida. Lineage (NCBI taxonomy): Eukaryota > Viridiplantae > Streptophyta > Magnoliopsida > Asparagales > Iridaceae > Iris > Iris pallida. The sequence continues at coordinate 16,435,059 of JANAVB010018993.1, read as the reverse complement.
CCTTCTCTATGAAGGATTTGGGCGCAGCGAAGACTATTCTTAGGATGGAGATCAGCCGAGAGAGAGAGAGTCCAAGCTGCTACACTTGTCCCAAACGAAGTACATTCACCGGGTACTTCAGCGTTTCGGGATGGACGGGTCGAAGAAAGTGAGTTTCCCCCTCGCGGCTCACTTTAAGTTCACTGAGGAGCAGTGTCCATCTACCGAGGACGAAAAGGAAGATATGGAGCGGGTTCCATATGCCTCAGCTGTGGGAAGCCTTATGTATGCCATGGTGTGTACGAGGCCAGATATTGCTCATGCAGTTGGTACGGTTAGCAGGTATCTTTCGAATCCTGGAAGGGTACACTGGAGTGCGGTCAAGTGGATTCTACGATATCTTCAGGGCACTGCTGGTTGGAGACTTTCCTTTGGTGGTGACGAGCCGAAGCTGGTTGGGTATACCGATGCTGATATGGCTGGAGATGTAGACACGAGGCGATCGACTTCAGGCTACGTGATGATGTTTGCGGGAGGAGCAGTGTCGTGGCAGTCGTGGTTGCAGAAGTGTGTTGCCTTGTCGACGACGGAGGCGGAATACATTGCGGCGACGGAGGCTTGCAAGGAGCTGTTGTGGATGAAGAAGCTGCTGCAGGAAATGGGACTGAAGCAAGAGCAGTATACTTTGCTTTGCGACAGTCAGAGTGCGATCCACCTTGTGAAGAATCAGACGTTTCATAGCCGGTCCAAGCACATCGAGACCCGGTATCATTGGATACGGGATGTGGTTGAGAAGAAGGACGCGGAGCTTGAGAAGGTGCATACAGATGACAACGGAGCTGATATGTTCACGAAGATTCTACCAAGGGGGAAGTTTGAGTACTGCAGACAGGTCGTCGGGATGACGACGTCCTCCCCATAGTTGTGAAGGGGGAGATTTGTTGGAGTGGGTGGGGTTCCCAACCTATGTGGAGAAGATCCCGGAGTGCGACGAGCGCCGTCCGATGTCGGAGAAGCTCGGGAGTAGTTGTTACTGCTGCTGCTGCCCCAAAGGGGGTTCTGGACCAAGTCTGCCGAGTTCGGGCCGAACTCGGTCCAGACCGAGTTCTGGCCGAACTCGGTCTGGCCGTTCCAGGGTTTGGCCACCCAGTGCTGGTTGCCCCACACAGAGTTCTGGCCGAACTCTGTGTGTCGGGGGGCTGAAGCGGATTTCAGGATGAGTTTTCATCATTGGATCTAATCCAACGGTCCAGGTTGGTTGCGGGATTAGGGAGATATATTGAGTTTTCTCAACCCTAATTCATGATCGCATAATCGCATTGGACAACACAAGTTTGAGAGAGAAGGAGGCAAGAGTGCCATTACAACTTCGGAGAAGAAGACGGAGGATTGAAGGTCGTTTTCGAAGGAGATCGTGTTCGGGTAATCTCTACTCGTCGTTCTCGCTCTTCGCAGCCTTGTAATCATTGTTCTTATCTCTGAGTGTTGTGGGGATCCGATTTGGATCGGGAGGAGTTTGTAGAGGGTGTAATTCTTCTATTCCATTAGTGGAGGCTTCTCAGGGTTGGACTCCGATCGTCCCGTGGTTTTTTCCCGCAAGGGTTTCCACGTCAAAAATTCTCTGTGTCTGCGTGATTGTTTTTGTGTGGCTATTTTTGGGTTCGTGCGTTGTATTGCTCGGTCCTCTCGCAGGTACTCTCCGGTTTGGGGAAAGGTTTCCGCACTTCTTTCCCAACACTCCTGGCCCCACGGCTCCTCCACCCTCCCCCCCCCCCTCTTCTTAAAAAGAAGGGGCTGCTGGCAGGGGATCCGACGAGGTGCAGGAGGCAGGCGCTAGGGCGCGCGGCGAGGCGGCCATGATGCTGCGGGGGTGGGGGCCGGGGGGTGCTGCGGGGGCTGCACAGCAAGGCGGGAGGGGGGGGGAGGTGCGGGGGGCGCAGTCGCGACCGCGCGACCAGGCGGGAAGGGGGGTGGTGCGGGGGGCGCAGTCGCGACCGCGCGACCAGGCGGGAAGGGGGGTGGTGCGGGGGGCGGCGGCAGCGGCCATGGCTCGGGATGCGCGGTGATGCGGGAGAAGAAAGACGAACGGGATATTTTTGTCCAAATTTTTTGGTCAAAAGAGTTGACCGTGAGTTGGAGACGATTTTCGTCAAAAGCGGAGGATTCGTACTTTATGGTAAAACAGTGGGATGCATGGTAAATATGGATAAATAAAGTAGGCTGAAATCCATTTTTTCTTCCCTTTTTTTTTCTTGTCTAATATCAGTTCAAACTTCAAAGTAGTACTAAACATATATCCCATTGATATCTTTTAAATCAGATCATTCTCCTCTAAGCATCCGAACAATATAAAAGTTGACAAATAATTCCAGTCCTATCTGTTAAATACAATCATGCTTGACAAATTAGATGAGACGAGCGAGCGAGAGATCAAAAGCAAGATGGAGGGATCACAGTGCCAACCGAATGGCCCTCGGCATTTGTACATGAACTAGTCGCCCCTCTCTCTCGACCCCCATTGTACTTCAAGTTGATGTTCCGAAGCTCGATGTCTTGGCACGGCAGCGCCCTGCTGCACAGCAGATTGACCGCCACCTTCGTCCTCGAGTGCCCGCGGATCCTTCGGTACTTGACGTCCCTGATCTTCACTAGAGATGGAAACTGAAACATACATATGATGATTATATTTCATAAGTACGTTTTTTTTTTTTTTTTACGGAAAATGATATTTTGTTCAGAATCTGTGACCGTAGACAGAGCCGGCCCGGAGGTTTAGGTTGTCCTATCCTGGAGCTAATTTTGGTTGCCCTTTAACCCTTTGGTGGGGTTATGCTGAACCTAAGGGGTTGCCCTAGCAGAGAGGGATTGTCCTAGCAGAGGGGGGTTGCCCAAGCCCCAAGGCTTGTCCGGCTTACCCCAGGGCCGGCCCTGACCGTAGATGTCATCGCATGTGCACGTGGCCAAATCTCATTGTCCTTCTATTTGCAATGAGATTTAGCCACGTGGGCCTGCGGTGCGGTCCATATTTTGAGTTCAAGTTCATGGTAAATAACCTTTGGGTGGCACGAGGCATGGGGACAGTACTCCTGATCGATGATTATGGGGTTGCTGACATTGTTCATCACTATGTCCTCGAACGTGAAGTTGGCGGCCAGCAGCCCCTTCGGGGACCCGGGCCACGTCTTGATCCTGATGCCGTTGGCCGTGCCGGTGAGGGTGCAGTTCCACACGTGCAGCCCGACGACGTCCCCCTCGTCGGGGTCCCTCCCGAGGCTCCCCACGCTGATGCCGTGGCCGGGGCCGCAGGAGACGCCGCTGACGGAGATGTTCCTGCTCTCAGGCCCGACGGAGATGCAGTCGTCGCCCGTGCCGATCGCGCAGTCCGAGATCTCGACGTTGCTCGACGCCGCGACGTGGATCCCGTCCGTGTTGGGGCTGTCGTCCGGCGCGGTAATGGTGAGGTTCTGGAGCCTCACGTTGTGGCACTGGTACAAGTGGATGTGGAAGAACTTGCTGTCCAGGGATGTGATGCCTCGGATGGTCGAGTTCGTGATGTAGGCGAATGTCAGGGACTAGTTCAAATACCAACACAACACATATAAAAATGTTGTTTTTTTACTCGAACTTACTAAGAAGACTATGTATGTACACTGAGAAATTAAACTCAGAAAATGGTATAAAAAGCATAGAAGTTCGATTTTTTCTTATAAAAGACACAGTGCAGAAAAAATTCATACTAGCTTATTTTTAGTTTTGATAATTTAAGTAAAGGACGTAAATTTTCCTCCAACTTTTTTTTTTTTTTTGCAATTTATGCCTTTTTAAGGGCATAAATTTTGTCCATATATATATGTTTCCTTTGATAACAATGTTTAATTATCATGAAAAATATAAAAGAAAAGCGTCAGCAAAAATTTATTTTCAACACTAAAAGTTAAGTTGGGCACGTAAATGAAAGACGAGATTCGTCACTAAAACATCGTCACTAAAAATTTCAGCAGTTTGAGAAAAACCCTCGGCATAAATTTTCAAAGTGTCTTATTTGAATTTTTTTCTAAACTTTATACCTACTACACAGTAAAATAGAACTTCTATGCTTTCCATACAATTTTTTGATTTGAACTAAAGGACTAACCATAGGCAGATGGCGACACTTCTTCGGGTTGGTGCAGTTCTTGTGTGGCCAAGCCGAGGCACCCTGCCCGTCGAACTTCCCGCCGCCGGTGATGAACAGCCCGTCGACGTACTGGAACGACAGCCAGTCCAGGCCGGGGAAGAGGCCGAGGTCGGTAGGTGCAAGAACGTCGCCGTTCACTTTGAACACGATGTCTGTGGCATTGCACGGTCCTTTGAAGATCAGCGGTCCGACTAGAAAGGTTCCGCGCGGAATCAGAACCTTGGTTTTTCCGTACTCTTTGCATGCCCTCTTCCATGCTTCATGGAAAGCCTATTATAATGTATATAAAAGAAAAAATAAATCAGATTATATGTGACAATATAAGTTTAAATCTCTCTTGAATAAAACAAGATAAATAAATAAATAAATATACACAACGCATAAAATATTAATAAATTATATTTCATCTTTCAATGAGACTGACATACTTGGGTGCTATTAGTTTTGGCGTCTGATATTGCACCAAAATCCATCACATTGAAAATACCATGCGCATTGACAGTGGCAAAAATCAAGAAGAAACAAAGGAAAACAATATCCATTGTTGTATATAATTCTTTTTTTCTCTAATGAAAAAAGAAACTCTCCATCACTATCGAGGAGGTTCATATATAAGAGCACTTGAAATTACTTTAATAACCTGTTAATGATACTAACAGAAGTTCTTTTAGGTTGTTACAATATCACCCATCCTCTTATCCAAATTTCCGATTCACTATTTCCACCTGTCAAATGTTGCAATCTTTAGATGATCATGATATATCTTTTATTGCTAAGAAGTTTTGACTGGTAATGTATAGATATCTCAAGTAAGCTATTTCCTTCTGATCAATCTTATATATTAGTTCAACAGTACTCTAGTTTGTAGATAACTAACTCACATAATTATAACAACCTTAGAATATTTTGTATTAACTAACTAACTTCTAATTATACTAACAACTATAAAATATAGATAAGGACACTCTCTCTCTCTCTCTCTCTCAAAATAACTATTGATAAGGATATCATTTTTTTTTTTTGAGGAAAACAAAAATTTTATTGCTCTCAACTTGGGGCGATAGCCTCAGTTGCTATAAAATAAGAAATACAATCAGGAATAATGTGCTCCTCATAATTGGAGTCGTTGTGCAAAGAATGAGCTGCTAATGAGTGGGCAACCATGTTCCCTTCCCTACGGGTGAAGTCGAACCGCACACTAATGTTCAGCCCGCGGATCTCTTCCCGGGAGCTCTGAACTTGATCTCTGAGTCTCCATGGGATGAGATTGTCATCCCCATTGAATATTCTATGGGCAATGAAGGAATCTCCCTCGATAATCATATCACCTGCCTGCAATTTGCTAGCAAGAAAAGCTCCTTGGCGAACCGCTAGAATCTCAGCTAATAACGCTCGATCATCACCATATGTGTGTAAATCTTCCAGGACAACTGAGTTGGCTGCAATGAATCCTCCCTTGTCATCTCTAGCGACTGCAGCAACGGCCAGACGAGAAGATGATACCGCACCGTCAACATTAATTTTGACAAACCCCGATGGCGGAGGGATCCACTTTGTGTTCTCCTTTAGTTGATGAATGTCCGGCAGTTGCTCCGCTTGGGGGTTGTGAAGGCCAGCATAAGTTCTGTGCATGCATTCAGCTTGCTGCACTATTTTCATTATATTGGGAGCTTTGTTATTAAAGATACAATTGCAGTGTGCCTTCCAGATGGCCCAAATAATGTTGGCTCCCAATCGGACCACATCTTCAGATTGCTTGTCCTTCAACCAATTTTCCAGAAGCCTACGGATGCTCATGTCGGGATCAATACGAAGACCTACGCTGCTCGCAAACCATAACGCTCTGGCCACTTGGCAGTGCAGGAACAAATGATTCTCATCTTCCTCAAGCTCAAGACAAAACGGGCATTTGTTGTTAATAGCAGGTATCCGCTTGTTCAAGGCTGTGAACAACGGAAGTGAGTTATGGAGGAGACGCCATACAAATAATCGGACCCGAGGAGCCACATTCCTCAGCTTCCAGAGATGATGCCAAACAGGTTGGCCCTCTCCCGACCGCGCCGTGTTGGGCTCACTTCGACGGAAATGCTCGTATAGAGATTTTGGAGTGAATTTACCATTCTTAGCCTTCGTCCACTGGAGTTCATCCGGGCCTTCCACGTCGAGGACGCGTATGCGCGATATGGCTGCTGCTTCCGGCGGGGAGAAGAGACTTTCTATCAACGGCATATTCCAGGAGCTGTCATGCTGATTTCTCAGTTCGCGAACGAACTGTGGCCCATCTGGGGGAATGCAACATTCGGTGATTCGGAACCCAGGGAGGGAAGGGATCCATGGTTCGTCGATGATTCTCGTCCAACCCCCGTTAACTTTCCAACATAGGCCCTCCTTCATATGCTGGCGTAACGCCAGGATGCTTGTCCAAGTAGGTGAGGACCTTCTCGGCCGAGCCGCGTTCCAGAAGTTACGATCATGCAGATATACCCCATGAAGCAGCCGAACCCACAATAAATCCGGATTCGATAGGAATCTCCAGAGGAGTTTACCCACCAGAGCATTATTCACCAATCGGAGATTTCGTATGCCGAGGCCTCCTTCCCTGGTTGGGGAGACAAATGTTTTTCATTTTAAAAAGTGCATCTTCTTCTCCTCCATATCATGCCCCCACTAGAAATTACGCTGCTGCCTAGTAAATTTCAGACATGTGGCATTTGGTATCAGGTTTATCGACATATAGTAAACAGGGATCTAGCCCAGAGTAGCTTTAATGAGTGTGGTATGCCCGGCTTGCGATAATAGCTTGGATTTCCACCCTTGCAATCGAGTAGTGCATTTGTCAATGAGGTCGGGAGAGCTGTTACTACTACGAGTTGCAAGAAGAGGGCGGCCCAGATAATACTCATCCTCCTTCATGAAAGCAAAATGTAAGGAAGACACTAATAATTCTCTCTCAGCAGACGAGACCATTCTATTGAAGTGGATACTAGATTTATCAAAGTTGATTTTCTGGCCCGACCACTTCGAATAAATCTGGAGAATGTTATGGACAGCATCCAGCGATGCAAGTGAAGCATATCCAAAAATCATTATATCATCAGCAAAAAGCAGATGAGAAATAAAGGACGCATATCTGGTGAGTCTAACTCCTTGGAACAAATGATCCCTTTCAAATTTTTTGAATAGGCAGGTAAGAACTTCTGAGCATAAGACATATACGAAAGGGGACAATGGACATCCTTGTCGTATACCTATTTTGGGAATGAAGAATCCTTCTGGAGCACCATTCACAATAACAGAGTAAGACGGTGACTCAATAAATTTCATGATCAGCTCGTTCGATCTCCCCCGAATGCCCACACCGTGTAGGACTTGTCGAGTGAAGGTCCAAGAGAGCCTGTCATAGGCTTTGGACATGTCTACTTTTAATGCAAATGAATTCTTCTTCCTTGGAAGGTGCTTCATATGATGAATAATTTCCTTTGCAATGATGATATTATCAGAGATTTGTCTTCCAGGTATGAACGCGTTCTGATTAGGAGAGAGATTAACTTGTTGAGCAGTGGCTTTAATCGATTTGTCAGGATTTTTGAAATGACCTTGTATGTGACATTACAAAGAGCAATGGGCCGATAGTCCGCCGACGTCAAGGGGTTCCTTTTCTTAGGAACCAAAGCTATATGCGTGTGATTCAGCCCAGGGGGGAGTCGAGACTCGTTGAAGAATGCCTGAACCATGTTAGTCAGTTCCTCGCCCAAGATCGACCAATATTTTTGGTAAACAATAGCCGAGAATCCGTCGGGGCCCGGAGCTTTCAACGCACCCATACTTTGGATGGTGGCTCGAATCTCCTCGGATAGTGGGATGGCGGTCAGGGAGGAATTTTCATCTTCAGTAATAACCTCACACGGAACAAAGGCCGATGGGTCCATAGGCTCAGATTCGTCAGCACCCACGATGGATTGAAAATGCTGAATAAGCGTAGAGGCAATATATAGCAGCGTGATCATATACCCAACTCCCATCTTTGTCCAACAGCGCACGAATTTCATTGTAACGTCTACGGAGGGTCGCTTTTGTGTGAAAGTATTTGGTATTCTCGTCGCCTTCCTTTATCCATCTACATCTGGATCTCTGGCACCAGTAAGCTTCATTGATTGCATGCAACTCATTAATCTCTGCAGTGATCCCTCGCTCCTCAGAGAGCGATGCATCGGTAACTGTATCAGCTTGAATAAGAGAAAGACGTTTGTGTAGAGAGTCAAGACGGGATTTGATGTTACCGAACGAATGAGGAACGACTCCATTGATGCATCTTCATGAGTGTTTGTCGTAGTTTGTGGCCCAGTGGAACATTTCTCTGAGCATTAGAGACCTGCCAAGCTTGTTCGAACACTACAGAGAAGTCCTTGTCTGACATCCAATGGGCTTCAAATCGCTTTGGACGATTCAGTCGCCGTTGTTTCTTGCACGTGTTGAGAAGAATAGGAGCATGGTCACTGTTGATGCGCTAAAGTGTGGTGACTGATGCATTCGGGAACATATAGCACCAGTGAGGAGAAGCCACTGCTCTGTCCAGTCTTTCCCGGATATGATCAGTAGATCTTCTATGATTGGACCATGTGTAGGCTGGACCACTGCAGCCGAGGTCAATCAACCCACAATGATCCAACATTTGTCTAAAAGTTTCAGCCGCACGAAAATCAAAACTACTTCCCCCTTGCTTCTCTTCCGGCACCAAAGTAGCATTGAAGTCCCCTATACACCACCAGGGAACATCAAACAAACCTGTCATGCATTTAATTTGATCCCAGAGTTTGGGTCGCTCATGCTTCTTGGGACACCCGTAGATACACAGTAGATTCCATGCGGGCAAATCATTCAAACTTTCAATATAAAGGAGGATAAGATTCTAAGAATGATACGAGACCTTAGCTGAGATACTGTTGTCCCATCCCAGCCACATACCACCTGAATGTCCGGTCGGGTGAACGGAGAAGAAGTTACGACTGTCGAGGCATTCCTCACCCCTCGACCGTTCCAGGATAGGATTAACATGGTCCTTGCGGCTGTTTCAGCTTAGCCGCCACGACCTTCGCAATGGATGTTTGATTGATGTCGGATAGACGAAACTTCTTGGTGTTGCTCGGGTTCATCAGAGGGGAAGAGCCTCTTTTATTCGAGCCGAGCGTTCTCTCCTGGGATGCAGTCTTCGCAGCGCCCTCTTTGCGCGCTCTTCGTTTCCAAGAAGTTTTGCTATGAGAGCTGGGACGATAGATAGCTCCAGATTTATAGGAGATAATGTGGGAATCAGGAGGGTGAACTTCCTGCACACAAAGCCGAGACTCCATAGCGGTCCTACCACTCTGTGGCTGCTCCATCTCATTGGTCATGCTCACAGCTGCCGCCTTGAACTTTTCCCTCATAACATGTGTCTCATCAACTTCCATACCTTCACCCTGCAGATCTTTGTATTGGAATGGTATGGGGATCACAGAGCCTTCCCTGGGGGATGTATGAGTGGGAACTTCATCAATCTTGGTTGAGTCCTCCATTGAATGTCTCGAAGGACTACTGTTCGCTTCAGGACCATCAGAACCATCCCTTTCGTTGACAGGTGGATGTAAGGGAGGGGTCCTCCTATGGGGTGGGGAGTACTTAACCAATTGGTTGGTAGGAGAAGAAGGCACGGGGTACAGATTGTTAGGAGGGGAGGAGTCATCTTGAGAGTGCCCTGAGTTGTTAGGCGAGCAAGGTATTGTCATTCGACCAATGTTAGCCCCACTGGATGGAGGGGCTCCTCTACGAGGGAATACTCTAAGGGCTTCAGCACGGTAATCCGCGTCTTTAACTCTGGGTTGGAGGAGATCACGAAGCCTGGTCTTCTCATCATCGGTCCAGTCATCTCCAATTAGAGCTTCAAAGGTATTCCGCTCTGGACAAATATTGTATGAATGACCCAATCTAGCGCAGAAGTTACACAGGCGAGGCAATCTCTCATACCGGACATCCACCTTTCCCATATCAAAATCATCCATCGTCGTGGGGATACATCTCTTCAAAGGCTTAGATATATCGATGAGAATTTTAATGCGAGCGAAGGTGGTCCATTGTCGCTCGTCTGCTTCAGAGATCCGTCTTGGAGAGCCCAGCGCCTCCGCAATCCTGGTGATAGCCTTTCTATTCAGGAACTTCGGTGGGATCTTATGCAGTTGAACCCAAAGATCTGCCATATGAAAGGTGTACTCCTCAGGGAGCTTCCCAGGATCGCACTTTTCTATAGCAAGCAGTTCCTCATTGATACTCCATGGGGCTTCTAGGAGGACTCGTGACACTTCCTCCGGGGATTCCAGTCTAGCCAGGAAAGTCCCTGCTCCGATGTCAAGATCCGAAACATGAACAGGATCCTTAGTTTTCCAGAGTTTAGTGAGACTAGAAGCCATAGTTGTTTTCGGAAAAACTCTGACGGAATAAGGCTTAACAGCCATGGTGGAGTCCCAGTGGGGAGCTACCACGCTCTCTCTGGCCGTCAACGGGATCACGTCCGCAGGTCCTTGGAGGGAGAAGAGAGAAGCCATCTTCTCGACGACCTCTCTATATGAGGCCATAGATGGGAGACCAGGCCGACAAATATATTGCCGAGCGCTGGGGATAATGGTTTCGGAAGGGGGGCGAAGCCAAAGGAGAGAGGGGGTGGAAGGGATGGAGGAAGGAGGGGGGGGGGGGGGGGGGGGGGGGGGGGGTGGAGAGGAAGGGGAGGGAGGCGGGGGGACAGCGGAGATGGGAGACCAGGCCGACAAATATATTGCCGAGCGTTGGACGTAGTGGTTCCGGAAGGGGGGCGGAGCCAAAGGAGAGGGGGCGGAAGGGAGGGAGGAAGGAGGGAGGGAGGCGGAGAGGAAGGGGAGGGAGGCGGGGGGACAGCGGAGATGGGAGACCAGGCCGACAATATATTGCCGAGCGCTGGACGTAGTGGTTTCGGAAGGGGGCAGAGCCAAAGGAGAGAGAAGGGGGGGGGGGGGGGGGGGGGGGGGGGGGGGGGAGGCGGAGAGGAAGGGGAGGGAGGCGGGGGAGCAGCGGAGATGGGTGTCGGAGGAGAGGCAAAACCTAGGATTTTGCTAATAGCAACATCCTAGGAATCGGCGGAGAGGCGAACCCATGAGTTCGAAGTAGCAGCGGTTTGTCCACATTGATAAGGATATCATAAGAGTTATCGTTTTCGTAACATCAAATGAATTAAATTTCTAGTTGCAAGTTTTAGTTTTGTACAAAAACGTTACAGGCTTCATCTATAGTACTGTTGAACCAGAATCTCTTTGAAGCCAGTCTCAACTTTTTGCTCCTTGATAAATATATATCAATCTTCAATTTATAACCTATGATAAATATTTAAATATGTCTCATGTAATAGAAGTATTTATATTCTAATATAAAAATACACGGCTCTTGGTCCCCGGCCAAGTCCCAACCGAGTAAAAAGGACAACACCACTAGGCTTGAACTCATGCCCCTTTGCTTAAGAAGTGAGAGTAAAAATCTAATGAGTCATTATATTAAATTGTATAAGTACTAATATTTAAAATACTACCAAAAATTATATATTAAATTGGATTTGGATTGCAATGCAAATTGGATTTGGATTGCAATGCTGAGATTACACCTGTATTTTTTCAGTAGATACTCACATCTTTTAGAGCATTTCTCTCTCTCTCTCTATATATGAAGAAGGTAATTATTGAAAGAAATAAATCACACATTCTTTACCCTTATTCCGAAAAAGGAGGGGGCTTCTTCGCTGAGCGATTTCCGTCCAATAGCTTACTGCAACTTTATTTATAAAATTATCACTCATCTCATGTGTATCAGGATGCAGGACATAATAAGGGGACTGATCTCTACCAACCAGTCGGCGTTCATCAAAGGCAGATCTATTGCTGAAAATTGCCTTCTGGCTCACGAATTAGTACGGGACTTCAACAAAGCTGGAGGGCGGAAAGGGTGCGTAAAGCTGGATGTCACTCCCCGTTCCCGGAATGCGTATTTTTATACATGTACAACTCATGAGTATTTATTTAGTATTTATCATGTAGTATTCTGTATTTAAATTTTTTTGAAATTTTCATGTTAATAAATTATCTGCTCTTTAAATTCCATGATTAATTTATTTCCTGCAATTTTGTTTCTGCATTTTCTTCCTGCTTTTATTTCCTGCTTTTAGTCTTGCTTATTTGGTTCGGCCTTATTGGGTTCGGATTGGTGGTGGACAACCCGGCCCACTAGCTCCCACCTACCACCTCTTTCCTATTTAAAGCTTCCATCTCTTTCTCTCTACTCATTACTTCATTCTCACCATTACTTCTTCTTCTTCCTCTCATTACTTCTCCACCTAACCAGCAGCAGCAGTAGGCAAGTGCAAACTTGCTCCTTCTCCACCCATTTTTATGGTTCATTTGCCTTCTTCTCGTGATTCCAAGAGAGATTAGTTCTTAGCATTTTTGATTTTTTCGGCTGGTTTTCTCTAGATCTAAGTTATAGTATTTCGGCTGTTCATGGGTTCTTGGTCCACCAACTTAGCGTGTATTTCTGGCACTGGAACAAGGCTCCATGGGACTTGGAGTTGGGGAGATGTTTCACGCACACGTTCTTACGTGCTCGCGTAAACATCAGCCTAGTCACGCACACATCTATACGTGTTTGCGTGTATTTCAGTCATGCTAACGTTCTCATGAGCATGCGTGTATTTCAGTCACGCTCATGTCTGTGCGTGCCTGCGTGACTTTTGAGTTACGTCCACTCTGTGCGTGCGTGTATTTTTAGTCACGCTCGCATTTGAGTGCGTGTATTTTCAGTCACGCTCGCGTTGTCTGCGTGAATTTTGAGTCACGCTCCTATCTTTGTGCTGAGTGCGTAACTTTTCACGCTCATGTCCCTGAGCTTGCGTGCGTGACTTTTCACGATCACATTGTGCGTGACTTTTGGCGTGCGTGACTTTTCACCCTCACGCTGCGCGTGCGTGCGTGAATTATTTGTCACGCTCGTACGCTCACGTTGCCATTCGTATCACTTGTCATGCATCACTTGTCACACCTCACTGTTCACGCTCACGTTTACCAGAGTGTACAACTTTTTACGCTCGCTCCTTCATGCCAGACTTGGCGTATTTTTCACGCATACGATTTTTGCGTGACTTTTGGACTTAGCTTAGACTTGTTAGCATGACTTCCTGACTTGGGAGTTTTATTTGTTCTATATTTTATTCATTTAATGTTGGCATGATAATTCCCTATTATATCCTTACGCCTTTTTGCATGAACCCGAAAATCTTAGCATGTTAATATTTTAATACCTATGGTTGTGTATTAGTGCCAAGTGTCTGGATTGGTATATGGATATCCAGTGAGACTGGAACTTGACCTTGAGAGTTATAGACTCAACCCTATTTAATGCTAATGACTTTCATGCCTTGTCACCATTAATGACGATGGTTATCTTGACTAATTTGATCATGCGTTCCTAGTTGGAACTAAGAGACTGGCTGGTCGTCTTATTGAAATAAATGAATGAGACACGTTCAAGTTATGAACTATTGCAATCGACTGGCTGATCCCGAAATATTGACATACATGCACATCAGGCTTCAATCTATTTATTTATTTATTTATTTATTTTCTACAAAAGAAGTATGTGTACTTTATGGTCAAGGCATGATTATCGTGGTTAGATTTGATTGTTGCATTACGCTATGTAAGACCTGCAACCTAACCGCACTGGTATCGTTGTAGAGTTGTGCATATCGTACCCCGTACGAAAGTACTCATTTGAATGACCATGATCCACGGCATGGGATTTCACTCAACGTAGGGACTATTAAGTTAAATAAAACAATGATTGCATGGAGAGAATGAATTCCCGAGTTCTTACATGGCAGCCCCCTTGGGACGAGTAGTACCCGACGGGCCGGCTAGTTCCCACAGATACTATAAATCTGCCACACGAGCAGGGAACAGTATCTGCTTTTATTATTATGGTATATTGTATATTGACGAGCGTCCTGCTAGGACTCGTCTAATTCATGCATGGCGCACATGATTGACTGGATAGACTAGCCTTGCTCGCACATAGTAAGAACTGAGGAATCTTTATTGCATAATTTCAGGATAACTTGGGACTCACAATAGCAAGCCGTAGGATTTGATTGGCCATTCAAGATGATTTGTTTGTGTACTGTACTACTCTGTTACCTAACTGGGATGATCAGAATGTCAGGACATGACGGGTCAACTTTTGTCCTTGTTTGGTTGGGAGGTTGGTTCAAAGTGTCGTGATGTGATGTGAATCCTAGTAGCAAGCAGAGATCTAGTATTATATTCTTTTACTTACTGGTTTATGTCCTTCATATCGTCCTTCCTTGTGGTACTTGCTATTAGAGGTCTAACCTCTCTGGTTTTGCATGGCCAGATTTAGAGCCGGTTCCCGAGGATCTAGCATACTTCTACCTCCAAGATGGTCAATACTAGGGGAATGATCGCAGGAGGACTCGAGTGGGTTCTTACTTCACCGCTCGTTTTGTTATTTACCTTTATACTTAGCCGTTTGGCACCGACATGTTAGTCGGATTGTCTTGTACTTACTTTTACATAATTATAATTAAGTCAGACTGCAGCTGATAACAATTGTGTATACTTGCTATACCATCTGGCTATGTTTTGTAAAGCCAGATCTCAAGAACATTTTGACTGAGCGTTTGGGACGCCTTACTGCTTTATCTTACATGTTCTCTATTACTGTTTCTTGCTTGAATGATTGAGACAATAGATGTGTAATGACCATAGCAAGACTTTTATGTAATATGCACCCCCTCGTCTGGTTAGACAGCATTGATCGTATTATACGGTATTCATCTACCCGTAATACGTAGCTGGCTGAGTCATTCTCCCGCTCTCCAGTATTCTGGTTCTGGGGCGTGACAAGGTTTTAGTGGTGGCCCATGCAGGTCTGATTTCAGACTTGTGGGGTGTTTTGATTTATAGGATGTCTCAATCACACATGTTTCCCCTTGATCTCCTGATTCGTTATTCTCAACTCTTGCTTGACATTCCGATATCCTTTGACTTCATTGATCTTTCATGTCCGGTCGTTTGATTGTTCTCTTGTCCCTTTTCTTAGGGGCACTTCGTCTGCATCGGTCAGAGCTGGGCAACAACAACAAGAGCAACATGGACAACCTGACCAGGTTGGTCAGCAACAAGGGCCAGTCTCACCTTAGGAGGCTACCCAGGAAGAAGTGATAGTAGAACCAGCGGTTGGACCGCAGTATCCAGATATTTCAGACCCACCCATAGTTCTACCTACCCCTGTGGGAGTTGACACACCAGCCCTTCTGGAGATCATGAGAGGAATGATGGCTGCTCAGCAATATCAGATGTTGGCCCAGCAGCGCATACACACTCAGCTACAAGAGCAGAATGTGTTGCTCAACCAAGGATTGCAGACGGCTTTGGAAAGAGGTGTGAGGACTGATTCAGGAGCATCCGCCAGGTTTTGTAAGTACAACCCCCGCCGTTTCGATGGCACGGAGGATGCCATCTCAGCAGATGCATGGCTTAAGGACATGGAGGCTATTCTGACAGCAGCTAAGGTACCGGCAGCAGAGCGTATGGATCTAGTGAAGTTGTTACTTCAGGATCTCGCACATGATTGGTGGGAATCAGAGGAAGTGGGCATCAGACGTCCTGTGGCTTGGGACGATTTCATGGCAAGATTCAAGACCAAGTACTATGGAGTTGTGGCACGGTTTGAGCTACAGCAGAAGTTTATCAGCCTCAGGCAGGCTGGCAAGACTGTAGATGCTTATGTAGCAGAATTCTGCAGATTGAGTAGATTTGCCCCAGAGATGGTAGCAACAGAGAGCCAGAGGGCTATGAGGTTTCAGCAAGGGTTTCATCTCGAGCTCTTGCAATTGATAAAGGGGCACAATTACCAAACTTTTGATGAGATATTGACGGCAACTCGAAGGCATGAGCTCACCATTCAGAGGCTTGCGACAAGGACTGGGGGTCAGAAGAGATCCCACAGTCAGATTGAAGGAGGAGGGGGAGCAGCGCCCCGAACAACAGCACCATGCATTGGCATTCGTATCCACGATGTGGCGATACGAGGACCAGCACCACCCAGGCAGCAGCAGCAACAGCAACAGAGGAAGAACCAGCAACCCCCGGCGGGCTGCACTTATTGTAGGAAGATGGGACACACTAGAGATGTGTGTCGGACATTGAATGGACTATGTCTGATATGTAGAAATCCAGACCATCGGGTTACCACATGTCCCATAAATTCGAGGTCAGGAGGACCAGGGCAGCAGTTTCCTGCTCTGCCAGCACCAGGGGCAGGCCAGTATCGAGGACCAGCGGTGACAGTTAGGCCATTGGCACAGCGTCCGTTAGTACCGCAGGCTCAGATGTTTCGGCAGCAGGGACCGCCGATGCAGCAACACCAGCATAGACCGCTCCAGCATCATCAAGGAAGGGGCCAGCAGCAACATCAGGCTAGGCCGCAGCATGGGAATCAGCAAGGAGGACGAGGGCAGGCATTCACTCTGTCCTTGGAAGAGGCATTGGCATCGGGAGATGTTGTGGCAGGTAACATTCTCGTCGCCTCATATCCCGCAGTAGCATTGTTTGATTCGGGAGCATCCCATTCATTTATATCTGCACGATTTGTGACACGACTAGGAATGGAGTTCGAGGCACTGCCAGGGAGGTTGAATATACTCACTGGTAATGGGCTCGTAGGAGTTAGTAGAGTTATTTTAGCGTGTAGCGTTGTAGTTTGCGGGCATTCCTTACCCGCCCGGTTGATAGAATTTCCTGTTAGAAATTTTGACGTTATCTTAGGCATGGACTGGCTGAAAGACAGTTATGCGACAATAGATTGTCGTAGAGGGAGTGTATCTTTTGATATTCCAGGCATGAAGAGGTTTACCTTAGTCAGATCAGAGGTAACTCAGCAAGAGCAGGGAGTAGTGACGGCAATGGAGGAAGTTCAGATTCCAAAGGTAGTTGAAGAATTTTTAGATGTATTTCCTGAAGAACTTCCAGGTCTACCACCAGTTAGAGATATTGAGTTCAGTATAGAATTGGCACCAGGAACTAAATCGATATCAGATCGGGTTTATAGAATGGCGGATTCGGAGCAGGCCAAGGTATATCAACATATAGAGGAACTGAAGGAGAAGAGGTTCATCCAAGCTAGCGTGTCACCGTGGGCAGCACCAGTGGTACTTGTGGGAAAGAAGGATGGGTCATCCGGATTATGCATTGACTACAGGAAGCTTAACGCGGCAACAGTGAAGAACAAGTACCCATTACCCAGGATCGACGACTTATTTGATCAGTTGAGCAGAGCTAGAGTTTTCTCCAAGATAGATCTTCGTTCAGGGTACCATCAGGTGAGGGTTCGGAAGGAAGATATTCTCAAGACAGCATTCAGGGCGAAGTATGGGCATTATGAATTCTTAGTAATGCCATTTGGTTTGACCAATGCTCCAGCAATATTCATGGATTTGATGAATCGTATCTTTATGCCATACTTAGACCAGTTTGTCATTGTGTTTCTTGACGACATTCTCGTATACTCTGCTAGTGAAGAGGAGCATGAAGACCACCTCAGAAAAGTGTTGCAAGTTCTGAGAGAGAACCAGTTGTATGCCAAGCTCAGCAAGTGTGAGTTTTGGTTGGATCACATTTCATTTTTGGGACATATCATATCAGGAGCTGGAGTAGCAGTAGATCCCAAGAAGGTAGAAGCAGTAGAGAGTTGGCCAGTACCCAAGACCGTAGCAGATGTGCGAAGTTTCTTGGGATTGGCAGGATATTACAGAAGGTTTGTGTCAGATTTTGCAAGGCTTTCAGCGCCCATGACCCGCTTGACCCGGAAGGATGTGCCATTTGTTTGGTCGGCAGAATGTCAGGCATCATTTGAGACTTTGAAGCAGAAGTTGATATCAGCACCTATTCTTACATTACCAGTTGGACCCGGAGGTTTTACAGTATATTGTGATGCGTCAGGTAAAGGACTTGGATGTGTCCTTATGCAACATGGGAAGGTGATAGCGTATGCATCTAGGCAGCTTCGGGACCACGAGAAGAATTACCCAACTCATGATTTAGAGTTGGCGGCAGTAGTGTTTGCTCTGAAGCTATGGAGGCATTACTTATATGGTGACCGAGTGGAGATGTACACAGATCATAAAAGTCTGAAGTACATCTTTACCCAGAAGGAACTAAACATGAGGCAGAGAAGATGGTTGGAGTTGATCAACGATTATGACGTGGAGCTTCAGTATCATCCAGGCAAGGCTAATGTGGTAGCAGACGCTCTCAGCAGAAGAGGCGGCGCATTCATGTTGACAACGCAGAAGCATATCTTAGAAGACCTTCATGTGATGGGCATCGAAGTTATATTTTCTAGTGATGTAGGAGTTCTAACTAGTCTACAAGTCCAATCTGACTTGGTAGACAGGATCAAGGCAGCTCAGGCACATGACCCAAGGATTCGGAAGCTTAGGACAGAATGTGAGTCAGGACTCAGGATGGAGATGAGGATTCACGAAGATGGTACACTTAGGTTCGGATCGCGTTTATGTGTGCCTAGTAGAGATATCAGACAGGAGGTCATGGCAGAAACTCACAGTTCTCAGTATTCAATTCACCCTGGAGGGACCAAGATGTACCAAGATATCAAGCAGCATTTCTGGTGGAACGGAATGAAGAGAGAGATAGCTAGATTTATTTCCCGTTGCTTGGTATGTCAGCAGGTGAAGGCAGAACAGCAGAGGCCTGCTGGGTTATTGCAACCGCTTCCTATTCCGGAATGGAAATTGGAGCATATTACAATGGACTTTGTGACCGGTTTACCGAGATCACCAAGTGGTAAAGACGCTATTTGGGTAATAGTAGACCGACTTAAGAAGGTAGCACATTTTCTTCCTTTTAGAGTAGGACAATCTACAGAAAAGTTGGCGGAGTTATATATGCAACAGATAGTCAGGCAGCATGGAGTTCCTATCAGTATTGTGTCGGATCGAGATACCTGCTTTATATCACATTTTTGGAAGAGCTTACATCATAGTCTGGATACCAAGTTAAGATTTAGCACGGCTTACCATCCGCAGACGGATGGACAATCAGAAAGAATGATTCAGACTTTAGAAGACATGTTGCGAGCTTGCACTTTAGATTTTGGAGGATCTTGGGAGAGCCACCTGCACTTGGTCGAGTTTTCATATAACAATAGTTATCAAGCCAGTATCCAGATAGCGCCATTTGAAGCATTATATGGTAAGAAGTGCAGGTCACCGCTTGCATGGGATGATATCGGAGAAAGAAAGATGTTAGGCCCAGAAATGATTGTTCAGACGGTTGAAGTAGTTAAAGGAATTAGAGAGCGACTTAGAGTTGCACAGGACCGGCATCGTCATTGGACGGACCAGCATCGTAGGCCGTTAGAATTCTCTGTTGGGGACCACGTATTCTTGCGGATCTCACCTACTCGTGGGGTCATTAGATTTGGCGTTCGCGGGAAATTGAGTCCGCGGTACGTGGGCCCATTTGTTATCCTTGATCGGATAGGCGATGTTGCTTATCGATTATCACTCCCACCTTCGTTACGAGAGGTGCATGACGTGTTTCATGTATCTCAATTACGTAGGTATGTATCGGACCCAAGCCATATCCTCGATCATTCTGAGCTGGTTGTTGGTACCAACCTGTCTTACGAGGAACAGCCTGTGTCCATTTTGGACCGAAAAGAGAAGATACTCAAGAACCGAACAATTAGTCTTGTCCGTGTTGCTTGGGGTCATCACTCCTTGGGAGAGTCAACATGGGAACGTGAGGATGATATCCGATCACGGTATCCACACCTGCTTGACTCACAAGGTATATCTCTTTCTATATACCTTGATTGTCTTGATTTTTCATGCTTATCGCTTTATAGGTAGAGCTACTTGATATCGTAGATTGATGGATTTACATATATAGTACTTGCTTTTGATATGGTAAAAACAATTGCTTGTTCACTAGAATTGCTTGATCACTAGAATTGTTTGTATTAGTTTAGCCCCGATGTTTCTATCCTGCTTGGATTTGAAATTTCGAGGACGAAATTTTTCTAAGGTGGATAGAGATGTCACTCCCCGTTCCCGGAATGCGTATTTTTATACATGTACAACTCATGAGTATTTATTTAGTATTTATCATGTAGTATTCTGTATTTAAATTCCTTTGAAATTTTCATGTTAATTAATTATCTGCTCTTTAAATTCCATGATTAATTTATTTTCTGTAATTTTATTTCTGCATTTTTTTCCTGCTTTTATTTCCTGCTTTTAGTCTTGCTTATTTGGTTCGGCCTTATTGGGTTCGAATTGGTGGTGGACAACCCGGCCCACTAGCTCCCACCTACCACCCCTTTCCTATTTAAAGCTTCCATCTCTTTCTCTCTCCTCATTACTTCATTCTCACCATTACTTCTTCTTCTTCCTCTCATTACTTCTCCACCTAACCACCAGCAGCAGTAGGCAAGTGCAAACTTGCTCCTTCTCCACCCATTTTTATGGTTTATTTGTCTTCTTCTCGTGATTCCAAGAGAGATTAGTTCTTAGCATTTTTGATTTTTTCGGCTGGTTTTCTCTAGATCTAAGTTATAGTATTTCGGCTGTTCATGGGTTCTTGGTCCACCAACTTAGCGTGTATTTCTGGCACTGGAACAAGGCTCCGTGGGACTTGGAGTTTGGGAGATGTTTCACGCACACGTTCTTACGTGCTCGCGTAAACATCAGCCCAGTCACGCACACGTCTATACGTGTTTGCGTGTATTTCAGTCATGCTAACGTTCTCATGAGCATGCGTGTATTTCAGTCACGCTCATGTCTGTGCATGTCTGCATGACTTTTGAGTTACGTCCACTCTGTGCGTGCGTGTATTTTTAGTCACGCTCGCATTTGAGTGCGTGTATTTTCAGTCACGCTCGCGTTGTCTGCGTGAATTTTGAGTCACGCTCCTATCTTTGTGCTGAGTGCGTAACTTTTCACGCTCATGTCCCTGAGCTTGCGTGCGTGACTTTTCACGATCACATTGTGCGTGACTTTTGGCGTGCGTGACTTTTCACCCTCACGCTGCGCGTGCGTGCGTGAATTATTTGTCACGCTCGTACGCTCACGTTGCCATTCGTATCACTTGTCACGCATCACTTGTCACACCTCACTGTTCACGCTCACGTTTACCAGAGTGTACTACTTTTTACGCTCGCTCCTTCATGCCAGACTTGGCGTACTTTTCACGCATACGATTTTTGCGTGACTTTTGGACTTAGCTTAGACTTGTTAGCATGACTTCCTGACTTGGGAGTTTTATTTGTTCTATATTTTATTCATTTAATGTTGGCATGATAATTCTCTATTATATCCTTACGCCTTTTTGCATGAACCCAAAAATCTTAGCATGTTAATATTTTAATACCTATGGTTGTGTATTAGTGCCAAGTGTCTGGATTGGTATATGGATATCCAGTGAGACTGGAACTTGACCTTGAGAGTTATAGACTCAACCCTATTTAATGCTAATGACTTTCATGCCTTGTCACCATTAATGACGATGGTTATCTTGACTAATTTGATCATACGTTCCTAGTTGGAACTAAGAGACTGGCTAGTCGTCTTATTGAAATAAATGAATGAGACACGTTCAAGTTATGAACTATTGCAATCGACTGGCTGATCCCGAAATATTGACATACATGCACATGCAGGCTTCAATCTATTTATTTATTTATTTATTTATTTATTTATTTTCTACAAAAGAAGCATGTGTACTTTATGGTCAAGGCATGTTACCGTGGTTAGATTTGATTGTTGCATTACGCGATGTAAGACCTGCAACCTAACCGCACTGGTATCGTTGTAGAGTTGTGCATATCGTACCCCGTACGAAAGTACTCATTTGAATGACCATGATTCACGGCATGGGATTTCACTCAACGTAGGGACTATTAAGTTAAATAAAACAATGATTGCATGGAGAGAATGGATTCTCGAGTTCTTACATGGCAGCCCCCTTGGGACGAGTAGTACCCGACGGGCCGGCTAGTTCCCACGGATACTGTAAATCTGCCACACGAGCAGGGAACAGTATCTGCTTTTATTATTATGGTATATTGTATATTGATGGGCGTCCTGCTAGGACTCGTCTAATTCATGCATGGCGCACATGATTGACTGGATAGACTAGCCTTGCTCGCACATAGTAAGAACTGAGGAATCTTTATTGCATAATTCCAGGATAACTTGGGACTCACAATAGCAAGCCGTAGGATTTGATTGGCCATTCAAGATGATTTGTTTGTGTACTGTACTACTCTGTTACCTAACTGGGATGATCAGAATGTCAGGACATGACGGGTCAACTTTTGTCCTTGTTTGGTTGGGAGGTTGGTTCGAAGTGTCGTGATGTGATGTGAATCCTAGTAGCAAGCAGAGATCTAGTATTATATTCTTTTACTTACTGGTTTATGTCCTTCATATCGTCCTTCCTTGTGGTACTTGCTATTAGAGGTCTAACCTCTCTGGTTTTGCATGGCCAGATTTAGAGCCGGTTCCCGAGGATCCAGCGTACTTCTACCTCCAAGATGGTCAATACTAGGGGAATGATCGCAGGAGGACTCGAGTAGGTTCCTTACTTCACCGCTCGTTTTGTTATTTACCTTTATACTTAGCCGTTTGGTACCGACATGTTAGTTGGATTATCTTGTACTTACTTTTACATAATTGTAATTAAGTCAGACTGCAGCTGATAACAATTGTGTATACTTGCTATACCATCTGGCTATGTTTTGTAAAGCCAGATCTCAAGAACATTTTGACTGAGCGTTTGGGACGCCTTACTGCTTTATCTTACATGTTCTCTATTACTGTTTCTTGCTTGAATGATTGAGACAATAGATGTGTAATGACCATAGCAAGACTTTTATGTAGTATGCACCCCCTCATCTGGTTAGACAGCATTGATCGTATTATACGGTATTCATCTACCCGTAATACGTAGCTGGCTGAGTCATTCCCCCGCTCTCCAGTATTCTGGTTCTGGGGCGTGACACTGGATCTACGCAAAGCGTACGACATGGTCAATCGTGACTTTGTCTGCGAGCTTCTTCGGAGATTGGGGTTTGAGGAATGGTGGGTAGATCGGATTCGTGAGTGTATCACCACTCCCACGTTCTCTATACTTATCCAGGGGCAGCCTTATAGGTACTTTGGGAGTAATAGGAGTCTGAGGCAGGGGGACCCGCTCTCCCCCTATTTATTCACCATTGTGATGGAGTACTACACATGTATGATGGATATAGCAGTGCATAGGAAGCAGCTTATACCTCTCTTCCGGCAGGTCGACCCTATTGTATCACATCTTATATACGCTAATGACTTATTAGTATTTCTTGAGCCGTCAAGGGGGAGTATCAATGCCCTCAACAAGATTCTGGAGGAATTTGGTCTGCTGTCGGGTCTCCAACTCAATCGGGACAAGAGCCAGGTCTATTTTAACAAGGATTGTCAGGGGAAGGAAACTTGGTCGAATTTGCTGAGCATTGAGCGGGGTCAGCTTCCAGTCAGGTATCTCGATCTCCCTCTTTCGATCAACTACGCTAGGGATACAGACTGTGAAGGATTGGTACAGTATGTACAATCAAGACTCGAGGGGTGGCAAGCTCAATTACTATCCTTCGGGGGACGAATTGAACTTGTGCGCTCGGTTATTTTTGCTATTGTCGCTTATTGGTTGCAGGCTATCCACATTTCAGACAAGACGGTCCTGAAAATAGAACGACTTTGCGCCAATTTCGTATGGCGAGGAGGATACCACTCGATTGCATAGGAAGAACTGTGTCGGCCAAAGGAGGAGGGGGGGTATTGGCCTTCGCTCCTTGAGAGTACTCCGAGAGGTAGCTTTACAAAAACTGGTTTCGAAGTTCCTTGAGGGGGAGTCATTATGGGCGCGATGGACGCATAGTAGATACGTACGATCAAGCAACTTCTGGACCCTCAATATAGACAACAACTCATCGGTGACATTCAAAAACATGTTGCGTATTCGGCAATCTCTGAAGACTAAAATCACCAGGGTCATTCACAATGGGCGATCGACTAACCTATGGTTCGACCCTTGGTTACACCATCAGAGTCTCGTCGACAGGTTCGGGTGGCCCTTGTTCGAATTGTATGGGAGGTCGAAAGCTTTGGCGGTGTTGATCCAGGATGGGGCGTGGCAGCTTCACGCCAGGCCATTTGGCCATTGGCTGGACGAGGAAATTGCTAGCGTGGCCATTTTACGTGAAGATGGATCCGATCATTGGGTCTGGGATGGTTCCTCGGATGGTAGCTTCTCCGCTAAGGTAGCGTATGAGAATACACGCGGACAGGTATTGGAGTGGACGAACATTGTATGGACCAAGGGTGCGGCGGTGAAATGGCAATTATGTGCGTACAAGGCGGCTCGGGACCGGCTGTTGACCAAGGAGAGGCTACATAAGTTTGGTATCCCTATCACTGATCACGAGTGTGTACTTTGTGGTGGAGGTCGAGAGACCAGGGATCATCTTTTTTTTTCCGTTGTAGTTGGTCAGGGGCTATCTGGCAGAATTGTCAGGTCCGTATTGGCTTGCCATCCTCCCAGGTAAATGGGTTTCAGGACGTTCAACAGGAGATAGCGGCGCTGAAGACTCGTGGGATCGGTATATACAATAAAGCAAGAATTAGGCTTCTCTCGGCAGTCTGGCATGTCTGGAGGGAACGAAACAGGCGAATTTTTGAGGACGTGCAGTCTTCTATGCAGTCTGTACTGAATAGTATAGACTGTGATACTAAGATTTTATAATTTTGCTGCCGAGGTGCTCCCTGGACCCTCGAGTAGTTGCTTGTAAGTTTATTATTACCAATAAAGTACCCATTCTTTAAAAAAAAATATATATATGAAGAAGGTAAATAGAATCGAACTCACCCCACTGGGGCTCGAACTCCGTCCATCCGGGCCGCATACATCTCTCTTAACTACTAGGCTAGAGCTCATTTGCAAACTAATTGTTGGGAGCCGAGCATGGAACCGCAACAAAATAAATGTTAATTTTCAAACCGGAAGAAATCTACAATGATTGAACTGAAACGTATAACCTACAGACGAGCACAGTATCCCATCACAAAAGTAAAAAAGGCAAACACGACAATGTATAACCTGCAAACGAGCACAATATTCCATCACAGAAGCAACAACACAAACACGACAACGTGTAAAAAAATTCAGATTAAAAAGTTTATGGAAGAATCCGAGTTCAACTTGAAAAAGTCTCCACTAAGGAATAGTAGAATTACACTGACTCCTCTACAAATTTTCCAACAATTCAAATCGGATCCCCACAACTATTCAAAATAATGAGCAAAAAACAATGGAGTAAAGTAAAGTTTGCTGAAAACAACAACACGAGAACGAACCAACTTGGAACCAACTTGGAACTTCTCGAACTATCCCCTTCGAAAACAAACAACAAATCTCCCCAATTTCCTTCTCCTCCTTGAAAGTTGAAACCCTTCGTTGCCTTCCATTGAAGATAAACCTCTTTTTCGCTTAGTCAATGCCAAACGTACATTGTTGTCAGTATAGTGGCAATATATTGTGTAAACAAAAATTTATTCCCCAGAAGCTACTGAATTTTTTCGACATTAGACGGTATACTGTCAATGTACCACCAGCTTTGGTACTATTGTGACATGTTATGATACTAATTTCAAAATAAGGTCATAATTTGTTGCCTTCGATTTTTCGAACTTAATGAGCTTGTCGTACTCTGAAGTGTTCTCCAAAGAAAGGAACCTCACCCAACATCAATATTAATTTGGCTTAATTGCACTTTGCTACCCTCAACTATTCCGCCTTTTCAACTTGATACCATAAACTTTTTTTCGTAACAAATTGGTACCTCAACTATTATTTTTTTTCAACTTGATATCTAATTTTTCAAAAATGCCGAAAATGCCCTTCCCTCTTCCTTCCCTCCACCCCCTTCCCCACTCCGGCCGCCCCCCCCTGCTCACTCCGGCCGCCCCCCCCCCCCCCCCCCCTGCTAGCTCTGCCCCCCCCCCCCCCCCCCGCCCCCCCCCCCCTGCTACCTTCGGCCACCCCCTGCCCCGCCTCCCGCCCCGCCCTCCCTCCCCAGCCCCCCTCCTCCCGTGCTGCCGCGGCCTAGGGGAGAGGCGGGGGCGGGCGGGCGGCCGTAGTGAGCAGTGGGGGGGGGGGGGGGGGGGGGGGGGGGGGGGCGGAGCTAGCAGGGGGGGGGGGGGGGGGGGCGGCCGGAGCGTGCAGGGGGGGAGGGTTAGGGTTAGGGGTAGGGGTAGGGGCATTTTAGTCCAAAATAATATCTGGGTACCAAATTGTTACAAAAAATAGTTTAGGGTATAAAGTTGAAAAATGGTAATAGTTGAGGGTAGCAAAGTGCAATTAAGCCTATTAATTTATTATTTGAATTTGTGGAATTAGATATATACGAAATATATTTTAATATTTTTTTATTCATGAGAAGGAATTCATGCTTGTTGCCATCTTTAGGTACGTTTATATTCTTAATTTAAATATATAAGATATATGTTTACATTTAATTTTCTATTTTGTTCTTCAGATATTATTATGAATTTTAACTTAATACGACGAGGATCAGAAAAACATATATTTTACGTAGAGAAGATAGGAATGGTTACTCAATGACATTGTGAGGTCCTAATTGGCTAATTTCTAATTATTCAAATTAAAAAAAAAAATCATATATTCTATGCTATACAGATTTGAATATATATTTTTAGTTTTGTTACAACTAAACTTTATTATATTTAAAATTTATTTTTTAACGTTGTTTCATTTTGATATTGGAGGTATATGGCGTTAGCATTTGTTATAGATGTTTATACGAGTTTGAATATATGTTCAGGTAGTTAGAAATATTTTAGTTTTTTATTGTTTTTCTAAGAACATAAACGATGCTTAGAAGAATTTGAAAAAATTTCAGACAGTTTTTAGGTTTTTAAATCGCATGCATTATAATAGTAGATATAAGTTCAAAATTATAACTAAATAAGCTTGTCAATATGAAAACATAGATTATCATGCGGAAAGTTTGACCCACTAAACCCAAACTCTCGCACAGTATGATAAAACCTTTTTTTTTTAATCAAAACCATAAACCTGAGCATCCATGCATGCATATAGCCATATAGGTACTGTATAGGATTTTAGAAACTTATGATACATAATATCGTACAAATCTAGCAAGCTCGCTCCCGTCCTTGAGAGTGAATGGGTCCTATATATAGGTAATTTCTAAGGGTACCATCATATTTGTTGGGGGATAGTCCTTACTTAGGGGCAGTCCAAGCAGGTGGAGAAATTGCTGGAAGGCACCCACAATTTACTTGGGGGCAGCCCAACCCCTCAAACCCTAATATCTTCCCTCTTCACTTTCCTCCTCCTCCTCCTTCCTCCTCCGCCTTCCTCTGGCGGCGGCGCCACCACCACTACCAGCAGCCACCGCCGCCACCGCCTTCTTCCTCCACCACTACGAGCAGCCACCGCCACCACCACTACCAGCGACGACGTCACCAGCAGCAGAAGGAGCAGCAACAGCAGAAGGAGGTGGAGGAGGAGGGCGTGGAGGAGGAGGTGGAGGAGGAGCAGCAGCAGCCACCTCCTCCATCCCCCTCATCCTTCCTCGACCTCGTCAACCGCGACTCCCTCTCCCGCGAGCTCCGCCACCACCTCGCCTCCCTCTTCCGCGACTCCCTCGACTCCCGCGATTGTATTTCGTCCCCCTCGACTCCCTCTCCCGCGAGCTCCGCCACCACCTCGCCTCCCTCAAGTCCGAGCTCCTCGACCTCGTCAACCGCGAGTACGCCGACTTCGTCAGCCCATCTCCGACGAGGACTGCCACCTTATTGGCAGTCCTAAAACAACTTGATGGCAGTTTTAGAACTGCCAACTTGCTGGCAGTCCTAGGACTGGCTTGGGCTGCCCCCAAGTAAAAAAATGGATGGCAAACTTGTATTTTTTTTGAACATTTTTGGGCTGCCCCCAAGTAAAAAGTGTGGTGCCCTTAGAAAAAGCCTATATATACTGAAACTGCATGTGGCTGCTCGAATGGACATGTCAGTTGCGCCGGACCGGCAGTCCTACACGAAAATGACCTGCAAAAATGATCCACGTATTGGTCCAGTCTGGCTAATCTTTAGTCCGAACTAATCCAGTCCAGTCCAGTATATCAGGACGTGTTGAACCTTATAATATGTAGTCAGGCCCGTTTCGGCCCGATGTCTAATCCGACCCGAGACCCAGTCCAGTCCATTGTTGGAGTGGGTGGGGTTCCCAACCTATGTGGAGAAGATCCCGGAGTGCGACGAGCGCCGTCCGATGTCGGAGAAGCTCGGGAGTAGTTGTTACTGCTGCTGCTGCCCCAAAGGGGGTTCTGGACCAAGTCTGCCGAGTTCGGGCCGAACTCGGTCCCAGGCCGAGTTCTGGCCGAACTCGGTCTGGCCGTTCCAGGGTTTGGCCACCCAGTGCTGGTTGCCCCACACAGAGTTCTGGCCGAACTCTGTGTGTCGGGGGGCTGAAGCGGATTTCTGGATGAGTTTTCATCATTGGATCTAATCCAACGGTCCAGGTTGGTTGCGGGATTAGGGAGATATATTGAGTTTTCTCAACCCTAATTCATTATCGTATAATCGCATTGGACAACACAAGTTTTGAGAGAGAAGGAGGCAAGAGTGCCATTACAACTTCGGAGAAGAAGACGGAGGATTGAAGGTCGCTGTTCGAAGGAGATCGTGTTCGGGTAATCTCTACTCGTCGTTCTCGCTCTTCGTAGCCTTGTAATCATTGTTCTTATCTCTGAGTGTTGTGGGGATCCGATTTGGATCGGGAGGAGTTTGTAGAGGGTGTATTTCTTCTATTCCATTAGTGGAGGCTTCTCAGGGTTGGACTCCGATCGTCCCGTGAATTTTCCCGCAAGGGTTTCCACGTCAAAAATTCTCTGTGTCTGCGTGGTTGTTTTTGTGTGCTTGTTTTTGGGTTCGTGCGTTGTTTGCTCGGTCCTCTCGCAGGTACTCTCCGGTTTGGGAAAAGGTTTTCGTGCTTCTTTCCCAACAGAGTGGTATCAGAGCATAGGTTTTATTCTGGCTGATACCAACAGAGTGGTATCAGAGCATAGGTTTTGTTCTGGCTGATACCAACAGAGTGGTATCAGAGCTTTGGGTTCAAAGGGTGTCAGGAGTTGACAGAGGAACCAGAGAGGAGAGATGGACGCGAAGCCGGTACGCATGGTGAACCTTAATGGCACAAACTATCATTATTGGCGGAGCAAGATGAAGGATTTGCTATTTGTCAAGAAGCTGCATCTACCTGTGTTTGCAACCGAGAAGCCCAGTGATAAATCCGAGGAGGACTGGAAGTTCGAGCACATACAGGTGTGTGGGTACATACGGCAGTTTGTTGATGAGAACGTGTACAACCACGTTGCCAATATTGAGCACGCGAAGACGTTGTGGGATAAGCTGGAATCCTTGTATGCGAAGAAGACCGGGGTAAACAAGTTGTTCCTGATCCGAACGATGATGGGTCTGCGGTACAAGGATGGGGCGTCTATTACGGATCACTTGAGTGATTTCCAGGGCGTGGTTGACCAGCTATCTTCTATGGGAGTCAAGTTCGACGACGAAGTTCAGGGACTGTGGCTGCTGTGTACCTTGCCAGACTCGTGGGAGACCGTACGAGTATCTATGATCGCTTCTGCTCCAGAGGGCGTGGTCAGTCTGGAGTTTGCCAAGAGCGGGGTGTTGAATGAAGAAATGCGGAGACGTTCTCAGGGCACTTCATCCACATCCCACCACTCAGAGGCACTTGTTTCAGAGAGCCGCGGAAGGGGCAAAAGCAGGGGTCCAGGTGGTGGCAGAGACAAGAGCAGGGGGAAGTCCAAGGGTCGTTACGAGGACTCAGAGTGTTATCATTGCGGTAAGAAGGGCCATATCAAGCGAAATTGTTTCGCTTGGAAGAGAGAGAAGAAGGGCGACAAGGGGAAGCAAGAAGAGAACACTACAGCGGCGGCCTCGGTGCATGGAGGCGATGTGATCGTCGTAGGTGATGAGGTCATTACTAACCTCGCCTGCGATGACAATTCTTGGCTGGTGGACTCAGGGGCTTCAGAACATGTATCTCACAATAGGGCACTGTTTGCCACTTACACGACAGGCGACTGTGGCGTGTTGAAGATGGGCAACGGAGATGTGTCGAAGGCGGTTGCCGTTGGAGATGTGCATTTGAGAACAAAGACGGGTGCGGTTCTTGTTCTCAAGGATGTTCGTCATGTCCCTGATATCCGTTTCAACCTGGTGTCGGTTGGAAGGTTGGATGACGAAGGATTCTTCAGTCTCTTCGGGAATAGTCAGTGGAAGCTTTCCAGAGGTTCGATGGTGATTGCCAGAGGAAGCAAGAAGTCCGGTCTCTACTATATGGAGGGGAGCGCAGAGGGGGCACAGGAGGTGAACGCAGTCAGTGACGCGTCTACCGAGTTGTGGCACAGGCGGCTCGGCCATATCAGCGAGAAGGGGATGAGCTACTTGGTGAACATGAAGGTGATTCCGGGGCTCAAGTCTACAAAGTTGGAGAAGTGCACGCACTGTTTGGCTGGGAAGCAAAGTAGGGTGTCTTTCCAGAGTCACCCAAGTTCGAGGAAGCCGGCGTTGCTCGAGTTGATTCACTCGGATGTCTGCGGTCCTATGAAGGTAAAATCTCTTGGTGGTGCTTCTTACTTTGTGACTTCTATTGATGACTGTTCCAGGAAGGTTTGGGTCTATGCCTTAAAGACCAAGGATCAGGTGCTGCCTACTTTCAAGGAGTTTCAGGCCTCCGTTGAAAGGAAGACGGGCAAGAAGTTGTTGTGTGTTCGGTCCGACAATGGCGGCGAATACATCGGTCCCTTTGATGCGTATTGCAGAGAGCAAGGGATACGACACCAGAAGACTCCGCCAAAGACACCTCAGCTCAATGGTGTAGCGGAGCGCATGAACAGGACACTGATGGAGAGGGTGCGGTGTTTGCTGTCAGAAGCAAACTTGCCGGGCAGTTATTGGGGTGAGGCTCTTCTCACAGCTGCTTATATTATTAATTTGTCTCCTAGTGCTCCTTTGTAGGGTGATGTGCCTGACAAAGTATGGTACGGCAATGAGCCGTCATACAGTCACCTGCGGGCGTTTGGTTGTAAAGCCTTCGTGCATGTACCGAAGGACGAGAGGACCAAACTTGAGCCGAAGACGAGGCGATACGTCTTTGTCGGCTACGGTCGGGATGAGTTTGGCTATAGACTCTACGACCCAGTGGAAGGAAAGCTCTACAGAAGCAGGGACGTGGTGTTCGTCGAGGATCAGACCATGACCAACACTCAGGATTTCGAGATGCCTTCTGAGGCTGAGGAATTGCCTGAGTTAGAGTCATTTCGCTTCGAGCAGTTTCCAGAGGACATCGCGGAGGATCCAGTTATGGGGGAGCCGGTACATGGAGTTGCTCCCAACCTTGATCATCAGCCTGCTGATGGTGGTCAGGGTGTCCCTCAGGAGGATGAGCATGTCGGGGAGGCAGTTCCTGAAGGGGAGGAGGCTGTCGGTATACAGCCAGCACCAGTGGCTCCACTGAGAAGGAGCAATAGGGATCGTCGACCATCTACGAGATACTCGCCGGATGAGTATGTGCTATTGACTGACGGGGGAGAGCCCGAAAGTTTCGCAGAGGCTATGGAAGACGAACACAGGCAGGAGTGGATGATAGCTATGCAGGAGGAGATGAGTTCCTTGCACACCAATTCCACTTATGATCTGGTACGGTTGCCAAAGGGCAAGAAGGCTTTGAAGAATCGATGGGTGTTCAGAGTGAAGCAGACGGATGATGCTACTCGCCCTCGATACAAAGCGAGGCTGGTAGTCAAGGGCTACGGTCAGCGGAAATGCGTGGATTATGATGAAATCTTTTCGCCTGTCGTCAAGCATTCGTCTATTCGGGTGGTGCTAGCATTAGCAGCCAGTTTCGACTTGGAGGTCGAGCAGATGGACGTGAAGACGGCGTTCCTCCACGGTGATCTTGAGGAGGAGTTGTACATGGAGCAGCCGGAGGGATTCTGTGAGAAGGGCAAGTCACATTTGGTCTGCCGGTTGAGGAAGAGCTTGTATGGTCTGAAGCAGGCTCCGAGGCAGTGGTACAGAAAGTTCGAGTCGTTTATGGGGGAGCATGGTTATGCACGGACGACGTCGGACCATTGTGCATTTGTGAGGTACTTTGCCGATGATGATTTTATCATCTTATTGCTCTATGTTGATGATATGCTATTAGTGGATCGGAATGCCACTAGGATAGCGGAGTTGAAGCGCCAACTGGGCGCGGCCTTCTCTATGAAGGATTTGGGCGCAGCGAAGACTATTCTTGGGATGGAGATCAGCCGAGAGAGAGAGTCCAAGCTGCTACACTTGTCCCAAAAGAAGTACATTCACCGGGTACTTCAGCGTTTCGGGATGGACGGGTCGAAGAAAGTGAGTTCCCCCCTCGCGGCTCACTTTAAGCTCACTGAGGAACAGTATCCATCTACCGAGGACGAAAAGGAAGATATGGAGCGGGTTCCATATGCCTCAGCTGTGGGAAGTCTTATGTATGCCATGGTGTGTACGAGGCCAGATATTGCTCATGCAGTTGGTACGGTTACCAGGTATCTTTCGAATCCTGGAAGGGTACACTGGAGTGCGGTCAAGTGGATTCTACGATATCTTCAGGGCACTGCTGGTTGGAGACTTTCCTTTGGTGGTGACGAGCCGAAGCTGGTTGGGTATACCGACACTGATATGGCTGGAGATGTAGACACGAGGCGATCGACTTCAGGCTACGTGATGATGTTTGCGGGAGGAGCAGTGTCGTGGCAGTCGCGGTTGCAGAAGTGTGTTGCCTTGTCGACGACGGAGGCGGAATACATTACGGCGACGGAGGCTTGCAAGGAGCTGTTGTGGATGAAGAAGCTGTTGCAGGAAATGGGACTGAAACAAGAGCAGTATACTTTGCTTTGCGACAGTCAGAGTGCTATCCATCTTGTGAAGAATCAGACGTTTCATAGCCGGTCCAAGCACATCGAGACTCGGTATCATTGGATACGGGATGTGGTTGAGAAGAAGGACGCGAAGCTTGAGAAGGTGCATACAGATGACAACGGAGCTGATATGTTCACGAAGATTCTACCAAGGGGGAAGTTTGAGTACTGCAGGCAGATCGTCTGGATGACGACGTCCTCCCCATAGTTGTGAAGGGGGAGATTTGTTGGATTGGGTGGGGTTCCCAACCTATGTGGAGAAGATCCCGGAGTGCGACGAGCGCCGTCCGATGTCGGAGAAGCTCGGGAGTAGTTGTTACTGCTGTTGCTGCCCCAAAGGGGGTTCTGGACCAAGTCTGCCGAGTTCGGGCCGAACTCGGTCCCAGGCCGAGTTATGGCCGAACTCGGTCTGGCCGTTCCAGGGTTTGGCCACCCAGTGCTGGTTGCCCCACACAGAGTTCTGGCCGAACTCTGTGTGTCGGGGGGCTGAAGCGGATTTCTGGATGAGTTTTCATCATTGGATCTAATCCAACGGTCCAGGTTGGTTGCGGGATTAGGGAGATATATTAAGTTTTCTCAACCCTAATTCATTATCGTATAATCGCATTGGACAACACAAGTTTTGAGAGAGAAGGAGGCAAGAGTGCCATTACAACTTCGGAGAAGAAGACGGAGGATTGAAGGTCGCTGTTCGAAGGAGATCGTGTTCGGGTAATCTCTACTCGTCGTTCTCGCTCTTCGTAGCCTTGTAATCATTGTTCTTATCTCTGAGTGTTGTGGGGATCCGATTTGGATCGGGAGGAGTTTGTAGAGGGTGTATTTCTTCTATTCCATTAGTGGATGCTTCTCAGGGTTGGACTCCGATCGTCCCGTGGTTTTTCCCGCAAGGGTTTCCACGTCAAAAATTCTCTGTGTCTGCGTGGTTGTTTTTGTGTGCTTGTTTTTGGGTTCGTGCGTTGTTTGCTCGGTCCTCTCGCAGGTACTCTCCGGTTTGGGAAAAGGTTTCCGCGCTTCTTTCCCAACAGTCCAGTCCGAAGTTAGACATTGGATAATTAAAAACCTAAGAAAAAGTTTTTTATATTGACAAATACAATTGTTTTTTTATTGGTCAATTAATCTTCTAGATATAATGAAAAATTATTTTCGAGTTACAGTGTTTTTTTTGTTTGATATAAATTAAGAAATCACGATATAGTGAAAAATAGATTTTTTTCAAGTTATAGTAAAAAATAGTTTTTTATATTGGTTGATTTTAATTTATTTTTGGGACTAAATTTTAACTTGATACCTCAACAATCCATATTTGGGAACTTGATACCGTAAACTTTCAAAATAGTCAACTTAATACCATCAACTATTGAATATTTTGAACTTCATACTATAAAACAAATTTTTAAAAAAAAAATTATACCTTGTCCCCTCCATTCTCTCCCTCCCTACCTCTCCGGTGACGTCCCCACCCCCCCCCCCCCCCCCCCCCCCCCCCCCCACACCCCCTCCTCCCCCGTCCCCCCCCCCCGGCCCCCCCTTCTCTCCAGCAGGGAACGACGGCGGTAGCATGGGCGCAGTAGCAGCCGACACGCGAGCGAGGCGGCGCACGCGGACGCAGCAGCCGTAGGTGTGGGCGGTGTGCGGACAGGCGGTGCACATGGGCGCAGCAATAGGGTGCGACGCGCACAGGCGCAACAGCAGGCTCAGGGTATAAATTTAAAATTTAGCGTTTATTTGGCTCAGGTTCGATCCGACCCGAAGTCTACCATGTCGTGGATCACGTGTCGAACTTTTAGGTCCCATCTGCTACAGTACATGGGTCGGAGAGCTCGGACCAAAATTCTACTCGACCCATCCAAATTTTGTGCAGATCCGGTCCGGCCCACTTAACGGCTCTATTTATGTTACTATTTGCGTAAGTTACACAGACATGACTGACCATGAGAATCAAAGATGATGAGAAAATTAATTTGTTGGTAATATGAGTGACACGCTACCTAACTATCCACACTTTTGAAGTCACATAATTATTATATAACTGTTAAGCTACACAAATATTATCACCTCCACTTATTATGTATATCTAATGAATGTGTCAGTACATACACTTGTACTCTCATGATCTGATATGTTGCATATCTACAGTAACCCTATCCGAGTTTGATTGATATTAATTGTCCTCCCAGAAGCAAAGTTCCCGCCACTTATCAGATTTGTCAGAGAACAAATTATTAGAATAATATTTGAATATTTTTAGTATGTGCCAACGTACGTAGAGTTATACGACAGGATAGCTAATCTTGGTCGCTGTGGAACTAAATAGAAACAAAAGAGCATATGTTTGAAACTAAGTGATATTATTGTCGACAATTACATTCAAACCTACGTTTGTTCTACAAATAAGTCATTCTTAAACGGTTACTTCTATATATTTTTAGATTTATATTCTGGAAATTGCTGAGAAACCCAATTTCGGGGTGGGCTTTTATGAAATGCCCACCCGCTGAATAAGTTTAATGAAATATCCAGAATTAAGTATTTTTACGTTAAATATTCCAAGATTCCCTTTTAGATGCCACCCGCTAGAAACGGCTATTTTTATAATACCGAAACTACCCCTCCGCGCGAATTGGTCATCTATATGTATTGAATTCAAAAAACTCAGATCTGGATTGCGATTTTCGTCTTCTTCTTCTTCACGGGAAATCTGAATTCCATTGCTCTCATATTCAGCAGAGATCGCAAAGATCGTTCGTAGTTCGGTGTGTTTTTCTTCAGTCGAACTCAGATCATCGCTCGTCATCATCATCACCATCATCATCATCTTCATCGTGGAGACATTTGAACTCAGATCTTCAATTGTGGAGAGAAGATCTTTCTTCTTCTTTTCCATAAGAATTATCATCGCTTTGAAAGAAGAACGAAACTCTTTATTCCTGAAAAAACTAAATTACACGTTTTAACACTGGAAATGACCATTCTCCGTCTTAATTAGGACGGAGAATGGCATTCTCCGTCTTAATTAGGACGGGGAATGCCATTCTCCGTTTTATTTAAGACGGAGAATGCCATTCTCCGTCCTAATTAACACGGAGAATGACATTCTCCGTTTCCGTCTTAATTAGGACCGAAAATGTCATTCTCCGTCTTAATTAGGACGGAGAATGCCATTCTCCGTTTTATTTAAGACGGAGAATGGCATTCTCCGTCCTAATTAAGACGGAGAATGGTATTCTCCGTCCTAATTAAGACGGAGAATGGCATTCTCCGTATTTCTAACACGGAGAATGGTCATTCTCCTGCGTTTTAACACTAGAATGACCATTCTCCGTGATAAATTACACGGAGAATGGCATTCTTCGTCCTAATTAAGACGAAGAATTGGCATTCTCCGTTTAATTTAGAACGGAGAATGGCCATTCTCCGTCTTAATTAGGACGGAGAATGCCATTCTCCGTTTTATTTAACACGGAGAATGACATTCTCCGTTTCATTTAACACGGAGAATGGCATTCTCCGTGTTTCTAACACGGAGAATGGTCATTCTCCTGCGTTTTAATACTGGAATGACCATTCTCCGTATAAATTAAGACGGAGAATGTCATTCTCCGTCCTAATTAAGACGGAGAATGGCCATTCTCCGTGTAAATTAAGACGGAGAATGCCATTCTCCTGCATTTTATGGTTAGCTGAAACTTTGGAGGGCCATAACTTTTGACTGGGAGGTCGAAACGAGGTCCCGTTTGTCGCAAAATGAGCGTATC
This sequence comes from Iris pallida, assembly GCA_029216955.1. NCBI lineage: Eukaryota > Viridiplantae > Streptophyta > Magnoliopsida > Asparagales > Iridaceae > Iris > Iris pallida. Next base: position 16,397,949 of record JANAVB010018993.1, on the reverse strand, counting down.
GTCGAGGAGACTGAAAGTAACAGCTTCATCGTTAGACGGCCTTCCGAAATTTTAGATTCGCAAAAAAATGATGTTTGGACCTCCGTTTTAGGACTTTTGTCGTTCGTCCCGGTCTTTCCGAAATTTTTCGACGAGTTTTTGAAGAATTTTGAGGAGAAAACCTAGATTCGAAAGTGAGCAGCGTATGGAAGAAGATGGAGTATTGAAACATTTTTTTAACAGCAGTTTTGTGGGTGTTTCCAATAAATTAAAAGGAAGGGCAAAAGGGTCATTTGGAACCCGCTTTGGATAAGTTTCTCTAATTCTGGGCACGCGATGAAAGTTTTTTTAGCGGTGGGTTTTACATAAAACTTTTTTAGTTTTTGGGCATTTCATAAATCTTCCCATTTATATTTTATGTCTCAAGTCCACACTTATATTTTAGATAATATGTTTTATATAGAAATTCAACTATAAAAAATGTCTCAAATGGTTGGTGTCGATATTTATTACTATCCTACTTGTCATGCTTCTATGGGTCATATATACTATATTTATTCATATATAAATTCAACTATAAAAAAATATTGTGGGTTTCATTTTATGTCGCATAGACATAGAAAAACTCTATCAATGATGTGTAATGTTCCGTTCCGTGTGATGCATTGTGTTGCCTTATATTGGCTCGTAGGAGCTAGTCGGATTAGAATTCAGAAGAATCAATCAGAAATCTATATGATCAGAACTGAAAGACAATTCGTCAAATGGTGAGTAATTTTAATCTTACTTTTCTTTACCTTTACACTTTAATAAAGAGCTCTTCTTATTCTTAGGCTAAATTACAACTTGATACCCTCATCTTTGATAGGTGATCAACTTGATACCCTAAATTTCAAAAATGACTAAATTATCCCTTCTCTCACCCTCTCCCCCTCCCCTCCCCCACGACTGTCACCACCCCCGTCGGCCCCCCTCCATCCAGTGGCTGCACCACCCTCGTGCCCCTCGACTACTTCTTTGCGTCGTGGCTGCTCCACTCGCGCCCCTGCCACCCTCCCTGCGCGACGGATGCACCACCCCCGGCCCCCTCCCCGCGTCGTGCCCCTAATTCCCGCGGAGGGGTGGGGGCGGATTAGGGGCGTGGCGCGGTCGGGGGCCGACGGTGGTGCAATCGTGGCACGAGGAGGGGGGCGAGGGTGGTTCACTCGCGCCGGGTGGGGGGAGGGGGTTGGGTGAGTGCGACGGGGGAGGTGACAACTAGTATGGGGAGGGGGCCAGAGATGAGGGGAAATTTCGTTAATTTTTAAAAATTATGGTATCAAGTTGACGCCTATCAAAGTTGAGGGTACTAAGTTGAAAAACTCGCAAGTTGAGGATATCAAGTTGTAGTTTAGCATATTCTTTATTACTATATTTCATGAAATTGTTAATGTTAAAGTAAAAGAAACAATTTAAAAGAGAGTAACATTATTGTTGTTAACTTGCTATATAAAAATATGTAATGTTGTACTGTTGTTACAAAAAAATATAATTGTGGAAAAAGTTTTGGGACCTGTGAAAATCCTTGAATTGAAAAGTAGACAAGTACTGTGGTGATCCATGAATTAAAAAGTATGGAATTGCGAGCAGTGGTTCGAGGAATGTAAAAATACAAAGGGAATGTGTTGCATAGTTATTTCAAATTTTTGTTATCATGCATGTTATATTTTAATAGCTAAGTTGTATATGTATGCATGGTCATGAATAACTTGTGCACAAGGTTTGACTTTTTTCGAAACGGTATCCGGGACACCGAGACCGGATCGGCCTAGAAAAAAAGTTATGTGGAACGTACTTCACGCGCAAAGTATTGTGAGACCTTTAAGGAGGCTGGCTATTCGAATTAGAAAGATGCATCGCAATATCCTGTATAGTCCTTTATGGTGTCAGATTCACCATTAATGATCGTCATATAGTTAGGATCGTTGCATGCCAATGACAACTATTTTACAGGCCTAACAATTGATACATGTGCAGCCTCGTTACATTTATATTAATCATGAAGGTTAATTCTTGTTTTGGAGGAATGGACTCGTCATACATTTATATATTATGGTTGCTAACCCTTGTTATACATAGACGAACTTATGACACATTTATATAATTTGAATGATAATCCTTGTTATGCAGGGACGAACTCGTAACTTATATATTATGAATGTTAAAGAGGAAAATATGGTGGCCTTGGGTAAGAATTATTGTGTCAATGACACATTTATGCTTTACATATTTGTTTATGAAACTCTTAACCGACCCTAGAGAAAGTAGAATGATCACATAACAATTTTACATATTTTCACATTATTGCTGTGTTGGTTTAGGTGAGTCAGATTTAGGCATCTCACCAGTGCATTTTTCAATATCTTGACCCCCCCTCCTGCATATGTGTACGTGGGAAGTCGCTTGGATGTTTTGGAGCTCGTTTGATAGCTTGAAGTTTTTCTTTTGGAAGATGTTATGTTTTGTTTATAAAGAACATAATATATAAAATACTATTTATTGTATTAGTTTTACGAGTTATAAGCCATGTAGAATTATTCATTGTAAATAAGATTCATTAATTGTTGTAGTCGAGTTGTTGATCTTTTGGCCTAAGAGTTATTGTAATTCCGCTATAAATTATCAATAAAGAGAATCGTTTTCATATATATTTTGCCTGTTAGTTCTTATGTTTATTTCTGCTACGACGATTTTGATTCTGAGATGTTTTATCGATATTGTTTGTTCTTGTACTCTTGTATAAGTACAATTTAAACTTGTACGATATATATCATGTTCAATGACGATTTTTTGTTCTGCACAACCGAAACATGACAACAAGCCTGTCATGGAGTCCCTTTATTTTTAATATTTTTCGTCTTTGAGAGAGGGTTAGATAGAAATTTTCATTAAAAACTTCCTTTAAAAAGGAATAACCTATTATAAAGCTTTTTTTTTTAAGGAAGAACCTCCGTTGAAAAATGCATGAGAATTAGATTCCGACACATTTCAAATCTGAATATAAATCTGACTCTGCCTTGATTTTTTTTTTTTTCAGAATTAATTAGCTAGTTATTACTCATTTTTGGACACAAGAAAAAACATATTTCTGCGCTTATCTTCCACTTACGTACACCTTCAAGTGCCATTTGTTTACTAATTAAGAATGATTTACATATGCTGAGAATATTGTTTAGTATATCATGGAGATGAGTCTACTAACTTTTCATTTAGTAAATCATGGAGATGCGTCTACTAATTAAGCATGATTTACTTATGCTGAGAATATTGTTTAGTATATCATGGAGATGAGTCTACTGACTTTTCATTTAGTATATCATCGAGATGCGTCTACTAACTTTTCTGTATTAAGAAAAAAAATATTTTCACACAGAATATGTATAGTGGTGAATAGGACCGCAAACGAGCCAAGTCGAACCAAACTTTTGTAAGCTTGAACTTTGTTTGACTGTAATTAATTGAACTCGAGTTTGATAAGTTTTTTATTTTATTTTAGAACTTGAGCTTGGTTCGAGCTCGTTATATTAAGCTTGAACTTGGCTTGGTTTGAGCTCGAGCTTGGCTTGATAAACAAGCTCGGTAAGCTCAAAATCATGTTCGTTAAGCTTGATTTCAAGCTCACTCAACTTTATTTCAAGCTTAACGAGTTCGATTTCAAGCTAATTATATTTGAATTCAAGTACCTGTAACATTAACATTTTATTTATAAATATTTAATTAAAAAAGTTCCTTAATATCAATTATTAAGGACATATAAATATATAATGCACACAATCATAGTGTTATACAAAAATAATATAAAATTAGAATTCAACAAAGAACAAACGAGTTTCTAATCGAGCTCCTAAACGAGCTTCTAAACGAACCAACTCGCAAGCTCAAACGAGCCGAGTACTTATAAGTTTGAACTTGGTTCGTTTATTAAACAAGCTCGAAAATAAAGCTTGGACTCAGCTTGCTTACTAAACGAACCGAACTCAAACGAACTGAGCCGAACTTCGAGCAACTCGCGAATGACTTGGCTCATTTGCAGTCCTACTGGTGGATGGGGGCATCATATGCAGGGGCGGCTCTGGCCCAGGGCAGGCCGGGCGACGGCCCAGGGCCCCCCGACGAAAGGGGGCACCAACATGGAAGTATCTACAATAGAACTAGTATGTATCATGTGCCTTTTTTAACAAAAAAATATTATAGTGTAGTGGTTATAAGGCTAGACTTATTTTTAAAAGGTCCTTGGTTCAAATCTTGACTACAACAAAATTTTGTTTTATTTATACTCTATTTTTTATATTAAGTATGGGGGCCAATTTTAGAAGTTTTACCTCGGACCCCCATCAACTCAGGGCCGACCCTGATCATATGCAAGGATTATATGCTTGCTTTTTTAGGTAATTTTCACTACAGGTCACACTCTTCCCTCTATACTTGCATTTTTCAATCGTTACGTTGCTTCACGAGTTAATCATGTTGTTGATGAAGAATTGAACTCCTATAAGTTGAAGAAGGATAAGCACACCAATAAAACTAACTATCAATAATTTAATCCTTTGACCATCCTATAAGTTTAAAGGACAAGCAAACCAATACAATACCAATTATCAATAATTTACAAGGTACGTGGTCCTTTGTTCCTTTAAGTTGGAAAAGGACAAAGCAAACCAATAAAAATACTAATTCTTAATAATTTAATAGTTCTTTGTCCGTTGTGAAATGAGAAATACTTTCAAGGTGTCTAATATTGTCGTCTGATGCTATATTTGGATGCGATTTTTCTTACAGGAAGGTTTAGAGGATGTTTGATGTCTGATACAGCGAAGAATGGTAACCAACAGTTCTACCCTATTGCTTATGGTATAATCTCGGACGAAGATGGCGACAATTGAAAATGGTTCCTTAAAAATCTCAAGAATGTTGTTGGATGTAGTAGGCGTATCGTTTTTCTTTCAGATCAAGGCACCGGTTTAGTTTCTGAAGTTCCAAAGTGTTTCCTACTGCTTATGTGTCGGTCTGGATCCGTCCATATTGATTTCGACCGGATCTGATCCGATCTGAATTGGACCGAGCCACTCCGGCTAGGAAGTTCCAATCGAACCAGATTTTTTTTTTTCAAATCCAGCCTGATACGCTATCCGAACGAGTTGGGTTTAATCGAAGGACTTTGCTATGCCTACAACCAAATGCTTGCAATTCATTTATAACCGTCACGTGTTGGATTTCTAATGGAGGAGAAAAAGTGGTGGGGTTAGGTGGAACCATATAGCGGAGATGAGAGGGGAGGTAGGATCCGATGGGACCCAAGTGTAAGACGGAGGAGAGAGGTTGTAAATATTTCGTTGTAGAGCTAGCATTTTCTTTAATCGAACTGGATCCTAGTCGGACCCGAATTATTGTATATGTATAGCAACTAAGGGAGTCATACGTATGTAAGGGGATTTCGATCCCAACAGTTAGCTAATGGAGTTAGAACGTCTTTGCACTTCAAGTTCTAGGTTTCAGGAATATTGAACCAATTTTGGTGGGGTCTATACTGAGCTTAGAGTAGGCCGGACATACGGACATGAGGGAACTAAACCAAATTCGAATCCGGTAGGGAGTACGGGCAGGGTCAGATCCGGGTTGAGGAGAGTAAATCTCAGCCCAACCAGTTAGGGAAGGGTGGGCCAGCCCAAGACGATCCATCCCAAATTTTGCCAGGCCATATCCAAACCGAATTTCGGACCGCCCAACCCATTACACACCTTGAGGGAAACCAATATGCGGTTTCCCAATTTTTCTCTTGTTGAACTTAGAATAAAAGCGTATGATAGTCAAATTTTGCTTATTTATTGGATATAACTTTTCGACTGCACAACTATGAAGAATTAACTATATATCTTATTAGGGTTAACTAAAAACTCAAAACATGAAAATATATGATTGAAATGATTGTGACTGGTTTAGACACAATTGGATTGAAATTTGTAAGAATAAAGGAACAAAATAATCATCTTTGAGGATTTTGAAATAAAGCTACTATTTACAACTGAAAAATAAATTGAAGATAAAATTGGGATGAATAAGAGAACATACTATAAATTTACAAAAATAGGGATATAAGATATCATAAAACAAAAAAACTTTAAAAAAAAATTATAGAGATTAATTTCGAATATCTATAATTCAATTCGGCTCGGGTTCAAAATTTTAAATCTGAACAAAAAGAATCCGAAACATCAAGAACTAAAACCGAAAACCTAATCACTATCTCAATTTGGTTCCAATCCATTTTGGGTTTAAAATTGAGAAATGCTCACCCCTACCTCTATATACAAGACATTATCTTACAGTGTAGCCACCATTTCCTAGTCAGAAGAAAAGCAAGAGAGGAGATCAAAACTTCCAAGCTTTCATGATAGTTAATTATATGAATCACGTTGCATAAAAGAAGAGAGAAAAACTTTGATCAAGTTAATTAGGTTATGTTAATCATGACAGCTCACTTGATGACAATCATCTACATTTTCTACACAGTTTACATTTGACTTTCCTTTCGATCCCAACCATCATCCACATTTCTCGGAACCTCTATATATATATATATATATATATATATATATATATATATATATATATATATATATATATATATCATCCAAACAAAACATACACATACATACACACACAAAGCAAAGCGAAGTGAAGTATATCTCTCCATGGCCTTAAAGAAGTCCTATGCGAGGCTCTCCTCCCTCTTCAACGAGCAGGAGTGGGTGATCCAAGTAAGGAGCACGCTCGAAGGAGAGGTCGAGGAGGAGGACACCAACACCTTGGCCTCCATCTTCTGCGTGCCGAAGGAGCTGCTCAACTGCAAGCCCGAGGCGTACGTGCCACAGGTCTTCGCCTTCGGCCCCTACCACCACTGGCAGACGCATCTGTATGACATGGAGAGGTACAAGCTCGCCGCCGCAAGGCGGGTCCAGGCCCTCCTCCCCGACGGCCTACGGCTGCACCAGGTTGTGCAGCAGTTCATGAAGCACGAGTACAAGATCAGATGCCACTATCACAAGCAAGTACCACTATATATTGATCCTTTCTTCTTCATCATATCCATAGTTATATATAGAAATAAATACACTGACTTAATCCCCACCACCTTTTAATCAAAATACATGTATAAAATTTCTCATGTCCCTGTGGGGGCGACATAGCAGTAACATCGAAGTCAATATTGTGCAAAATCCAAATCAGGGTAGTGGACAGCCCCGCGAAGACACGTTGATTTCGTTCCGCCACGCATGTCAAACAGATGCTGCAAGTATTAATCTGGCCTCCTTGAACCACAACTGGCCCGTACCTCTCCTCCACGAATCCCACTGATAATTCCGTGAATATCTCTTTCCATACCACAACCTCCCAGTGACCTGCAACACTGTTCATACCAGATGGACCATGACACTCTAGAATCAAAGAACATGTGACTCATAGATTCATCTTTCTCATCACAGAAAACACATATAGGGTTGGGGATTTGGATTCCAAATGTAGCAAGTATATCCTTCGTCAACAAGTGCCCTAAAAGCAGGCGATAAATACACAACTGCATCATACGGGCAATGCCCCAACACCAAATGAAATCATATATAGTTATCAAATCTGGGATGCGACTGTCTAACAAAGTTGTAGCCATATTGGAAGGTGAAATCCCCTGCGGGACCAGGCATACCACATCACCCAACCATGTAGTTGTAAATGTCCGGCCGCCATTCCCCATTACGGATAATGTACTGACATTTACGCCCTCTACCCGCCTCCCTATGCAGGTGATCACCCAGTCTCTCCAACAAGCTTTGTCGGTCTACCCAAGGGTCAATCCATAGGTCAATACTAGTCCCATCCCGCATCACCCGACAAATACACAATTTGAGTGTCGTCCTAGCTGTTGCGTAATATGGATTTGAAGGTGACAAAAATAGTTGTTATTGAACATGCATGTCCAAAAGTTAACTCCCTTCAAGTACCGACCAACCATCCACTCTGCCCACATCGATCCTCATTTGATTAACTTTCATGCCAACTTCAGCCCCGCAGCGTCTCTGACTGCTTGTAGTGGCTGCAACCCCCCTTCTTCTCGAGGACGATATAGTTGCTCCCATAGTATTGCATGTATTCTCCTTCGCCAAATGAAGTCGACATATATGCGCTATACTTTCTAGATAGTAGAAGTTGGCACCATGATAGAGTATTGTAGCCAGAATAGAACCAAAGCAGAGCTAAGTGAGCAAGCCAACTCTATCCGGCCACCAAATAATAGACCGACTGCCTGCTACCCTTCCACCCTCCGTTGAGTATATTCAACTAGACTATGATAGTCCACATCCTTAGCGTAGTTGACAGAAAGTGGAAGTCCCGGTATTTAACTGGTAACTCCCCCTTTTAACCGCCAAATGTTGCAGTCAGTTCCTCCTTCAGTGTGCAATGTCCGCTGAAGTAGGCCCCGACTCTTATCCCAATTCAGATGAAGTCCTTACAGCCTTCCAAACTCTCCCATGATCTCAGAGGTTGAAGTTAGCCCCTCCATCATGGGACGTAAGAAGACCAGAAGGTTGTCGGCATAGATGAGGTGAGTTACAAATGAAGTGATTCTTTTTTAAAGGGCACTATCTTCCCTTGATATACCGCCACATCCGTCATGTAGGTGAAGTACTCCATGACAAGCGTGAAGAGGTGTGGAGATAATAGATCTCCCTAACGGAGTCCTCTATTGCTGCAAAAAGACCCATATGGGGTACCTCGGATGAGCATCAAGAAAGTAGCTGTTGAAATGCACTCCCGAATCCGAGTAACCCAACGCACATCAAACCCATAGACAAAGTCTCGATTCACCATATCATAGGCTTTCCACAGGTCTAATTTCATGCAAGCCTTCATGCCCTCTAATTTGTTGAATTCCTGGACCATCTCGTGCGCCAGCAGGCTATGATCCGCAATAGACCTACCCTTGTTAAAGGCCGCTTGGTTGGGAGAGACCAAGCCCTGTATAATCTTTTTCATCCATCGACACATAAGGTGAGTAATTATTTTATATAAATAATTACAGTACACAATGGACCAGAAATTAGCCAGGGATGTTGCCCCCTCTTCATTTGGCACCAAAGTCAGGAAGGTGTGGTTAAGTTCCTTTAGCAGTCGACCCTCTGAGAAGAAGTCATGCACAACCTATTGGTCAGGCTGCTTAAGCATATCCTAATGGCATTTGGAGAAGCTGCTACTAAAGTCATCCGGGCCTAGGGCCTTGTTTATGTCTGCCTTCACAACAATAGACTTTACCTCCTCCAATCAAACCGGCGTGAGCAACTGGCTATTGCCAAAAGGCGTAACCAATTTCTTACAAACAATATTAGTAAAAGCAAAGATATAGTCATCTGATTATGCAACTCAGAGGAATACCTGACAGCCTCCTCCTGTATAGCAGAGGGGATTCCAACCAACTTGCCTACCCCTGTCTAATAATTGAGAGATGTTCTTCCGATGTTGTCTGGCACGAATCACATCATAGAAGAACTTGAAGTACCTATTGCCCTCCTTAAGCCAGGCGCATTTTGCACGTTGAGTCGCATAAATTTTATCCTGCAGCCGAAGTATATTGACCTCCCCTATCAATTCCTTCTCCCGGGTCGCCAACTGTCCATCCAACATGTCAGCTTGCATGGCAACCTGGATGTCCCTGAGTTCTGCCTCCTTGTACATCAGTACAGGACGGGGTCGACCCCTCACCCAGCTCCTAATAGCCGCCTACCTTTGGAGCCCCCTCTCCGCCACTCTCTTCTCGTATTCTCTATCGGTGCATCTTTGAGCACTCTTTCTATACTCCCAATCTATATATATTAATATTTTTTACTCTATCTAATATAATAATTCATAAATACAATAATGTTATATTTTTAGAAAAAATTGTTATTTAAATATGCTCATTTTGCTAAAAATTTAAAGGCCCGGCATATTGGTCTATAAAATCGAACCAACCGAAAATCGAATCGAATTAATTCGGTTCGGTTTTGTTCGGTTTTTATAAAAACGTTTCGATTTTCGGTTTTGATAAACACGATTTACGGTTATTTTGGTTCGCTCACCCCTAAATATGTTAAATTGTTAACCACACAGTGACACAACCACAACTATTTTATAAATTTAATATCACAGTCAGGTAAATTTAATATATATGTGTGCGCGCGCAAGTACTTGCAACCCATGTACGCAAATTGTTGATAATTGACATGTATATACCTAATTTCAGATATCTTGACTTCAATGGGGAGACACTGATCTGGATGTTGGTCATAGATGCATCCTTCCTGATTGAGTTCCTCCAGATCCATTCAGCCAACAGTACACAAGTGCTAGCAAGGTCCGTGCCCAAAAGAATAGAGAACGAGAGGACCAAGATCTTCTTCAACATGATGCTCAGGGACATCATGATGCTCGAGAACCAGATGCCTCTCTTCCTCCTAAGGGAGCTACTCGGCCTCCAGTTCGAGACGAAAGAGCTCGCCGACGACGAGCTAGCGAGGGCGCTGGCCGTGTTCGTCAAGGAGGTCTCCCCCATCAAGTACTCCATGGATAACTTTCCATTGGTCGACGACGTCGCGAGCCACGCCCACCTGCTAGACCTCCTCTACTGCGTGGTCGTGCCCAAGGCGGCCGGCACCGGTGAGAATATTATCGCAGAAGAAGAAAACGGCGAAGGCGAACGCGAAGGCAGAGCTAAGGAATTAGTAGACGACGTGCTCGGCGCCGACAGTACTGGTGTTGTCAAGAAAGCGTTCACCTGGGTCTGGACTTCGTTTCTCTCCGGAAGCAACAGAGGGCCGATGCGCATCGTCAAGCGAGTGGTCGCCGCGAAGCCGGTCAGGCTCGTGGTGAAATTCCCCTGGAAGGTCGTCAGCGCGCTGCCGATCTTCTCGATCGTGAAGCAGCCCGTCAAGAGCTGCTTCAACCAGCTCGTGGGCGGCGGCAAGGCCAAGTCCGACGACGACGGTACCGGCGGAGCCCACGTCGACAAGCCGGCCCTGGCGGAAGAGATCGCGATACCGTCCGTGGCCGAGCTCTGCGCCGCGGGGATCCAGTTCCAGCCGAGGAGAGGCGACGTGACGACCGTCGAGTTCGATGCCAAGACCGCGACAGTGTACCTCCCGGTGGTCACTCTGGACGTGAACACGGAGGTCATACTGAGGAACCTGGTCGCGTACGAGGCCTCGGCGGTGTCGGGGCCGCTGGTGTTCACTCGATACACGGAGCTGATGAACGGGATCATCGACACGGAGGAGGACGTGAGGATGCTGCGCAAAAGAGGGGTGGTGGTGAACCGGATGAAGAGCGACGGGGAGGCGGCGGCACTGTGGAACGGGATGAGCAAGTCGGTGCGGCTGACCAATGTGGGGTTCCTGGACACGGTTATAAGGGACGTGAACAAGTACTACAGGAGCAGATGGAGAGTGAAGAGCAGGGAGTTCATGAAGAAGTTCGTGTTCGACTCATGGCAGGTGCTCACGCTCCTGGCTGCAGCGCTGCTCCTCTTCTTGACTTGTGTCCAGGCCTTCTGTTCTGTGTACAGCTGCAACTCGAACATGGCGAAGTTCTCTAGCGGTGGATACAGTCCAGACCAGTTTTGACCAGGCCGATCTAGGTGAATTCCATAAGATTCATTTATTAACTTTGCATGAAGTCTGTCCTTGAGTAGGAAGGACGCAGGCACATGACCCAAAAATTGAAAGGGCACAAATATGGATGAATCTAAAATAGAAATAGTATACATCATGGGCTACCCCTAACACAAAATAGTTTAGGTGCATTGGACTTATCATGTTAGACTTGTATTCTAAAGGTGCTTGGTTCATATGAATAATGTTATTTGTTCTTCCAAATTGTATCTCTAAACCGTCTCTTCTTACGTAACAACTGACATGACATGTTGATTTGACAGCTGACGTGACAAATTTTAAAATAAAAATTAACATAAAAATTAAAGTTAACATTAACATTAATATTAACGTTAACATTAACAATAATATTAATATTAACATTAACATTAAAATCAACATTAACATTAATATTAACATTAATTAATATTAATACTAACATTAATATTAATATTAATTAATATTAACATTAAATTAACATTGACCAAATTGGATAATTAACTTTTTGGGTTAAAATTTGCCATGTCAGATGACACATAATATTATTTAACATACCATGTCAGCTCCACATAAGGAGGGATGTATTGGAGGGACAATTTGGAGGTACGAATAGCATTACTCCAATTTTTGGTGGCAAGATTAAATTTTTTTATTACTTTATTATTATTATTTTTATTATGAATGGGGCTCATTTTGAAACTTCGTCTTTGGTGTCACGACCCGCACCCGCTATAAGGGCACGTGTGCGTAACAACGTCCAACCCTCACCGTAAAAATGGCGTGGAACGCTGTAGGTTTACTACTCTAACAACAGTTTATATAATATCAAAACCTGTCGAGAATATGGTCAACTCCGAACGGAGGACAAGCAATGATAATATATGAGTGCTCAATCACAACTCTAAGATGATAAAGTAAAGACTGAAAGATAAAAACAACATGACAATAAAATATAACCTGTCAAGTCCAAACACAAATAATATACAAGTGCAAGTCCAAAGTCTCTAATACAAGCCAAAAATAATAACAGTCCCAAGAGTAACTGGAGACAAGGTCCAGTACAAAAGACCTACTCTATCTACAGGATAGGCGGTGTCTCGCCCTGCGGTACTGCACCCTGCGGATCTAGGGTATCTGTCTCTAAACCCACTACGTCCGGTGGACCGTAGTAAGTGCAATAATAGTCCTCATCTGCACACTACCAGAATAAGTCATTTTAGCGACGCCTAAAGACGTCGCTAAAACAACAATTTTCGTCGCTAAAAATATTTAGCGACGAAATTACCGACGTTTCGGGCTGGTCGTGGAAATGTAAGTCGCTGATCTTCTAAACGTCGCCAAACGTCACAATTACCGACGTTCACCGACGTATTTATACGTCGGTATAATGCCGACGTCTACCGTTGTGTCGTCGGTGGCTTTGCGACGTAATATTTCGTGTCGTTACGAGTCGGTAAATTTACCGACGAATTACCGTCGAGTCGTCGGTGAATTAGTGACATGTTCAAAGTCGCTAAACGTCGGTAAATCCTGGAATTCCTGGGGATGATTACCGGCGTGCACCGACGTTTACCGACGTCCTCCGACATATATTGACGTCGCTAAACGTCGGTAGCCTGGATAATATTAATTATCTACCGACGTTTACCGACGCAACATTACGTCGGAGGACGTCGGTAAACGTCGCTAAATCTGAAAAAAATAAAATACAGAATGTCCATTTCTCCCTGCAGTTTAAAAAGCTAACCATTTCTCACTGTAGAATAGGATCCAAACAATCACAGAATGTCCATTTCTCACTGTACACAGGTTTCAGTCCCTATAACCAAGTCTACAACAATCACACAATGTCCAGTTCTCAGAATGTCCAATTCTCACTGTACACAGATTTCAGTCCCTATAAGCAAGTCTACAACAATATCACTTCACAATACGAAGCTTGGTCGACTACTTTCTGACGATGCTAATCCGAAATGGTATATAATAATCCAACACGGCCGATACCTATCGGATATGACCGATACCAAATCGATAAGGCCAATATGAATCCTAGCTATACGGCCGATACATATCGGATAGGACGATACCAATTCGCTAAGACCAATACCAACCGATACGGCCCATACCAAAACGATAGATCGATACTAATCAGATACGGTCAATACTTATAAGTACCTACGGTCCAGGAGGTTGATCCGCTAGTACATCCATGTACGATCAACGAAGTAACGATCCATTTCAATTTGGATGTAAAAATCTGTATCGTAAGACAAACTAAACATAATCAGTTCTATTTCACATGCTTAATTGCCAAATATGGGAACGAATGGCTCAGAAGACAACCCAAAATTCATTCTAGCATACATTAGTGTGAATCATCTATGTTCTGTACATATGGTGTAGTATATGTTCTTATCGTATCTAGTATCTGAAGGATATAACAGAATTAAGATGAACTCACATAATGTAATACTAAGACATCATCTACTACTATATAAGATATAGTGATAGGTTGTCGTATCATCATTGCCGAGAGATGAGGGTCGGAGGACATTCAACTTTATCTACGGATACATAGTTTCTGTCTCGCCAGTCGAATGGCTTAATTGCCAAGTATGGGAACGAATGGCTCAGAACACAACCCAAAATTCATTCTAGCATACATTAGTGTGAATCATCTATGTTCTGTACATATGGTGTAGTATATGTTCTTATCGTATCTAGTATCTGAAGAATGTAACAGAATCAAGATGAACTCACATAATGTAATACTAAGACATCATCTACTACTATATAAGATATCGTGATAGGGGCTCGCCGGAGGGAGGAGAAGGGGCTCGCGGTGGAGGAGGAGGATGAGAGGCGCCGGAGGGAAGGGGGTCGGACTGTCGTTGTCACGCCCCAGAACCAGAATTCTGGAGAGCGGGGGACAGACACAACCAGCTACGTACATTGAAGTGAATCTCACCTCGCAATACGGTCACGGCTGTCTAGATGCATGAGGGTTTACTACAAGTCTTCAGTCTCTTAAGGTCAATAACAAGCCTAGTGTCTCAATCTCAGGCAACAAGTAGATATAACAAGATGGTAGATCATCAGACATACAAGGTAAGGCGTCCCATACATTACATATTCAGATGATCATGAAGCTAGTCATACAAAATACGAAGACTAGCAAGAGTTTAAGTCATACATGATCAACCCTAGGATTTGTCAATCATGTTACAGCCCGTAGGCAGACAGTAAGTAAAGTTGCAACGAGCTAACACTTGTTCGGCGGCTAAACGCCTCAAAAGAATATTTGTACAATGGAGTGAGAGAGCAAAATAAAAACCCACTCGTTGTCGAAATTCCTTCTAGTGTTCACCATCTGGCAGAAAAGTTGGGAGATCCTCGGTAGCTGCTCCGAAATCTGGCCATACAAAATCAGCTGGGTCACCCCAGAAAGAGCAAGTGCCACAAAGGAGGCTTCAGTTAAGAACTAAAACTAGCATGTCAGCACATAAAGTCATAGGTGAAATAACATAAGACATGAGTTAAAGAAAACAGGATGATAAACGATAAGATAACTAGAGGACTATTCCGGTAACCAAGTTATAACCCGTAAACCAAACAAGGACCGGGGTTGTAACCCTTCACCTGAACAGAACTTAGCCTCGAACCAATTATCGATAAAGTAAAGCATAAACAAGCATGTCCGGAGATATCCATGCACCGGATCTGGGCAAGACTAGACAAGATAGGACTCCATCCATCATTCACGGCCAAGCAAAGAGTACGGCTTGATACTTAACTAACTAGGGTTATCACAAGCTTAGTTACTAGCAAGATGCAATGAGGTACGCCTACGGCCACAAGTCCTGCAGACTATCCAGGTTATCCAAACGCAAGGTTCAAGATTAGAGTTATCATATCTTGTTAGGTGACTTGGATGCAACACATGACAGTGTGCATAGTAATCGTTTCATGTAGTGCCCCACATAGCAGTGAGCTGGAAATGTGCCCTACTCGTCGGTAGGCTACAAGTCCATCAAGGAAGGCGCCCAGATAACGGGATTGCTTGTAGCCGGAATACCTTTTATATGCTCTACTTGATCAATCTAGTCATTAACCTAGTCAGATTCAGTATGAATCCCTGACCGTGGTAACCAGGGATACATGTCCTAGACATGATGCGAGACAAGACTGGTTGCTTATACAAGCATATTCAATACAATCACCCACGGTGTCAAGAATTCACTTAGCATGTCAGGTTAGCTGTCGTAACAGCGTATCAAGGTTATCATGTCAAGATTACTTGTCAAGGGTGCACCACGGCGGGTCACCATCATGTCATGTTACTTATCAAGATTACTTATCAAGGCAAGGGTGCGTCACAACGGACCACCATCAAGAATTATCATGTCAATTTACTTGTCAAGAGTACACCACGGCGGGTCACTATCAAGAGTTATCATGTAAGGTCATAATGCCATATCGTGTCTATGCAAGTGTGCATAACAATTTTACATATTTTCACATTATTGCTGTGTTGGTTTAGGTGAGTCAGATTTAGGCATCTCACCAGTGCATTTTTCAATATCTTGACCCCCTCCTGCATATGTGTACGTGGGAAGTCGCTTGGATGTTTTGGAGCTCGTTTGATAGCTTGAAGTTTTTCTTTTGGAAGATGTTATGTTTTGTTTATAAAGAACATAATATATAAAATACTATTTATTGTATTAGTTTTACGAGTTATAAGCCATGTAGAATTATTCATTGTAAATAAGATTCATTAATTGTTGTAGTCGAGTTGTTGATCTTTTGGCCTAAGAGTTATTGTAATTCCGCTATAAATTATCAATAAAGAGAATCGTTTTCATATATATTTTGCCTGTTAGTTCTTATGTTTATTTCTGCTACGACGATTTTGATTCTGAGATGTTTTATCGATATTGTTTGTTCTTGTACTCTTGTATAAGTACAATTTAAACTTGTACGATATATATCATGTTCAATGACGATTTTTTGTTCTGCACAACCGAAACATGACAACAAGCCTGTCATGGAGTCCCTTTATTTTTAATATTTTTCGTCTTTGAGAGAGGGTTAGATAGAAATTTTCATTAAAAACATCCTTTAAAAAGGAATAACCTATTATAAAGCTTTTTTTTTAAGGAAGAACCTCCGTTGAAAAATGCATGAGAATTAGATTCCGACACATTTCAAATCTGAATATAAATCTGACTCTGCCTTGATTTTTTTTTTTCAGAATTAATTAGCTAGTTATTACTCATTTTTGGACACAAGAAAAAACATATTTCTGCGCTTATCTTCCACTTACGTACACCTTCAAGTGCCATTTGTTTACTAATTAAGAATGATTTACATATGCTGAGAATATTGTTTAGTATATCATGGAGATGAGTCTACTAACTTTTCATTTAGTAAATCATGGAGATGCGTCTACTAATTAAGCATGATTTACATATGCTGAGAATATTGTTTAGTATATCATGGAGATGTGTCTACTGACTTTTCATTTAGTATATCATGGAGATGCGTCTACTAACTTTTCTGTATTAAGAAAAAAAATATTTTCACACAGAATATGTATATAGTGCTGAATAGGACCGCAAACGAGCCAAGTCGAACCAAACTTTTGTAAGCTTGAACTTTGTTTGACTGTAATTAATTGAACTCGAGTTTGATAAGTTTTTTATTTTATTTTAGAACTTGAGCTTGGTTCGAGCTTGTTTATATTAAGCTTGAACTTGGCTTGGTTTGAGCTCGAGCTTGGCTTGATAAACAAGCTCGATAAGCTCAAAATCATGCTCGTTAAGCTTGATTTCAAGCTCACTCAACTTTATTTCAAGCTTAACGAGTTCGATTTCAAGCTAATTATATTTGAATTCAAGTACCTGTAACACTAACAATTTATTTATAAATATTTAATTAAAAAAGTTCCTTAATATCAATTATTAAGGACATATAAATATATAATGCGCACAATCATAGTGTTATATAAAAATAATATAAAATTAGAATTCAACAAAGAACAAACGAGTTTCTAAACGAGCTCCTAAACGAGCTTCTAAACGAACCAACTCGCAAGCTCAAACGAGCCGAGTACTTATAAGTTTGAACTTGGTTCGTTTATTAAACAAGCTCGAAAATAAAGCTTGGACTCAGCTTGCTTACTAAACGAACCGAACTCAAACGAAATTTTTATCGAGCCGAACTTCGAGCAGCTCGCGAATGACTTGGCTCATTTGCAGTCCTACTGGTGGATGGGGGCATCATATGCAGGGGCGGCCTGGCCCAGGGCAGGCCGAACGACGGTCCAGGGCAGGCCGGACGACGGCCCAGGGCCCTCCGACGAAAGGGGGCACCAACATGGAAGTATCTACAATAGAACTAGTATGTATCATGTGCCTTTTTTAACAAAATAATATTGTGGTGTAGTTGTTATAACGCTAGACTTATTTTTAAAAGGTCCTTAGTTCAAATCTTGACTACAACAAAATTTTGTTTTATTTATACTCTATTTTTTACATTAAGTATGGGGGCCAATTTTAGAAGTTTAGTCTTGGACCCCCATCAACTCAGGGCCGGCCCTGATCATATGCAAGGATTATATGCTTGCTTTTTTAGGTAATTTTCAATACTGGTCACACTCTTCCCTCTCTACTTGCATTTTTCAATCGTTACGTTGCTTCACGAGTTAATCATGTTGTTGATGAAGAATTGAACTCCTATAAGTTGAAGAAGGATAAAGCACAACAATAATACTAACTATCAATAATTTAATCCTTTGACCATCCTATAAGTTTAAAGGACAAGCAAACCAATACAATACCAATTATCAATAATTTACAAGGTTCGTGGTCCTTTGTTCCTTTAAGTTGGAAAAGGACAAAGCAAACCAATAAAAATACTAATTCTCAATAATTTAATAATTATTTGTCCGTTGTGAAATGAGAAATACTTTCAAGGTGTCTAATATTGTGGTCCGATGTTATATTTGGATACGACTTTCCTTACATGGAGGTTTAGAGGGTGTTTGATGTCTGATACAGCGAAGAATGGTAACCAACAGTTCTACCCTATTGCTTACAGTATAGTCTCGGACGAATATGGCGACAATTGGGAATGGTTCCTTAAAAATCTCAAGAATGTTGTTGGATGTAGTAGGCGTATCGTTTTTCTTTCAGATCAAGGCACCGGTTTAGTTTCTGAAGTTCCCAAAGTGTTTCCTACTGCTTATGTGTCGGTCTGGATCCGTCCATATTGATTTCGACCGGATCTGATCCGATCTGAATTGGACCGAGCCACTCCGGCTAGGAAGTTCCAATCGAACCAGATTTTTTTTTTTCAAATCCAGCCTGATACGCTATCCGAACGAGTTAGGTTTAATCGAAGGACTTTGCTATGCCTACAATCAAATGCTTGCAATTCATTTATAACCGCCACGTGTTGGATTTCTAATGGAGGAGAAAAAGTGGTGGGGTTAGGTGGAATCCATATAGCGGGGATGAGAGGGGAGGTAGGATCCGGTGGGACCCAAGTGTAAGACGGAGGAGAGAGGTTGTAAATATTTCCTTGTAGAGCTAGCATTTTCTTTAATCGAACTGGATCCTAGTCGGACCCGAATTATTGTATATGTATAGCAACTAAGGGAGTCATACGTATGTAAGGGGATTTCGATCGCAACAGTTAGCTAATGGAGTTAGAACGTCTTTGCACTTCAAGTTCTAGGTTTCAGGAATATTGAACCAATTTTGGTGGGGTCTATACTGAGCTTAGAGTAGGCCGGACATACGGACATGAGGGAACTAAACCTAATTCGAATCCGGTAGGGAGTACGGGCAGGGTCAGATCCGGGTTGAGGAGAGTAAATCTCAGCCCAACCAGTTAGGGAAGGGTGGGCCAGCCCAAGACGATCCATCCCAAATTTTGCCAGGCCATATGCAAACCGAATTTCGGACCGCCCAACCCATTACACACCTTGAGGGAAACCAATATGCGGTTTCCCAATTTTTCTCTTGTTGAACTTAGAATAAAAGCGTATGATAGTCAAATTTTGCTTATTTATTGGATATAACTTTTCGACTTGCACAACTATGAAGAATTAACTATATATCTTATTAGGGTTAACTAAAAACTCAAAACATGAAAATATATGATTGAAATGATTGTGACTGGTTTAGACACAATTGGATTGAAATTTGTAAGAATAAAGGAACAAAATAATCATCTTTGAGGATTTTGAAATAAATCTACTATTTACAACTGAAAAATAAATTGAAGATAAAATTGGGATGAATAAGAGAACATACTATAAATTTACAAAAATAGGGATATAAGATATCATAAAACAAAAAAAACTTTAAAAAATTTTTATAGAGATTAATTTCGAATATCTATAATTCAATTCGGTTCGGGTTCAAAATTTTAAATCCGAACAAAAAGAATCCGAAACATCAAGAACTAAAACCGAAAACCTAATCACTATCTCAATTTGGTTCCAATCCATTTTGGGTTTAAAATTGAGAAATGCTCACCCCTACCTCTATATACAAGACATTATCTTACAGTGTAGCTACCATTTCCTAGTCAGAAGAAAAGCAAGAGAGGAGATCAAAACTTCCAAGCTTTCATGATAGTTAATTATATGAATCACGTTGCATAAAAGAAGAGAGAAAAACTTTGATCAAGTTAATTAGGTTATGTTAATCATGACAGCTCACTTGATGACAATCATCTACATTTTCTACACAGTTTACATTTGACTTTCCTTTCGATCCCAACCATCATCCACATTTCTCGGAACCGATATATATATATATATATATATATATATATATATATATATATATATATATATATATATATATATATATATATATATCCCGCAAACAAAACATACACATATATACACACACAAAGCAAAGCGAAGTGAAGTATATCTCTCCATGGCCTTAAAGAAGTCCTATGCGAGGCTCTCCTCCCTCTTCAACGAGCAGGAGTGGGTGATCCAAGTAAGGAGCACGCTCGAAGGAGAGGTCGAGGAGGAGGACACCAACACCTTGGCCTCCATCTTCTGCGTGCCGAAGGAGCTGCTCAACTGCAAGCCCGAGGCGTACGTGCCGCAGGTCTTCTCCCATGATCTCAGAGGTTGAAGTTAGCCCCTCCATCATGGGACGTAAGAAGACCAAAAGGTCGTCGGCGTAGATGAGGTGAGTTACAAATGAAGTGATCCTTTTTTAGAGGGCGCTATCTTCCCTTGATATACCGCCACATCCATCATGTAGGTGAAGTACTCCATGACAAGCGTGAAGAGGTGTGGAGATAATAGATCTCCCTAACGGAGTCCTCTATTGCTGCAAAAAGACCTATACGGGGTACCTCGGATGAGCATCAAGATAAGTAGCTGTTGAAATGCACTCCCGAATCCGAGTAACCCAACGCACATCAAACCCATAGCCAACATTAATTGGCAGACAAAGTCTCGATTCACCATATCATAGGCTTTCCACATGTCTAATTTCATGCAAGCCTTCATGCCCCCTAATTTGTTGGATTCTCGGACCATCTCGTGCGCCAGCAAGCTGCTACTAAAGTCATCCGGGCCTGGGGCCTTGTTTATGTCTGCCTTCACAACAATAGACTTTACCTCCTCCAATCTAACTGGCGTGAGCAACTGGCTATTGCCAAAAGGCGTAACCAATTTCCTACAAACAATATTAGTAAAAGCAAAGATATAGTCATTCTGATTATGCAACTCAGAGTAATACCTGACAGCCTTCTCTTGTATAGCAGAGGGGATTCCAACCAACTTGCCTACCCCTGTCTAATAGTTGAGAGATGTTCTTCCGATGTTTTTTGGCACGAATCACATCATAGAAGAACTTGAAGCACCTACTGCCCTCCTTAAGCTAGGCACATTTTGCACGTTGAGTCGCATAGATTTCATCCTACAGCCGAAGTATATTGACCTCCCCTATCAATTCCTTCTCCCGGGTCGCCAACTGTCCATCCAACATGTCAGCTTGCATGGCAACCTGGATGTCCCTGAGTTTTGCCTCCTTATACGTCAGTACTGGACGGGGTTGACCCCTCACCCAGCTCCGAATAGCCGCCTAACTTTGGAGCCCCCTCGCCACCACCTTTATGTACCCCTCAGATAGATACCAACTGTTATTGTTCCGGAAATGATGAGACCTCCTTGGAGGACGGTCAGTGAACCCTACCCGAATCGGGAAGTGACAACCAGTCCCTGCAGCCAAACCCTCCGCAACCGAGTTTGGATTTGAGCGAAACCATGTACTGTTGCCCAAGGTTCTATCCAGTTGGCAAGTCACTCTATTTTAAACTGATTTGTTTTGACAAGTCAATATATGCCCCGCACTCTCCATCCCCGAAGTCCAGTCTGTAACAGGCACCTCTAAAAATCATATAGTATCGGGTTCAACATTGGTTTACCCCCCACATTCTCCCTCATGTGCAAGAGAGCATTAAAGTCTCCCATAATAAGAAGGGGTAGATTCAAGCCATTAGCGATCAAGTTCGCTTGGAAAATCTCACTCCAGAGATATTTCCTCCCCCTCATGTCATTGTGACCGTAGACTGCACCCAATATAAATCGAAAACTGCCCATATTGGTAAAGGCTACGACAATCATCTGCTCAGTCATAAGGACCAATCTTCTTTTCCAGCATCTGCTATAATTCTATCTGACCTAGATCCTCGCCATATCGCACATGGTAAGATTGTGAATCTGTGACCATTGAGGCGGGGTCCGTCGTAGAAGAAGCTGATCCACTTTAATCATAGTTTCCAGAAATGTTGAGATATCGTACTTCTCCAGTCGCAAAACCTCACTAATCTCCTTCCATCTTCCCAAGGAGCATCCTTCTCGGACATTCCATGCGATCACTGACATTAATTAACAAGCATATCCCCATGGATATTATCTAGTCCAACACCTAGGGGTGATACCGGATCCTCCTGATTCATGTCTTCCTCCTCAACTGTTGCTGCTGTAGGAGTCTCCGTATGAACAAGCATGGTGGTCCATTCTAGGTTGACCATATAGAGCTTCTCTTGGTCTCTGAGTAGGTGGCCAGCTCCCCGTATCGACCCATCCCGAAGGGGGCCATCGTGTCCCTTCCTACTAGCGAACCCACCCTCATGTTGACCTGTTTCCACCCCTGCCACTTGAGCCGATCGACGTCGTAACCATGCCCCTGGTGACCATACCTCTCTGAGCTTGAAAAATCATCAAGTCGTCGTTACTGCCCAAGTCCTGGTGTGATCCAATCTCTGATCGGCTCAGGTTCCCGTCATCCACCACCAACTCTCTCGAGTGAATGATTTCTCCATCGCCATCCTGAGACACTCCCACACTACCCTCCTCACCCTTGAGACCGTCCGGCTCATGAGGTGCAATGGACATCGAATCTGTATAGGGAGTAGAAGCACCCATCCCTTCGCTGCTTGAGCAAGATCGAACGTCATGGCCGAAGCAAGCACATTGGCAAATCCAGGAGGAACCCACTCATATTCAACCACGTGTGTAAGGATCTCGACAGACGGAACATCATACTCCAGGAATCGAGAGAACTCTTTTTGAGCACTGATCTCAACGAACACCCGAGCATACATCATTCGCGATCTATAAGTAGTAGCATCGTCAGCCCTAATAGGCTTGCCCAAAAGGCTAGCCAGCCTCTTAGTAGGGGGATACTCCAATACTTGACATGAAACTCAGGAAGCGAATCTAAACATGAACAACATTAAGGACGTCCTTCTCACATCGTAGCTCTAACGTCCACTCCTTTATAATTATTAGCCTTCCACCGAAAGTCCATGCCCCCATGGATGTCCTCTTGACATCCTCAGCCAGACCAAACTTGACGTAGTAAAATCTATTCTCTCGTGCAAAAATCTCCATGTTGCCTTTAGGTCGCATACCTGTGTCGGGTACTCCCGTATCTGCCAGTATAATAAAATTAAAATTATCCTTATTACCAAGATCTGAACCAAGGATATCTCTAGAGTGCAAGATTAATATGTTTAGGGGTGAGCATATAACGGTTGAAAACCGAAAACCGAACCGAACCGAACCGAAATATGACAAACGGTTCGGTTCTTCGGTTTTTGGTTCGATTTTCAGTTTGAAAATTTAAAAATTTGAAATAACGGTTCGGTTTTCGGTTCTTGATCCGAGTAACCGAACCGAAAACCGATTTAGATTTAGTAGTTTATCAAACTACCCTCAATCTATGTATACTAATATTTTTTAACCTCTAACGTGCGCACTCTCTTCTCATATTCTCTATCGGTGCTTCTTTGAGCACTCTTTCTATACTCCCAATCTATATATATTAATATTTTTTACTCTATCAAATATAATAATTCATAAATACAATAATGTTATATTTTTAGAAAAATTTGTTATTTGAATATGCTCATTTTGCTAAAAATTTAAAGGTCCGGCATATTGGTCCATAAAACCGAACCAACCGAAAATAGAACCGAATTAATTCGGTTCGATTTTGTTCAGTTTTTATAAAAATGTTTCGATTTTCGGTTTTGATAAATACAGATTACGGTTATTTTGGTTCGCTCACCGCTAAATATGTTAACCACACAACCACAACTATTTTATAAATTTAATATCACAGTCAGGTAAATTTAATATATATGTGTGCGCGCGCAAGTACTTGCAACCCATGTACGCAAATTGTTGATAATTGACATGTATATACCTAATTTCAGGTATCTTGACTTAAGTGGGGAGACACTGATCTGGATGTTGGTCATAGATGCATCCTTCCTGATTGAGTTCCTCCAGATCCATTCAGCCAACAGTACACAAGTGCTAGCAAGGTCCGTGCCCAAAAGAATAGAGAACGAGAGGACCAAGATCTTCTTCAACATGATGCTCAGGGACATCATGATGCTCGAGAACCAGATGCCTCTCTTCCTCCTAAGGGAGCTACTCGGCCTCCAGTTCGAGACGAAAGAGCTCGCCGACGACGAGCTAGCGAGGGCGCTGGCCGTGTTCGTCAAGGAGGTCTCCCCCATCAAGTACTCCATGGATAACTTTCCATTGGTCGACGACGTCGCGAGCCACGCCCACCTGCTAGACCTCCTCTACTGCGTGGTCGTGCCCAAGGCGGCCGGCACCGGTGAGAATATTATCGCAGAAGAAGAAAACGGCGAAGGCGAACGCGAAGGCAGAGCTAAGGAATTAGTAGACGACGTGCTCGGCGCCGACAGTACTGGTGTTGTCAAGAAAGCGTTCACCTGGGTCTGGACTTCGTTTCTCTCCGGAAGCAACAGAGGGCCGATGCGCATCGTCAAGCGAGTGGTCGCCGCGAAGCCGGTCAGGCTCGTGGTGAAATTCCCCTGGAAGGTCGTCAGCGCGCTGCCGATCTTCTCGATCGTGAAGCAGCCCGTCAAGAGCTGCTTCAACCAGCTCGTGGGCGGCGGCAAGGCCACGTCCGACGACGACGGTACCGGCGGAGCCCACGTCGACAAGCCGGCCCTGGCGGAAGAGATCGCGATACCGTCCGTGGCCGAGCTCTGCGCCGCGGGGATCCAGTTCCAGCCGAGGAGAGGCGACGTGACGACCGTCGAGTTCGATGCCAAGACCGCGACAGTGTACCTCCCGGTGGTCACTCTGGACGTGAACACGGAGGTCATACTGAGGAACCTGGTCGCGTACGAGGCCTCGGCGGTGTCGGGGCCGCTGGTGTTCACTCGATACACGGAGCTGATGAACGGGATCATCGACACGGAGGAGGACGTGAGGATGCTGCGCAAAAGAGGGGTGGTGGTGAACCGGATGAAGAGCGACGGGGAGGCGGCGGCACTGTGGAACGGGATGAGCAAGTCGGTGCGGCTGACCAATGTGGGGTTCCTGGACACGGTTATAAGGGACGTGAACAAGTACTACAGGAGCAGATGGAGAGTGAAGAGCAGGGAGTTCATGAAGAAGTTCGTGTTCGACTCATGGCAGGTGCTCACGCTCCTGGCTGCAGCGCTGCTCCTCTTCTTGACTTGTGTCCAGGCCTTCTGTTCTGTGTACAGCTGCAACTCGAACATGGCGAAGTTCTCTAGCGGTGGATACAGTCCAGACCAGTTTTGACCAGGCCGATCTAGGTGAATTCCATAAGATTCATTTATTAACTTTGCATGAAGTCTGTCCTTGAGTAGGAAGGACGTAGGCACATGACCCAAAAATTGAAAGGGCACAAATATGGATGAATCTAAAATAGAAATAGTATACATCATGGGCTACCCCTAACACAAAATAGTTTAGGTGCAGTGGTTATCATTTTTTTTTTTATCATGTTAGATTTGTATTCTAAAGGTGTTTGGTTCATATAATAATGTTATTTGTTCTTTCAAATTGTACCTCTAAACCGTTCCTTCTTACGTGACAGCTGACATGACATGTTGATTTGGCAGCTGATGTGACAAATTTTAAAATTAAAATTAACATAAAAATTAATGTTAACATTAACATTAATATTAACGTTAACATTAACAATAATATTAATATTAACGTTAACATTAAAATCAATATTAACATTAATTAATATTAATATTAACATTAATATTAATATTTATTAATATTAACATTAAATTAACATTGACAAAATTGGATAATTAATTTTTTGGGTTAAAATTTACCATGTCATCGGCCATGTCAGATGATACATAATATTATTTAACATGTCATGTCAGCTGCCACATAAGGAGGGATGTATTGGAGGGACAATTGGAGGTACGAATAGCATTACTCCAATTAATGGTGGCAAGATTAAATTTTTTGTATTACTTTATTATTATTATTTTATTATGTATGGGGCTCATTTGAAAGTTCGTCTTTGGTCTCCATGAGCTCAGGGCCAGCCCTGAGACAATAACACTTGTCGCAAGTACACGATTCAAAATACATGCACTAACAACAAAACACTCCACACCAAAACTATGTCCGTAGTTACTGAACTTGAGTGGTTCTTGTAGTTACCGAGGAGAGGTATAAGACCCTGGCTGGGTGGCGGAAAATCAATTGATCGAGTTACGGGAGCGTATTTTTTTTCCATTTATAATAATGGTTGGAGTTGGAGGCAGTGGGTCCAAAAGGACGCTCGTAGTTGCGATGGAAAGTTCTAACCAAAGACCCTTCTAACTTTTCAGTACTAAATAGGAAGAACTTAGATTGGTCTACCTACCTACTAACTAACCACCTAAATTTTATGGCATAGTTTATCACGTTTCTAGCTATTTTGGCTATATCAAGTCAACATTGTTCATAAAAATTTATCAAATCATGTATGAAACTTTTTATGCTCCAAAGTCGACCTTGTTCTGATGGAAGAATACTTGAATGAAGATGATGATGATAATGAAGCAGCAAGAAATGCATAAACCTAGAAAAATTATGAAGCACAGACACTCCAAAATCTATGTTGTTTTCGTGTCGATCTTATCGCAATGACACATATTAGACACGACACGAACATTCCAAAATGTACTATATCACACCAAATCAGGTATCAAAACCATATCGATGTATGTAAAAAGTGTCATGTCGTATATGTGTTCATGCAACATAACCTAGAATACACCTAAATAAATGCCACGTCTGTTTTGTCGTGTCTCGTGCTCTCATTGTGCTTTGTCATATCTATGTCTGTGCAACATAGGAACTTATATGTCGTTTGGATGATGAAACTCATACTGCATGTCATGCTGCATGCATGCAAGCATTATTCCGATTCCAACGGCATAATTGAAATTTGTCTTCGGCAGGCTTGGATTTAATATCAAGTAGGGCTGCAAATGAGCCAAGCCGTTCACGAGCTGCTCGAATCTCGGCTCGATAAAAGCTCGTTTGAGCTCGGTTCGTTTAGTAAATAAGCTGAGCTCAAGCTTCATTATCGAGCTCGTTTAATAAACGAGCCAAGCTCAAGCTTAGAAGTACTTGACTCGTTTGAGCTTGCGAGCTGACTTGTTTAGGAGCTCGTTTATGAGCTTGTTTAGAAGCTCGTTTGTTCAATATGTGTGCATTATATATTTATATGCCCTTAATAATTGATATTTAGGAACTTTTTTAATTAAATTTTTATAAATAAATTGTTAATATTACATGTACTTGAATTCAAATCTAACTAAATTAAAATCGAGCTAATTAAGCTTTAAATAAAGCTTAACGAGCTTGAAACAAAGCTCAGCGAGCTTGAAATCAAGTTTAACAAGCTTGATTTTGAGCTTATCAAGCTTGTTTATCAAACTTGAATCAAGCTTGCTTATCAAGCCAAGCTCAAGCTTATTATAAACAAGCTCGAGCCAAGCACAAATTCTAAAATAAAATTTTATCAAGCTCGAGCTCGAACTTGAACTCGATTAGTTCTAGTCAAGCCAAGCTCAAGCTTACAAAAGCTTGGCTCTGCTTGGCTCGTTTGCAGCCCTAATATCAAGCTCATGAGACGACAGCTCAATCC
Organism: Iris pallida; assembly: GCA_029216955.1. Lineage (NCBI taxonomy): Eukaryota > Viridiplantae > Streptophyta > Magnoliopsida > Asparagales > Iridaceae > Iris > Iris pallida. The sequence goes on along the minus strand of JANAVB010018993.1, from coordinate 16,369,754 downwards.
CAAAATTTGATTCGACACCTGATTTATTTATGTTGTTTAATGTATATATGTCCGTAGAAGCATGATTTACGTATGCTGAGAATATTGTTTAGTATATCATATCATGGAGATGAGTCTACTAACTTTTCATTTAGTATATCATGGAGATGCGTCTTCTAACTTTTCTGTTTTAAGATAGAAAAAATATTTTAACACAGAATATGTATATAGTGGTGAATAGGACTCCAAACGAGCCAAGTCGAACCAAATTTTTGTAAGCTTGCGCTTGGCTTAACTAGAATTAATCGAACTCGAGTTTGATGAGTTTTTTTTTATTTTAGAACTTGAGCTTGGCTCGAGCTTGTTTATATTAAGCTTAAACTTGGCTTGGTTTGAGTTCGAGCTTGGCTTGATAGACAAACTTCATAAGTTCAAAATCATGCTCATTAAGCTTGATATCAAGCTCACTCAACTTTATCAAAAGCTTAACGAGCTCGATTTCAAGCTAGTTATATTTGAATTCAAGTATCTGTAATATTAACAATTTATTTATAAATATTTAATTTAAAAAGCTGCGTAATATATATCAATTATTAAGGACATATAAATATATAATGCACACAATCATATTGTTATACAAAAATAATATAAAATTAGAATTCAACAAAGAACAAACTGTGCTTAAGTTAACAAGTTATTCAAGTACGTTTGTCACCCCCAGTTTTCGAATTAGGGGTATTTTCGTTATTTTTCAAGTTTTATAATTTTTAGGAATTTTATTTGATTTTATATGATTTTTAGGGATTTATTTGATTTAGTTTTAGTTTTATCCAATTCGGACTTAAGTTGGAGATCCGGGTAGTCTGGACCCTAGTGGGGCCCACATACCATCCTAACTAGGCTAGAGACCAATAAACCACACTCCCATGGTTTAACTAGGCAATTAGAGGCTTAATTAGTCGATTTAGAGTTAAACCGAAACAAACCGAACCAAACCGAATTCAAGTCAAACCAAACCAAGTCTATTGGGTTTGGGGGCTTATTGGATCCCCACCCAAACCCAATAACCCCCCTTGGCCGGCCATGAAGTGGACCACCCCCCCTCCTCTTTTCTTCACAACTAAGAAAGCTCTCTCCCTCTCCATTTCTTTCTTTTCCAAGCTTCTTCTCCAAAGGAAAATCCATTAGGTAAGCCATTAAATTCCCATTAATTCCTCTTTAGCATTTATGGCTTTCACAATAATTGTAGAGGAGATGATTCTCCACATTTTGCCCATAGATTTCATAGGTTTTCCTAAAAATCTAGGTCAGAGATTTATTTGGGATTTTCTAATTAGAGTGGTATATATATATATATATATATATATATATATATATATATATATATATATATATATATATATATATATATATATATATATATATATATTTTATATATATTTTTTATATATATATATAAATATATATATAATATATATATATATATATATATATATATATATATATATATATATATATATATATATATATATATATATATATGTATATGGTGTCATGAGAATGGTGGTGGTGTGTGAGAGTGGTAGTGAGAGTGTGTGTGTGTTAGTGAGAGTGTGTGTGTATGTATATATATATATATATATATATATATATATATATATATATATATATATATATATATATATATATATATATATATATATATATGAAGAAGAATTAGAGGGAGTTAGGGAGTAGGAGAGATGAAGAGAATGAGATGCAACAGCAGCAGTTGGCAGTAGCCAACAGCAGCAGCAGCAGCAATGCGCAGCAGCAGCAGCATAGCACAAGCAGTAGCAGGAGCCGCAGTAGCTTAGGGGAAAGGAGGAAAGGAAGTTAAGAAGAAGAAGTTAGAAGAAGAAGATTAGAAGAAGAATAAGAGAATTAGAAGGAAAGAATAAGAAGAAGTTAGGAAGAGAATTAGAATAGGAAAGAATGAGAGAAATGAGATTAGGAATTAGAAGAAGATTAGAAGAGAATGAGAGAAACGAGATTAGGAATTAGAAAGAAAGAATAGGAAGAAGGAAAAGAATAAGAAGAATTAGAATTAGGAGAAGGAAGAAGAATTAGAAGAATAGGATTTAGAAGGAGAATGAGAAGTAGAAGTGTAGGAAATACAATTTAGAGGAGTTTGAGTTAGAGGGTGAAGTTGAGCCCAGAGTGTCGGAATGAGTTGAAACTTGGGGGAGACCTAGATTATATAAATTAGACTTTGCGGGTAGGCTCCCGAGTTGAAATCGGGGTTGTAGGACGACGGTATCGCGTCGTACCATTGGTATCTTAAGATATTCAAGATATCGGCAATAGGCCGTAAGATGGACTAGACGTCCACTCTACCTAGGAAGCTTGGTAGGTAATGACTGTATAGGCTAGTATCCTACTACCCTAGGGAGCACGGGTCGAAATACCAAGCGTAGGTAGGCTAACTTGGTATTCACCTAGGCTAGAAATTTACCTTTATAAAAGGTAAATTTAGGATATTCACTACCAAAATAAGTCATATTACCGACGTAATTAGCGACGTTTTAAGAAAACGTCGCAGGAAAATAATAATTTAGCGACGTTTCTTTATAACGTCGCAAGACGTCACTATTAGCGACTGACAGCGACGTTCTGCGACGTATTTAAACTACGTTTGCGTTTTAAAGAGCTCACGTCGCGTATAAGTCGGTAAACGTCGCTAATATTAGTGATATTAGCGACGTTTTTTCGACGTATTTATTACTTCATCGCTAATATCAATGATATTAGCGACGTGTACCGACGTTCTTATATGACGTCACTAAAGTGTGAATATAGGTCAGGTTCGAGTTTTCATTCCCCCCGTTATTTCCCTCCAATATTTTCCTTCCCCCCCGACCCCGAGCCGGCTTCCCCCACCCCGTCGACCCCCGTCCGACCGCGCCCTCGGCGACCCCCACCGACCTCGGCGACCCCTCTCCTCTCCCCAACCCTCCCCCTCCCCCCCCATCAGCTCCCCGGCCGACCGTCGGTGGCCGCCGCGAGCACCGACCCCCTCTCCTCTCCCCGACCTTCGTGACCGCCGCGAGCACCGACCCCGTCCTCCGGAGACCGTCGACCCCCTCTTCCCCTCGTCAATTTGGTAAACCCTAACCCTAACGCCATTTTTATTACTTTTTTTTCTTTTTTGCATATTATTCTGATCAATGTAAACCCCCATTGGAGATGGCGTAGTCCTTTAAAATTGGGAAAGAAGATGTAAACTAGGTTTGGGGTTTCGGATGGGGCATGTGGGACTGATGGTTTGGGGTTTCCCTACATAACTATGATACCTACACTGTTCTGGGAATTTTCAGAGATTAATAGGATAATAAATTGGTTAATTAATGTAATGTATGGTTCACTAAATGATGTGGTTATATGATTACATGGGTTATGCTACTCAACTTGGGTTTGCATTACATGGGTTTGTATTTTGGGGTTCAATTTGGGTTTGCATTACATGGGTTATGCTACTCAACTGAACTGTAAGTTTTATATTAATATTGAAATTAAATGATAAATATAGACTGTGATGTAATGTTAATACTGGGATTGATTTGTGGATTTTAGTTTGTTTAGATATTGTTCACAGTTTGTTGACCTTTCTCTATGGCATTGGAATATACTCATCTAGGAATGAACTTGAACTGATGGGTGTTGTAGTTAATTTCAGCGAAGGATCGTCCTTTGTAGCATCTGGACTTCAGTTGCCAGCAGAGCCAGGAGATGTTACGGCGGAAACTGCTCTCATGTTACTTCTCCTTCTCCACCATGGCTCTGGACCCATCTGCTCCTCCCTTCTTCTGATACTAATCTGATACTCTCTGATACGGTCTACCTAACCTATATACTAATACTAATCTGATACTCTCTGATATTAAGTACATCCGGCTTACTAGCTAGCGGATCCACCAGTTACATGATTATATACTAATTATGTTTAGTTTGTCTTACGATACAGATTTTCACTACCTTGATGTATCTATCTTACAGAATTATGGAGCTGAATTACTATCTGCGGAATCGTACTTGGATGTACAACCGTCATCCTGATGACATGTGCGGTGTGCGGGATGAATTCATAGAGGGTGTACACCAGTTCCTGCAGTTTGCCAAGGCGTTCCCTCAGTACATGGACGGTACCAAAATTAAGTGTCCGTGTGTGAGATGTCGCAACTTAAAATATCATCCAGAAGTGGATGTCACGTATCATTTGTACTCGAAGGGTTTCACGCCGAATTACTATCAGTGGAGCAAGCACGGAGAACTTGTGTCTTTAGCATCGGAGTACGAGCCTTATGTGGATGTCCACAACAACGCTCCTTACGACGATGGGTTGGTGAACATGGTTTTTGACGCGGCCGGGCCTAGTTTCGATCCGGATGATCATGATGCACCTGAGGAGGCACCGAACCCCGATGCTGCACAGTTCATGGAGTTGCTGGAGAATGCAAGGACTCCATTATATCCTGGTTGTGAGGATCATTCACCGTTGGAGGTGGTTACAAGATTGTTGAGCATCAAGTCCGATTTTAACATGTCGCAAGATTGCTACAACCGTATTATGGAGTTGCTTATAGAAATATTGCCTGAGGGTGCGAAGTTGCCTAAAGACTTCTACCGGTCTAAGAGGATGGTTAGATCGCTCTGGATGGGATATGAAAAAATCGATGCCTGTCGCAACGGGTGCATGTTGTACTACAAAGACGACAAGGATGAAGACGCCTGCAGATTTTGTGGTGTCGATCGCTACAAGGCCTGTGGTAGAGGAAAGTCTGTCGGTGCCAGGAAGCCTACCTCTTCGATGCACTACTTGCCGTTGACGCCGCGTTTGCAGCGGTTGTTTATGGTGAAGGAAACTGTAGAAAACATGAGTTGGCATAAGCGGGAACATACCGAAGGAGTGTTGGATCACCCATCTGATGGAGAAGCATGGAAGCACTTTGATCGAGAGTATCCAGATTTTGCTTCTGATCCGCGTAATGTTAGATTGGGTCTCTGCTCTGACGGTTTTACCCCATTCGGACTTTCGGGATCCCAGTATTCGTGTTGGCCTGTGATCGTCACCCCGTATAATCTACCGCCTTGGATGTGCATGAAGACTCCATATATGTTCCTCACCGTTATTATCCCAGGTCCGAACAATCCGAAAAGGAACATCGATGTTTATTTACAGCCATTGATTGATGAGTTGAATCAGCTGTGGGAAGTAGGTTCCAACACGTACGATGTATCTAGAAAACAAAATTTCCAGATGCGGGCAGCACTTATGTGGACCATCAACGACTTTCCGGCCTATGGAATGTTATCTGGATGGAGCACGCATGGTCGTCTTTCATGATGTTGATACGATGATGGAGACGGATGAGCAGATGGCCGAGGAGGATGCGCCGACGGCCGACCAGCATCATGAAGATGATGCGTGCGCACCTCCGGAGGAGGGGAGGACGGAGATCTGGGCCGACGGTACAAAGTAGGTATTTTGGTTTATGATTTTTTTTTCTTCTGTTTTTATCATAAATTAACTTTTTTCATGAATATAATATGTATGTATAGATATCGTCCTCCAGGGGTACAGAGACGCCTAGGCGATATGCTGAGGCATAATTATGGTGGTCCCTGGATTAACTACTCTGATGCTCCAGACGAAAGGAAGAACTTCTGGTTTACGCGCTTCAAGGTTAAAATAGATTTGTTTTTAACATGAATCATTTAATTTATGCATATTATATATAACTGATAAATATTTGGTTTCGTACTGTTCTAGGATATGTTTTACTATCCGCCGCACCGGGCCGAGCAGATCGAGGGGATGTTTCCTTCCGTCGCTGCTAAGCTGATCCGCGACTCTATTAATGATCAGAAGGAACGTGATCGTGCCGGAAAGCCGATCAAAGGTTGGATCACCCCTGATCAGTGGAATGAGATGAAGGCTCGATTCAACGAGCCAAGGTACAAGGAGAAGTCGGAGAAGGCTAAGGCGGCTAGGCAACATGCCTCGAAGTGGTACGGTGGGTCGATTCCGATGACGGAACATTTCCGTCGTCTGGTATGTCTTTCTCTTTTAGAAATATTATTTTAATGCAAATCCGATAAATTATTACTAAGATAATATATTTAATTACAGGTAAGGAAGGTCGGTAACGCCGACATGGTGACCGTCTTCCTGGCCACCCATCGGAAGGGCGGAGTCCTTATTGACGAGAGGGCCGAGCAGACCTATGTAAGTATTACAATACGTTATCTTAATGTAATACTTCGTGTCCATTTTAATATAACTTAGTAAATATGATGCAAATAAATATTCATGAAGTTAGTAAAAATAAGTACATTAATTAGAAATTAGAAATCATAGAGTACTATCCATACTTTCTAGGCCGAGTATACGAGGCTGCGGGAACGGGCGGCTGCTAGTGCACCTGATGCAGGAGAGGCCGGTACTTCCTCGCAGCCCACTCAAGCTCCGTCGGCGGACGAGCTGTGGATGACCGCCGCTGGTGGCCTCCGTAGGGGTACGTACTACGGTACGGGATCCTATGGCGCCCTAGTTGCGACCCAGTCCTCTAGGACATCTCCTGCTAGTGTGCATGGTCCACAGCCGTCCCAGGAGTCTGCCCGAGTCCACCAGATGATGGAGTCTCTCCGTGACGACCTGCTACGACGGATCGAGCAGCAGTCTCAGCATCCTACGGACGATCCTGCGCTGCTAGCACGATTGGATGCGCTCGACCGCGGCATTATAGACCTCAGGGAGACGACTGAGAGGACAGAGCGCGCCGTTGGAGGGTTAGAGCGCACGGTGACGGAGTTGCAGACAGGACAGGTGACCATGGCCGAGACGGTGAGATTGGCGCAGGATTCGATGGTCCAGAGCAGTGGTAGAATGTTATCTATCTTGGATTCATACAACCAGCGACTTACAGCGTTGGAGCATGCTGGTACTCTGGGTGCGCCTTCATCGTCGTCGACTCCGCCGCCTCCACCGCCTTTTTCTTCGACACCGACTCCACCGACGTCACAGCCTGGCGCTCCATCTGTATCGATTTCACTTGCGGAGTATGAGGAGTTTTTACGCCTTCGTCGCGGCGGTGCCCCTCCTGCACCAGATCACTAGTAGTCCTAGTTAGGACTTTTGTTTGTGTTTGTATCATCTTATGTTTGTGACTTATGATTGGATGTTTGTATTGGATGTTAGTTGTGTTTGTATCGAATTGACTTGTGACTTGTTTGGATTGGATGTTAATTCCTTCGTCGATAAATGTTAATTGTGTTTGGATTGGATGTTAATTAACTTAGATTAAAGCTATCTGTGATTTGGAATTGTGAGTGGGGGTTTGAATGCGCTGTGATTTGGAATTGTGAGTGGGGATTTGAATGTGTACCTATATGTGTTTTATAGAATTGTGAGTGGTAATAAAGAATCTGTGTTTTATTTTTTTTATTTTTTTTACAACTTTAGCGACGTTTAGCGACGCTTACTGACGTTTAGCGACGTCGTGTTCCGACGTTTACCGACGACAAGCTGCAAATAATATATTTTCCCGACGTTTTACCGACATTTACCGACGACTAACTGCAAAAAAGTACAGCTCTCCGACGTATTTACCGACGTTTACCGACACTAGCTGCAAAAATGTACAGGACCTTTACCGACGTCTAGCGATAAAATTCACGTCGCTATATTACCGACGAAACGACGGTAGACGTCGGTAAATATTCCAGGTCTTTACCGACGTGTAGCGACTACATATACGTCGCTAATATACCGACGGAACGACGATAAACGTCGATAACTCACCGACGTACTGTTACGTCGCTGAATGTCGGTAATTGCGACGTTCAGCGACGTTTTTGTAATCAGCGACTAAGGAAACGGCGACAAAACCTAAACGTCGGTAAATACATCGGTGATACATATTAGCGACGGATTTTGTTGTTTTTTCCGACGTTTTTGGGCGTCGCTAAATCCACTTATTTTGGTAGTGATTGGCCTACGGCCAAGATACGGGTTTAGGAGTCCAAGATAGACTTGGATATGGGTTGTACGGGTTGGTAATGATTAGAAATAGTCGTCTAGACCTAGTCTTGACCTTAGTTGACCACGGTTGACTTTTTAGACTAAAAGTCAACTATGGGTCAACACTTTACCCAATTTAGTCCCAAATTTCATTAAACTTGGACAGTTGACCAAAAGTCAACTGTTAGTCACCATTGACCTAGGGTTGACCTAGAGTTGACCAGAGTTGACCCGTTGACCAAAAGTCAACTGTAAGTCAACTTTCGACCTAGTTTGATACGGGTTGACTTCCAATAGTCTCCCATGACCAAGGTTGACCCAACTAGACTTGTCTTGACCTAGAATGACTTAATAGGATTTAAATTGATTTGACTTTACTTCCTAAACATAGTATTGATACGTCTTGTTCTCTATAGGTCCTCGAGACGCTGCATTGGATACCGTTGACATATTTCATCATATTACAGGCGATTACATTCTCTGACACTTTTTCAATTTACGATGATTGTTATAATTCATGTAATTAGTGTAGATATGCTTGTTCTCGATACATTGGTCACACGGATTGGTATTCATGGATCCCGACATGAGATGTTATTCCTCGTTATCTTGGTATATCTTGTGCAAGCCCCCTTGTAGTTCTTGTGCAGTATATGGACACCGATTCTCGAGGAGACTTGCTCCCTTCTCGTAGAATCCTGTGTCGTAACGTGTCTTGCTTGGATCCACTCTACCAGTCGGGGACGGAGAGTACTAGTGTAGATGTGTGGTCATTATCCGCCTTGTTTATTCTTGTAGACCTTGAATGATACCAATCCTACACTCCACGTAGGATTGGCTGATCAGTAGACCTTGTGCAGACCCAAGCCGGCCACATGTTGTAGCTAGTACTCACACACCTAGATAGATGATTCTTGATTCTTGTACATGCCATGATCTGTTTACTTGCCTTGTTCTAGCTCTAAATTTACAGCTTACCTTGCCATGATACTCACATGTACATTCCATGATTTCTTGTATATACTCTCTATTTACAGTCTTATAGCTTTTATCATATCTTGTGAACTGTTGCTAGTTGATTGTACTCGTTCCATCCTGACTGGATATGTTAACAAAATATTACAGATGCTGATGAAGGGGATTACAGTACCTACTACGGTCCGGATGTCGTAGTGGGCTTAGACTTGGAGACCTTGGTCCAGCAGGGCTTAGCTCCGCATGACGAGACTTTACCTATTGCTTAGTTAGAGTTATTTGTACTGGACCTTGTCTCCAGTTACTTTTGAGACTGTTATATTTTGGATTGTATTAGAGACTTGGACTTGGACTTGTATATTCTTTGTGTTGGACTTGACAGGTTATATTTTATCGTCTTGTTGTCTTTATCTTTCAGTCTTTACTTTATTATCTTAAAGTTGTGATTGAGCACTCATATATATTCATTGCTTGTCCTCCGTTCGGAGTTGACCATATTCTCGACAGGTTTTTGATATATATATAAACTATTGTTTAGAGTAGAAAACCTACAGCGTTTCACGCCGTTTTTACGGTGAGGACTGGGCGTTGTCACGTACACGTGCCCTTATAGCGGGTGCAGGTCGTGACACATTTTTAGTGGTGGCCCACACAGGTCCTGAAGTCGTAATTAGTGCGATGTCGTAGCGGCACTCGTCTTAGAGTGTTGACTACGAGCCTGTGTTACATATAGGAGGTAGTAGGCTAAGAGTACTCAATCACAGTAGGATCGTTCCTTGCTTATCTTGCTTACCGTTTTTGATATTGATTTTGCATTCTAATTGTCCTCCTTGATATAATATTTCCCGTGCCGTATTGATTTCCTTCTTTATTTCTATCTTCAGGATGGTGCAGACCAGGTCCCAGCATCCTGAGTCCGCGGACGCGGAGAGGTCTGCTATGACTCGCGGACCTGATCCGGACACTCCTGCTGCAGTCGGGGTGTCGACAGCAGCTCTTGGGGGCGCTCCTCCGCCAGTTACGAGGGCTGACCCTGGGGTTGCTACGACTTTTCCGGCCGCAGTACCAGTGGTTGATACGGGCGCTCTTCCTCCTCCTGTGCAGCGGATTCCTCCGCTAGTTGCAGACATACTTTCACCTCCACCTCCTCTGCCTAGAGATATGGGGCAGATGCTTACCTTCCTCCAGGAGATGCTGGAGACTCAGAGAGCCTAGGCCGAGGCTCAGCAGAGGCAGACAGACGCGATGTGTCACGGCATGGAGGATGCCCATCAGTTGGCCCTTGCAGCCGTGGAGCAGAGGGCTCCGCATCAGGGGATGCGTACTAGGTACGGAGATATCCAGGACTTCAAGAAGCTCGGGCCCCGTGACTTTAGCGGGACCGAGGGTGTGGTCTATACAGATGATTGGCTCGAGGATATCGAGCGACAGATGAGGGCCTCCCGCCTGGCAGATGACCTGAAGGTCGAGGCGGTAGGTTTGCAGTTGCTAGACATTGCACGCACCTGGTTCAGAAACGAGCCAGCCCTAGCTGGAAAGGGCCATACTTGGGCAGAGTTCAAGCTTCTCTTCAAGGAGAAGTTCTTTTCCCCCACGGATAAGATCGACCTGGTGCGGCAGTTCCAGGATCTGCAGCAGGGCAGTTTATCTGTGGAGGAGTACGCCGCGGAGTTCGGCCGTCTGAGCCGATACGTGGAGTACATGGTTCGAGATCCGGAGATCAGAGCGAACCGTTTCATGGAGGGGCTGACTTGGGATATCAAGATCCTCATTCCTTCCTTCTATGAGACTTATACCCAGATCTATGCGGAGGCCCGCAAGGTAGAGCGGGAGTGGGGCTTGAAGCCCAAGAGGGAGCGTGATCTTTTTTCGGGGGCTACTAGCAGCGCGGGGGCTGCTAAGCGCCCTCAGCTTCAGCATCGTTCTTTCCAGCATCACCAGCCGCAGGTTCAGGCCAGAGCACCGGTTCAGCAGGTGCAGCACACTCAGCAGAGACAGGCACAGCATGGGGCTCCTTGCGGCTACTGCAAGAAGCCTGGTCACATCTGGAAGCTGTCTGCCGGAAGAGGCTGGACATGTGCCTCTACTGCTGGGAGGCTGGACATCAGTTGAGAGATTGTCCTGCGAACCCTCGCAGGGAATCCCGTGGAGCGGTAGCAGCTCAGGAGGCATCGGCGAGAGTACCTGCAGTGCAGCTGAGGGGTCCACTTCCGACCCAGCAGCAGCGGTTTGTTCAGCACCACCAGCAGCGGGGTGGTCAGGGTAGAGCCTTTGCTCTTGCAGCCGAGGAGATGGAGCCTATTACAGATGTTGTCGCAGGTTCTATTCTGCTCGATTCTTTTCCAGCTTTAGCCTTGTTTGATTCTGGTGCTACGTACAGTTTTGTGTCTGTTTCTTTTGCTCTTAGGCACAATATCATTGCTGAGTATCTTGGTAGGACTTGCAAGATTATGACTGGGAATGGCATCATCCTGGTTAATAATGTTTTCAAGGGGCGGAGATTTTCTTTGAGAGGCTGGGAGCTGAGTGCATGTTTGCTCGTAATGCCACTTCGAGTTACGATATGGTACTCGGTATGGACTGGTTGAGCATGCACCACGCTAGCATCGACTGCAGAGGGGGCATGATTCTGTTTAGGCCGCCGGAAGAGCCGGAGTATGAGGTCACCAGGGGTACAGCGGAGCAGGGAGATGGATTCTGCGGAGCGTTGTTGGCGGGGCCGGTGTTGCCACATCCACTTATTGCTGAGTTCTTGGATGTCTTTCCCGAGGAGTTGCTCGGGATGCCGCCAGATCGTGATGTTGAGTTTTCTATAGACCTAGTGCCGGGCGCTGAGCCTATCTCCCAGCACGTCTATAGAATCAACAACAGTGAGTTAGCGGAGCTGAAGAAACAGGTCGACGAGCTGGAGGACAAGGGCTTTATTCGATCTAGTTCTTCACCTTGGAGCGCGCCAGTTCTTTTCGTCCCTAAGAAGGATGGTACGGTACGTCTGTGCATTGATTACAGGGCGCTCAACAACCTTACCATCAAGAACAAGTATCATTTGCCAAGGATTGATGACTTGTTCGACCAGTTGAGCGGGGCGAGGGTGTTTTCGAAGATCGACTTGCGTACTGGGTACCATCAGCTGAAGGTGAAGCGGGATGATATTCCGAAGACTGCCTTTCGGACTCGCTATGGCCAGTATGAGTATACCGTCATGCCGTTTGGGTTGACCAACGCCCCGGCGGTATTCATGAACTTGATGAACAAGGTATTTCATCAGTACCTTGACAAGTTTATGGTGGTCTTCATTGATGACATTCTCATCTATTCGAAGACACCAGAGGAGCACGAGGAGCACCTGAGGATTATGTTGGACACTCTCAGGAGGGAGCAGCTGTATGGGAAGCTGTCCAAGTACGAGTTCTTCTTGGATCGCGTGGAGTTCCTAGGCCATGTTGTCTCTGGCGAGGGGGTTTCAGTGGATCCGAAGAAGATTTCTGCAGTGGAGTCCTGGTCTACGTCGAGCTCAGTAGCAGAGGTTCGGAGTTTTCTGGGTCTGGCAGGTTATTACCAGAGGTTCGTACAGGACTTTTCCAGGATTGCCCAGCCGATGACCCGCCTTACCAGGAAGGACGAGGAGTTTGTTTGGTCCGAGGAGTGCCAGGCCGCCTTCAAGGAGCTGAAGGCGAGGTTGACTACAGCTCCTATCTTGACGCTGCCATCTGGATCTGGTGGTTATACAATCTACAGTGATGCTTCAGGATGGGGTTTGGGTTGCGTTCTTCAGCAGCACGGGAAGGTGATTGCCTATGCATCTAGGCAGTTACGTCCTCATGAGAGAAACTACCCTACCCACGATCTGGAGCTGGCAGCGGTCATCTTTGCTTTGAAGCTATGGAAACACTATTTGTACGGTGAGCGAGTTGAGATCTATACTGATCACAAGAGCTTGAAGTACGTGTTTACCCAGAAGGAGCTGAATATGAGACAGAGGCGATGGTTAGAGCTGATGAAGGATTTTGATATATCCTTACAGTACCATTCGGGGAAGGCCAACGTGGTCGCGGATGCTTTGAGCAGGTATCCCGTGGCCATGTATTTGACGATGGATCATCACCTTCTAGCAGATCTGGAGAGTTTGGGCATAGAGGTGATAGTTCCTGGGTTCGAGACGCAGATATGGGGTCTCCAGGTGCAATCGGAGCTGATAGACAGAGTCAGGGCAGCTCAGTTTGATGATAAGGCTCTGAGGGTCATCAGGGAGCAGGTCCAGGCAGGACTGTTGGATGAGTTCTCTATAGCGGGGGATGGGTCGTTGAGGCATGGTACCAGATTGTGCGTGCCGAGCGGAGGACTTCGGGAGGAGGTTCTTCAGGAGGCGCACCGTTCTCAGTACTCTATGCATCCAGGAGCCAACAAGATGTATAGAGACTTGAGACATCATGTTTGGTGGTATGGCATGAAACACGAGGTGGCTCAGTTCGTTTCGAGATGCTTGGTGTGCCAGCAGGTGAAGGCCGGAAGGCAGAGACCCGGTGGATTGCTCCAGCCACTACCCATTCCTGAGTGGAAGTGGGAACATATCACTATGGACTTTGTATCTGGGCTTCTGCACTCTCCAGGAGGGAAGGATGCGATTTGGGTCATTGTTGATCGATTGACCAAATCGGCCCACTTTTTGCCTTTCAAGGTGGGTTTGTCTACGGAGAGGTTGGCCGAGATGTACGTGCGGCAGATAGTCCGATTGTACGGGGTTCCAGTGAGTATAGTCTCGGATCGGGACAGCCGATTCACTTCCCACTTCTGGAGGAGTTTGCAGCTTAGCTTGGGCACATCGCTCAAGTTCAGTACCGCATACCACCCCCAGACAGACGGGCAGTCGGAGAGGACGATTCAGACCCTCGAGGATATGCTGCGTACCTGTGTCTTGGACTTCGGGGGATCTTGGGAGGACCACCTTTACTTGGTAGAGTTTGCTTACAACAACAGCTACCAAGCCAGTATAGAGATGTCACCTTTCGAGGCTCTATACGGACGGAGGTGCCGTACTCCCTTGTCTTGGGATGATATCGGCGAGAGGGTTTTGCTTGGCCCTGAGATGGTAGTGGATGCTGCAGAGAAGGTCAGGGTTATCAGAGATAGACTTCGGGTGGCGCAGGATAGGCAGCGGCATTGGGCCGATAGCCACCGGAGGCCATTGGAGTTTGAGGCATAATTTAGATTTTTCTAGTATTTGAGTCTGATTGTGATTGTTTTAGATCAAGCTTTAAGTCTTGTGTTTTTGTTCTAGGTTGATGATCTTGTGTTTCTGCAGATTTCTCCGACGCGTGGTACGATTCGTTTTGGTGGCGGTGGGAAGCTTAGTCCACGATACATCGGACCATTTCGTATCTTGGGCAGGGTCGGTGCAGTGTCTTACCGACTGGAGTTACCGCCCGCACTAGAGGGAGTGCACTGCGTGTTCCACGTGTCGCAGCTGAGACGGTACGTGGCAGATCCCAGTCACGTCTTGGACCACTCTGAGATCGAAGTGGGACCGACACTTAGCTATCCAGAGAAGCCGGTCGAGATCTTGGACCGAAGAGAGAAGGTGCTCCGGAACCAGGTCATTCCCTTGGTTCGCGTTGCATGGAGACACCACTCTCCAGGTGAGTCTACCTGGGAGAGAGAGGACGACATGTGGGAGCAATTTCCATATCTCTTCGAGCCTTGAGGTAAAATTCTTTCTTTTCCTTGTTCAATTCATGATTGCAGTGTTAGTTCTCATTCAATTTCGAGGACGAATTTTTTTTTTAAGGAGGGTAGATTTGTCATCCTCAGTTTTCGAATTAGAGGTATTTTCATCATTCTTCAAGTTTTATAATTTTTAGGAATTTTATTTGATTTTATATGATTTTTAGGGATTTATTTGATTTAGTTTGAGTTTTATCCAATTCGGACTTAAGTTGGAGATCCGGGTAGTCTGGACCCTAGTGGGGCCCACATACCATCCTAACTAGGCTAGAGACCAATAAACCACACTCCCATGGTTTAACTAGGCAATTAGAGGCTTAATTAGTCGATTTAGAGTTAAACCGAACCAAACCGAATTCAATTCAAACCAAACCAAGTCTATTGGGTTTGGGGGCTTATTGGATCCCCACCCAAACCCAATAACCCCCCTTGGCCGGCCATGAAGTGGAGCACCCCCCCTCCTCTTTTCTTCACAACTAAGAAACCTCTCTCCCTCTCCATTTCTTTCTTTTCCAAGCTTCTTCTCCAAAGGAAAATCCATTAAGTAAGCCATTAAATTCCCATTAATTCCTCTTTAGCATTTATGGCTTTCACAATAATTGTAGAGGAGATGATTCTCCACATTTTGCCCATAGATTTCATAGGTTTTCCTAAAAATCTAGGTTAGAGATTTATTTGGGGTTTTCTAATTAGAGTGGTATATATAATTAGAGTGGTATATATATATATATATATATATATATATATATATATATATATATATATATATATATATATATATATATATATATATATATTGATATGTATTTGGTGTCATGAGAATGGTGGTGGTATGTGAGAGTGGTAGTGAGAGTGTGTGTGTGTTAGTGAGTGTGTGTGTGTGTGTTTGTGTGAGTGTGTGTGTATGTATTTATATATATATATATATGTATATAGATAGATAGATAGATATATAGATAGATATCTAGATAGATATATATATATATAGATATATATATATATATATATATATATATATATATATATAGAGAGAGAGAGAGATAGGAAGAAGAATTAGAGGGAGTTAGGGAGTAGGAGAGATGAAGAGAATGAGATGCAACAGCAGCAGTTGGCAGTAGCCAACAGCAGCAGCAGTTGGCAGTAGCCAACAGCAGCAGCAGCAGCAATGCGCAGTAGCAGCAGCATAGCACAAGCAATAGCAGGAGCCGCAGTAGCTTAGGGGAAAGGAGGAAAGGAAGTTAAGAAGAAGAAGTTAGAAGAAGAGGATTAGAAGAAGAATAAGAGAATTAGAAGGAAAGAATAAGAAGAAGTTAGGAAGAGAATTAGAATAGGAAAGAATGAGAGAAATGAGATTAGGAATTAGAAGAAGATTAGAAGAGAATAAGAGAAATGAGATTAGGAATTAGAAAGAAAGAATAGGAAGAAGAAAAAGAATAAGAAGAATTAGAATTAGGAGAAGGAAGGAGAATTAGAAGAATAGGATTTAGAAGGAGAATGAGAAGTAGAAGTGTCGGAAATACAATTTAGAGGAGTTTGAGTTAGAGGGTGAAATTGAGCCCAGAGTGTCGAAATGAGTTGAAACTTGGGGGAGACCTAGATTATATAAATTAGACTTTGCGGGTAGGCTTCCGAGTTGAAATCGGGGTTGTAGGACGACGGTATCGTGCCGTACCATTGCGTATCTTGAGATATTCAAGATATCGGCAATAGGCCGTAAGATGGACTAGACGTCCACTCTACCTAGGAAGCTTGGTAGGTAATGAATGTATAAGCTAGTATCCTACTACCCTAGGGAGCACGGGTCGAAATACCAAGCGTAGGTAGGCTAAAATTGTCACGACCCGTACCCTAATTAGGGGCACGAGTACGTGGTTACGTCCAGCCTACGCCGCAACATCGGCGGAAGAACGTTGTCTAGGTCATCTATAAATACTACAAATAAACAGATAAAGGTACCTGTACAGTATATACACTCCGAATGGAGGTAACATAGCAATACAGTCTCAATCACAAAAGCAAACTAGGATAGATAGCACGAAAGGAAATGTAATAGATGAAAGCAGAAAATAAGTTCAAAATCCACACAAGCCCAAAGCTATACACAACTACACAGAGTCATAGAAATATAATACAAAATGCTACAACTGAAGGTACTAGCTAGCTCGCAGGCCAGGCAAATCTAACTAAGCTACTCTACTCAGGGTGAGCAAAGTCTAGTGGCTCTACTAACAAGCCACGGTCCAAGTCTACTTCATCTAACCCGTCCCCTTAATAGGTCGGGCAATCAGCCTCTGAATCATCTGTAAAATTGTCAACGATATCCTGTCAGGAAAATGAGCAAGTACGAACACCAACAGCAGTTCCATATGAATTGAGAAATACTATAAGAGACAGTAATAATGAAATACAAGACAAAGATATAGGCAACTTGGGAACCATTTGAAAGCCGAGTTACAACCCTTGAACCAAACAAGGACCGAAGTTGTAACCCTTCTTTCAAACAGGACTTAGTCTCAAATCATGGCACAGTATAAAGACAGGTAGAGCATGTGAGTAATAGAAACATAGCATGGTGAAAAGTACATAAAGTAAAGCTGAACTGGAATATAAGATACGCTAATAAATGTAAAAGGTGATTTGAACTATTAGAGCGATATGTGATCGGCTAGGGAAGCAAGAGATGGTTATCCACTTGGCCCGACAATCTACGGTGTCCTCAACGGAGAGTCATGCCGTCCAACCTGGATAACTGGCAATAGGGTAACTGCTATACCCTACGTTAGGTGAGGGTGGCGCTAGCAAAATATAGTTACATGGAGGCTTTGATCACATAACCCCTAATAATTCCCCCATCTCCGAATAGTATCACGGATCCGGACATGGCACGTCATGACACAGGGTTCGAGAGCAGGGGGCCAGCCCACTCCCAAATCAATGTCTATATAAGTACAGAAATACAAAAATATCACATACTCATATACCAAGGGATTCCAGGAATAACATCTCATGACAGGATCCGACGTATACTAGTCCGTGAACTGTCGTGTCAGAAATCATGTAAAATACTACAACTGAATCGGATATAGTAGATATCAAGACAATGAAAACTATCAGTGAATGTACTCGCCTGCGGTCCTAAGCTGATAAGGTGAACAGACGCTCAGAGTAGTCACAGACCTATAGATGAGATGCCATGAGTCCAAACAGGATTTTATAATAAAAAGGAAACTAATTTAAGTCATGAATGCATGTCTAAGTCAAAACTAGGTCAAACTAAGTCATACCAAGCTAAACTAGGTCATACTGGGCCAAACTAGGTCATACTAGGACAACCGAGGTCAAACAAGGTCACAGGAAGTCAATCCAAGTCAAACTAGGTCAATCTGGATCAAAGGTTGACTTACAGTTGACTTTTGGTTAACTGGTCAACTCTGGTCAACTCTAGGTCAACCCTAGGTCAAACTAGGCAAATGTTGACTAACAGTTGACTTTCAGTCAACTGGTCAACTCTGGTTTAATTTTGGGTCAATTCTAGGTAAAGTGTTGACTCGTAGTTGACTTTGGTCAAAAATTCAACTCTTAGTCAACGGGGGTCAAAACTAGACTAAACTACCCTTATCTAACCATTACCTACCAAGACAACCCATTTCTAACCCCATCTTAACAATCAAAACCCCTTCTTAGACTTTACCCCAAAATTCTACTTTTACCCTCTAAGATACTATTTGTATCTTAGGATACCCACTCATCTACATCCTAAGATAACTAACGTAGATACTAGATACTAGTAAGATACCAACCTATATCTTATCCCAAGATATCATATACCTTAGCCCTATTGATATCCTAATATCAATACCTTACTTGAAAATCCAATACCTTAGTCTAGGTATAAATACCTTAACTACCAAGATACCAATCTTAGATATCTAATATCTATCATAAGCTACTAGCTAACCAATAACTTAGATTTCTAACCTTAGTTATCTAGGTAAACCCAATACCTTACCTTGTAATAAGGTAAACCCATTACCTTAAGGTAATATAAACCATTACCTTGGTTGGAAACTAAAACCTTAACCTCTAATACTAATACCTTAAATATCTAGCCTCTAACCATTCACCCTAATTATTAGATAGACAATACCTTAGTAGCTAATACCTTAGTATAAAGTAAACCTCCTCTACCTTGTAGGTAAATACATTACCTTAAGGTACTAGGCAAATACCCAAAATATCCTAAGATACCACTATGGTATCTCAAGATATCACTCTATATCCTAACTTATACATCTAATATAAGATACTAATCAACTCTAACATATAACTTCTAACCATCTATTCTAACTTAGAAACCTAACACAACTAACATCCACTAACTAATATCTAACTATAACATATATGTATTTATATCCATCTCTAACTCTAACCAACTAACATATGTCATCTCTAACTAACAATAACATAGACTAACACAACTAATTATCTAACTTATACAAGCTATCACTATCTAACTTCTAAGATATCTCTAACCTCTACATAGATTCTATAACAACCACTAACATACTAACATATCCATACATATAATATTTAAATTTTTCTCTACTCCAATACTAACACACACAAACACATATACCAAATCTACCACCCTTCTCTTCTAACATACCTACACACATCTATATACAAACACACTACCACTCAACCAAAACACAATCACTCAACAAACCATACTAGCCTCAAGTCAAATAGGATGGCATGATTCTCCAAACTCTCTCACCTTCACAACACACACACTACACTACCATCTATACAACATCAAACACACACTAGCACATATCATCTGTCAATCTCACTTCTCTCCACTAACCACACACATCCTTATCTCATTCAAACACACACACTATACTAACATATATTACATAAAAATAATATATATATCTATATACATATATGTACTATATCATACATATTCTTGACAACCTATGATACCTACATTCATATGATATCCATACTAGGCTCATAGGTTACACAAAATACCTACGTCGTATAGTCACTCTTCTACTTAAAATCAATACTGTACCAATTGGGCCTTCACTAAATTTTGGGATTAAAGTATGCTATAGCTCTTCGTGTTAGCTTTCCAAAACTTCAAACGGATCGCTTTTTCGTGTCCGGAAGCTCCCGAAATCGCGAAAACACCGAAACGCATTCGTCTTTCGTATAACTGACACTCAAATAATTCTATAGAAAGTTCTAGAATGAATTTGGCCTATTAATATATATATTTGAAAAGCTAACTTCGATACGGTTCTTTTAAAAAAAATGGAAGGTTAATTGGAGTTCTGAGCTAAAAGTTATGCTATTTCTAAGTTGCTCTGGCTACTAAAAATGTGGATAAAAATTATGACGAATTTGGATTATTTTGAACAAAAGAAACACATGTAGGCCAAGATACTTGGACACCAACATAGCTATCTAAATAAAACTTATTCTAACCATCCTAACTTAAATCAATCCACTTCCTAACCATCCTAAAACTGAAATTAAATCACAAATAGCCTATTTACATAAACACAAACACATGGGGTGTCCTATATTGGAAAGTCCACAAGTAGGACACCAAACCTATTCAAACTTTCTAAAGAGGACTCCAAAGAGCCTCAAATTAAAATCTAATGGTTGTACATGCATGGGGGTGGATCCTATGGATTCAAATCTAACTAAAATGCAAGAGAAATTGAAATAGAGAGATGGTTATACCTATTGGAAGTGGGATCCCAATGATACACTCAAAGGACACGGTTTCGACACGAAAGCTCCTCCAAAATGGACACCCTTCCTTGCTCCCAATCCTTGCTAGCACCTCCTCCTTGGTTGAATGAGAAGAAATGGTGAAAGATTGGAAGAAGAATGGAGGGATTTGGAGATCAAAATCAAGAGGGAAGCTCTCAAGTTTGGAAAAGAACAAATTTGGGAAAAAAAAGAGGCAAGTGTGAAATGAAAGAGAGGGACACCTCTCCCCCTATAGGTGGCTGTCCATAAGGCCCTAATGGGCCTATGTGAAATGTCCAAGATGCCCCTACAAGTCTCCTTTGGGTCAACTTAAGTCATGACAAGGTTTGTGGTCAAAAAGGTCAAGTTTAAGTCTCTAATTTAACCATTCTAAGCAAGTGGAATTAGTCTAATAACACTAACTTAATTAGTGGGATTTGTGGGCCATGACTAACTAATCTTGGGGTCCCGTCTAGAGTCTAAGCTATCCGGGTCACTAACACAAGTCGAAACGAAACGAAACTCAAACCCGACTAAACAAATCCCGTAAAATCAATATTAAAATATAAAAATTTCTAAAATATTAAAATATAAAAATGACCAAAATTATAATACATCAATTTAAATATTATTAAAATAATATAAAATTCACCAATTAATCAAATCCTAAATAATTCAAAAGTCACAAAATGACCAAAATACTCTTAGCCGAAAAAATGGTAATTAGCTAAACTAATCATATGGGTTAGGCCTCCATGGTCATGGTTAGTCTATAGGCTAAGCAGCTCTAAGGTTACACTAGCCAAAGAACAAAATCACAAAACACTAATTTAATTATATTAAAATAATTAAAATTTATCAATAAATCAATAACATGATTTAAACCTATTATTAAATAATCAATTTTATAAAAGTTCAAAATTACCCTCATTTTAGAAAAGTGGTGGTAACAAACTTGGTATTCACCTACGCTAAAAATTTACCTTTATAAAGGGTAAATTTAGGATATTGGCCTACGGCCAAGATACGGGTTTAGGAGTCCAAGATAGACTTGGATATGGGTTGTACGGGTTGGTAATGATTAGAAATAGTCGTCTAGACCTAGTCTTGACCTTGGTTGACCACGGTTGACTTTTTAGACCAAAAGTCAAATATGGGTCAACACTTTACCCAATTTAGTCCCAATTCCATTAAACTTGGACAGTTGACTAAAAGTCAACTGTTAGTCACCATTGACCTAGGGTTGACCTAGAGTTGACCAGTGTTGACCCGTTGACCAAAAGTCAACTGTAAGTCAACTTTCGACCTAGTTTGATACGGGTTGACTTCCAATACTCTCCCATGACCAAGGTTGACCCAACTAGACTTGTCTTGACCTAGAATGACTTAATAGGGTTTAAATTGATTTGACTTTACTTCCTAAACATAGTATTGATACGTCTTATTCTCTATAGGTCCTCGAGACGCTATATTGGATACCGTTGACATATTTCATCATATTACAGGCGAGTACATTCTCTGACACTTTTCTAATTTACGATGATTGTTATAATTCATGTAATTAGTGTAGATATGCTTGTTTTTGACACATTGGTCACACGGATTGGTATTCATGGATCCCGACATGAGATGTTCTTCCTCGTTATCTTGCTATATCTTGTGCAAGCCCCCTTGTAGTTCTTGTGCAGTATATGGACACCGATTCTCGAGGAGACTTGCTCCCTTCTCGTAGAATCCCGTGTCATAACATGTCTTGCTTGGATCCACTCTACCAGTCGGGGACGGGGAGTACTAGTATAGATGTGTGGTCATTATCCGCCTTATTTATTCTTGTAGACCTTGAATGATACCAATCCTACACTCCACGTAGGATTGGCTGATCAGTAGACCTTGTGCAGACCCAAACCGGCCACATGTTGTAGCTAGTACTCACACACCTAGATAGATGATTCTTGATTCTTGTACATGCTATGATCAGTTTACTTGCCTTGTTCTAGCTCGAGATTTACAGCTTATCTTGCCATGATACTCACATGTACATTCTATGATTTCTTGTATATACTTTCTATTTACAGTCTTATAGCTTTTGTGATATCTTGTGAACTATTGCTAGTTGATTGTACTCGAACCATCCTGACTGGATATGTTGATAAAATATTACAGATGCTGATGAGGGGAATTACAGTACCTACTACGATCCGGATGACGTAGTGGGCTTAGACTTGGAGACCTTGGTCCAGCAGGGCTTAGCTCCGCCTGACGAGACATTACCTATTGCTTAGTTAGAGTTATTTGTACTGGACCTTGTCTCCAATTACTTTTGAGACTGTTATATTTTGGATTGTATTAGAGACTTGGACTTGTATATTCTTTGTGTTGGACTTGACAGGTTATATTTTATCGTCGTGTTGTCTTTATCTTTCAGTCTTTACTTTATCATCTTAGAGTTATGATTGAGCACTCATATATATTCGTTGCTTGTCCTCCGTTCGGAGTTGACCATATTCTCGACAGGTTTTTGATATATATATAAACTGTTGTTTAGAGTAGAAAACCTACAGCGTTCCACGCCATTTTTACGGTGAGGGATGGGCGTTGTCACGTATACGTGCCCTTATAGCGGGTGCGGGTCGTGACAATATTTTATGGTATTATTGGGACTATTATGTAATCGATTCATTTATTTGGTTTGCAGATCCTGAAATAATTCTCTCTTTTCTTGAACCTATTCTTTTCTCTTTTTGAGCATAGAACTTGTATTTTTTGAGTAAATCATTCTAATTCGATACAGTTATCCGAGTTTTTATTTTTGAAGCAGAGGGTCGAGGTGAAGGAGGTCAGTCACTCTCCTTACTCTTTTTGCTTCGGCGAGGGACTGGTTGGTTGTGCTTAGACGTCGCCTACGCGATCACCTGCAATCGCATAAGCAACTAATTAGAACATTGTGTTATTCAAGAAATTCGATATGAATGCGAAGTTCGAAAATGCAACCCATGAAAACCATCGAAAACATTCACGAAAATGCATTCATGAAAACCAAAGCTAAAGCCAAATCAAGTGCGGCATGAAAACCAGAGCAACATGAGGTCACTCCCGACTCAGTCGCAGAGCCAATCCTTGAGGCACAATCCGCTGAATATGGGACTTGATTCCGAAGAAGCTTTTCCATAACAAAAAAAGGATCTTAATTCAATCGTTTCCGTTCGACCGATTCAACCGATCTCGATCTATCGGTTCCGACTGAATCAGTAGCGACAGTGTTCCTTTCTCACGCACACCATGGACGAAAACGGGGCACGATATAAGGATGGGGCACTACACGTGTGGCTCGTGCTCTTATTGTTCTTGTCATATCTATGTTTGTGCAACATAGGAACTTGTATGTCATTGTTTGGCTGATAAAACTCATACTGCATGCATGCATTATTTCGATTCCAACGACATAATTGAAATTTGTCTTCGGTAGGCTTGGATTTAATATCAGGCTTATGAGACGACTGCCGCAATCCCAAAATTTGAGAGGGCACCTGATTTATTTATGTTGTTTAATGTATATATGTTCGTAGAAACATAGAAAATTTCCAAGCCCGCTCAGCCCAAAATACATCAGGCTCCCTGTGTAAAGCCCAGACGACCTCATGCTGCTTCCCAGATGGACCTCTAGCTAACGTCAAGTCCAACAACACTTGGTATCCCAAAACACTTTCTACTCTACAAGTATAATGCCAAACAGTCCCCCAGGCCATCTTTATGGCGACCAATGACAACACTGTGCCCTAAAAGTACATCTTTGGCAGCTTTAAAGGCAAATTGACCCTTTTCATATTGCTGACCCCTATGCGGCAGAGGACTTCATGCAGTTTCCTTCCCATAAGCTCTTATGCGACCAAGGCACCATGCAGCAAAAAATAGTTCAAAAGGCCTCCACGAGGCTGTCTCTACAACACTTATGTTCTGGATGGCAGATGGTTCGTACCCCTGGTCGAGCCTTCCAGATCCTGCAATCAACGGCTGGAAGGATAATCTCACGTTTATGGCGTGTGCGTTATAACTATCCCACTCAAACGAAAGATTTCCTCCAAATTATGGTCTATGCCACGTGTCAATGTGATCATGCCACATGATTTAAATTTGCTGTAACTAATGACGGTTATAGCTCAGGATCCTTAAATCCACATCCAGAATCTGTGCAGCGAGATACGTCCAATTAGTGCCACGTGTCATCATGATCGGGCCAGGAGGTTAATTAGCTAAATCAAACAGCTGTGACTACCCAGATTGCGTTAATCCTGCAGGCGATCTCTCCTCTTTATTGTCTCATGCAAAGTCCATCCTTTGAAGATGACTATAAAAGGAGGTACATGCCTTCCTGTGAAACCCCCAATCTCGAAATTTATTAAATTATTGGATTCTCGAAAATTAATTGCATTTTTGGTTGTCAATTGGATTTGGATTGCAGCAGAGTATTTTAGTTAGCTAGTTAGGATTATTATTATTATTATTATTATTATTATTATTATTATTTTATTATTATTATTATTATTATTATTATTATTATTATTTTATTATTATTATTATTATTACTACTACTACTATTATATTATTAGTCGGATTAGAAAAAATTATTATTTCAAAAATAAATAGGATTTTGATTGTTTAGACGAGCCTGACTTCGTTTTCCTGTCCCGAATCCATCCCTTAAAAATCTTTTGGCTTTAGAAATATTTATATATAAATAAAAGAAAATTCCTAAATACTAATTTCCTAAACCTATTTTTCCCTTCTCCCCCCCACACACTTGGTCCAGGACCCATTTCCCACGACTTGACCGAGCTCCCCCTTTTCTCTCCACATCTCTCTCTCTCCCACTCATTTCCTTCTCTTCCCATCCACTTACGAAACCCCCAACTCACTCTTTCCCGTCACAGAATTCACCAAATCACTCTCACCCCTTTCATCCACAGAACTCTCCTCTCCCCTCCTTTTCCTCGAGTCGTGCCCTAGCCCCGCCGTGCCCTAGCCCGACCGGAGCACCCCGCGTCGGCGCTGCCCAGTCCGTGGCTGTCCCGTGTTGTGCGTCCACCCAGCTTCCCGTGAGCCGTCTCCACCGTTCCCCGTGAGCCGCGCCCCTGTGCCCGCGGCCCCGCGACAGCGCTGCCCGTTGTTCGCCGTTGTTCCGAGCGCCGATCCCGTGTTTGGACGCTGTCCCGACCTTTTCCAAGTTTATCATACGACTCCCCGCCAACGAATTTTTGTAAATCCCTGTTAATCATAGTAGTTCGTCCCTCCCAGTCTGTGATGACGCGGTCCCGACCCCGTTACGGGGATCATCTTTTCATTTTGTTGCGTTAGAGGATACGACGTTCGAGACCCCTCGGACTTGGTTCTGTGGGTTATAGTATATTCTTTGGGTTTTGTTCTTTGATTAGTGTTTGCTTTGTGTTGTGGGTTTATTCCCTGGTTTGGACATTCTTAGTATCTATGTTTTGTTCTTTTGTTAGTTATTTGCTGTAGACTATTATGCTTGAGTCGATTATAATTATAATTTTTATGGCTTATATTCATTTTGGGTTGGACTTTGTGTTGTCTTCCTGGTTTGGGATAGACTTTTGGGTGTGGATCGGTACCGCCTAGTGGCTAGGTTGTCCTAGTTACAGAGGAGGTGCCGCCCAAATTTTTGATAAAATATTTCAAAATAATAGTATTTAATTAAGTTCAATAATTTGGTAATTAAAAATCTATTTCCAAATTTTAGTCTTTGCAAACGGTTTACAAAATTGGTTTCAGTTTGGTTTAAGTGTAAATTTTGTGGGTTTTCTGCATCCCCTTAGGCGACGACCGTATCGGTCGAATGAGCCTCGACGAAACGCAAACTACGGGACACTCCTGTACGTTGAGGCGTTAGCCAGCAACATGAGATTACATGACCAAGTCTGAGATGCCCCATTTTCTATAAATTATATTTTATTATATTTTATTTTAGAACTGGTTACTGGCCTTTAGTATTTTGGGTGCAGGGTCTCGGCCTTCTATTTGGACCGCTTCACGGCACTCAGAGCTCGCCTCAGCTATTTAATTTAATTTATTTTGTTGTAAGGGCATAAGCCCAGTTTTCTTTTATTTTTTGTGGCCCTGTAATTGTGTAGTGTAGATTTTTTATTTTCTTTTCTGGGTTTATTGTTGGCGTAGCTAGGCACATAATTATAATTGGGTACTAATTTTTTTGTATAAAATTAATAAAGATTTCTCACATTTAATTAAGGTGAATAAATTACTAGTAATTAACAAGTTCATGTTTTTTATCATTTAAAGAAAACTTAGTTTTAGATATATTATTAAAATATTAAGTTTTGCCAATTAAACGGTAATTGCTATTTTCCCTAATAAATCAGTAATCGGTTTATCCTATTAATTGATAACAAATATAGTTTACGACGTTAGACGGATTTCGGTAGATTAATTTAATAACTTAAAATCTGACTAGGGTCTATTTCTAGAAATTGTAACTAGCACAACTAGATATGGCTCATTTATGGTTCTAAGTCGTGATTCTCAAACTGTAGGATTTCGAGGACGTAATTGACTTCCTTTTCGGTACCGACATCCCGATCCAGTCATTCTAACAGAGGCAAGTTACGGTTATGTTTTCTTGCATTTTAATTAGTAATTGTCATGTTGCATGCTTAAACCACATGCCTATACTGTAATACGTATTTACAAATATGGTGCCTATACTGTAATATGTACACTTTCAATTTTTGCAATTTAAATTCTTTTAAATTATATGTATTTAAATTACGCATTTATTTACGAATTTACGTACTTTGTGCAAACGACCACACTAAGTCCAAGCCTAGCATGGGTTGATCGGACTTAGGTGAGCCTACACATATTTGGGGTCTAGTCAAGTCATGTTGGACTTGATTCACGGCTTCGGATCCCGTATTTGGACTTCGGTTCAATTTTAAATACGCGGACAAATACATTAAATAATTATTTATTTAATTTCAGAATCTGTGATTTATGAACTTTGAATTTTCAGACAACTTTTTAATCTGAATAAATTCTAGAGTAATTACTATAAAATACTATGTTAATTAATCTAATTTAACATAATTTTTCCATGATTTAATTTACTATTTTGACACTATTTAAAAATAGTAAACCAGAACTCATTTTCAATGTACACTTGTATTCTGATTTTTAATAAATACTTACACCGGATCATAAATTCCAGAAAATTTATATTAAATTACTATAATTAACAAGGATCAATCTAGTATATTATTTCATATAAAATAGAACTGTATAACTATCTTAAAAATTCTTAGAACATAATGTGCAGTCTGATTAATTAAATAATTAATATTGATTTGTGTGTTTTGTGTGTTTTTGGAATATTTTAGTATCTGGACCTTACCCTACCTTAGTGTAGAGACCAACTTGTTAGTCTAGATGTTGTAATATCTCACTTTGCACTACTAGAGCTTCACATAGCTAATGTCCTATTAGGAGCCGTGCCACAACACTAGTGTAATCTTAATCATAACTTAGAGGCCGAGTTGTATATCATTTTTACAGAACACCGGACATCTGTACCTTCATATTATTACTCTTGCTTTGCTCAAGGCAACTATCTGTGAAACCCAAAATTTAGATTTAATGAATTTGTAATTTATTATTATAATTATATAATATTATTATTATATTTGTGGGTTCGAAATTATTTTCAAAATAATAAACTGGGATTTTTGTTTGCGAGACCCGAGCCCGGTCCCGGTTCAAAACCCGTTCCCATGTGATCCTTGGATTAATTAGTTATATATATATATATATATATATATATATATATATATATATATATATATATATATATATATATATATATATATATATATATATATATATATATTTGTGTATATACATAATGGTGCTTTGCTTTGGGCTTTAAATCCTAAAATTCTACCTGAACCCGAACCCAAACCGACCCGAGCTACCCTTCCTAACCGGTCCCCTGGACCACTTCCCCACCCCTTCTTCTCAGCGTCACCCCCTTCTTTCCCTCTCCATAACCCACTCTCTTCCACACTTCTCCCTATTCTCCAGCACTAATTCCTCTCATCCACATATTCACTACCAAATTACAGTACTTTAGCGACGGCCATTTAGCGACGGACATTTTCCGTCGCTATCACCGTCGGATCCCCGACGAATTTGTGACGGAATACCGATGGAAAGCAGTGGACAATTTTTTTTATTTTTTTATGTCCATATCCGTCGCTATGCCGTCGATAGGTAGTCGGCCATGTAGCGACGGTTTTATATCCGTCGCTAGAACGTCGGACATTTTGGCGGCAAAAGCCTAAAATATTGGCGCAAGATTTACTGACGACTTAGCGACGGAATAATCCGTCGCTACACGCGCGAGATTTACTGACGCATTAGCGACGGAATAATCCGTCGCTACTCCGTCGCTAAATTTACGTTCCAGACTTAAGTTGAAACGACGGGGGGAACTTTTTCATTCCCCCCAAATTTTACTCTCTCTCCTCTCTCTCTCTCTCTCCCGCGGTGATCGATCGGCGACCCCTTCTCCTCTCTCTCCCGCGACGGTGATCGGCGACCCCCTCTCCTCTCTCTCTCCCAAAGGTATTCCCCTCTCCCTCTCCCTCTCTCTCTCTCTCTCTCTCTCTCTCTCTCTCTCTCTTTCTCGCTCTCTCTCGCGCGCGCGCACGGTGGTCGTGGGTGCAGCGGGCCGGGGGCGTCGGGGGCTGCGGGGGCGGCGTCGACTGCGGGGGGCGGCGGTGGCGGCGGTGGCGGGGGGTATGGAGGGGGCGGTGGGAGGGGGCGGGAAGCGTTGGAGGGATGAGGGCGCGCGGGGGCTGGCAGCGGGGTGCGGGGGGTTGCGGAGGGGGGCTGGCCGTGCGCGGGGGGCAGGGGGTGTGGAGGGGGCGGTGGGATCGAGGGGGCGGGCAGCGTTGGGGGGGGTACGATGGGGGCGGGGGCTGGCCGCGGGGTGCGGGGGGGGGGGGTATGTGTGGAGGGGGGCTGGCCGCGGGTGGCGGAGGGTGTGGAGGGGCGGCGGTGGGAGGGGGCGGGGGGTGTGGAGGGGGCGGGGGGAGGGGGCGGGCAGCTGCCTCCTCCTCTCCCACAGACACACACACACACGGACAAACACACACACACGGACACACACACACACGGACACACACACACACACGGACACACGGACACACAGACACACACACACATGGACACATGGACACACAGACACACGGACACACAATCTGTTACATATACTTACCAGATGACACCCATGACGGTAGGACGTATACTCTGAGAGATCACCCTTACAGAAATGATATCAGTAGTGGGATCGAATGTTGGAGAAGATATTATCACAGTATACGTCCTCTCCTCCACGATGGCTCTAGACCCATCTGCTCGTCCCTGCTTCCATTCTTCTTATTTGACTCTCTCAGCCACGCATTATATATTGGTTTGGTTTATGCATATTTTTTCAGCTCCATTTGCATTAGTCCCTGCAGCCATTCGACTGGCGAGGCAGAAACTATGTAGCCGTAGATAAAGTTGCCTGTCCTCCGACCCTCATCCCTCGGCAATGATGATACGACAACCTATCACTATATCTTATATAGTAGTAGATGATGTCTTAGTATTACATTAGTGAGTTCATCTTGATTCTGTTACGTCCTTTAGATACTATATACGATAAGAACATAGATGATTCACACTAATGTATGCTAGAATGAATCTTGACTTGTGTTCTGAGCCATCCGTTCTGATCAAGCATCTTCCTTCTCCTCTCCTCCACCATGGCTCTGAACCAATCTGCTCCTCCCTACTTCCCTTCTTCTTATTTGACTCTCTCAGCCACATATGACATCCAGCTCAAGTGTAGAGTCGGGGGAGAAGAAGTGGGCAGAAAGATGAGGGGGAAGCAGCACAGCCTGCAGCATGACCCGAAGGAAGTACATAGGTTTTCTTCAACAGCCGTAGGAGAAATAGTCCTCCTACGGCTGTTGAAGAAAACCTATGTACTTCCTCCGGGTCATGCCGCCGGCTGTGCTGCTTCCCCCTCATCTTCCTGCCCACTTCTTCTCCCCCGACTCTACACTTGAGCTGGATGTCATATGTGGCTGAGAGAGTTAAATAAGAATAAGGGAAGTAGGGAGGAGCAGATTAGTTCAGAGCCATGGTGGAGGAGAGGAGAAGGAAGATGCTTGATCAGAACGGATGGCTCAGAACACAAGCCAAGATTTATTCTAGCATACATTAGTGTGAATCATCTATGTTCTTATCGTATATAGTATCTGAAGGACGTAACAGAATCAAGATGAACTCACTAATGTATGCTAGAATGAATTTTTGGTTGTGTTCTGAGCCAGTCGTTCCGATACTTGGCAATTAAGTCATTCGACTGGGGAGGCAGCAACTATATATAAGGCTACTTGCATGTTCTTCCAACTTTAAATTACAAGATTACTACATTTGGTTACATAAATCACTAACCTCATCACGGCCAATGTTTACAGTCTTGGTCTCAACTGTCTTCGATTCTATGATCCCATGCTTTCGAAAAATAGACAACGCAGACTCCATGGAATAGAATGGCCTTACATGCAAATCGTCTGTGATTATGTATCCTTTCCCTCCTTTCACAAACACGCCATCCTTGTTGGGTGTGTTTGCCCATTATTACTTGATTCTTATTATCCAGCACGTCCTTATAGTTCTCCTACGTATGTTGAAGAAAACCTCTGTACTTTCTCCGGTTGGGTTGTCTTCTGAGCCATCCGTTCTCACACTTAAAATACAGGGATTGGATTCTGTGTTTCGTATTTTCGGCGAACCCAGGGATTGGATTCTGTATTTTGTTTTTTGGTTTCTGTATTTTGTTTCCAGCTCCATTTGCATTAATCTACGGTACGACATGGTGATCAGGACATATATAGTCCCTGCAGCCATTCGACTGGCGAGGCAGAAACTATGTAGCCGTAGATAAGTTGACTGTCCTCCGACCCTCATCCCTCGGCAATGATGATACGACAACCAACCGGAGAGGATACTCCGAGAGATCCATCTGGGTAGGACGTATACTCTGAGAGATCATCCTTACAGAAATGATATCTGTAGTGGTATCGAATGTTGGAGAAGATATTATCACAGTATACGTCCTCTCCTCCACGATGGCTCTAGACCCATCTGCTCGTCCCTGCTTCCATTCTTCTTATTTGACTCTCTCAGCCACACATGATATCCAGCTCAAGTGTAGAGTAGGCAGAAAAGAAGGGGACAGGAATAGGAGGGGGAAGCAGCACACCGGCGGCATGACTCGGAGAAAGTACAGAGGTTTTCTTCAACATACGTAGGAGAACTATAAGGATATATCTTTTCACAATATGTCATCTTGTCAAAGACCCTTAATGTGACAACCATGTTACCGCGGTGTCGGAAGACTAACATGTCATAATTTTCTAAGCCGTGTGTTTTGACATAATCATCCCAACTCTTTCCTCCTGTGTCGTAATCTCGCATTATTACATAGAACTGAAATCCGGTTGGGAGGATTATGTCAAAACACACGGCTTATAAAATTATGACATGTTAGTCTTCCGACACCGCGGTAACATGGTTGTCACATTTAGGGTCTTTGACAAGGTGATATGTTGTGTTTACATATATCCTTATAGTTCTCCTACGTATGTTGAAGAAAACCTCTGTACTTCCTCCGGGTCATGCCGCCGGTGTGCTGCTTCCCCCTCCTATTCCTGTCCCCTTCTTTTCCGTCTGCTCTACACTTGAGCTGGATATCATGTGTGGCTGAGAGAGTCAAACAAGAAGAATGGAAGCAGGGACGAGCAGATGGGTCTAGAGCCATCGTGGAGGAGAGGACGTATACTGTGATAATATCTTCTCCAACATTCGATACCACTACTGATATCATTTCTGTAAGGGTGATCTCTCAGAGTATACGTCCTACTCAGATGTATCTCTTGGAGTATCCTCTCTGGTTTGGTTGTCTTCTGAGCCATCCGTTCTCACACTTAAAATACAGGGATTGGATTCTGTGTTTTGTATTTTCGGCGAACCCATGGATTGGATTCTGTATTTTGTTTTTTGGTTTCTGTATTTTGTTTCCAGCTCCATTTGCATTAATCTACGGTACGACATGATGATCAGGACATATATAGTCCCTGCAGCCATTCGACTGGCGAGGCAGAAACTATGTAGCCGTAGATAAGTTGATTGTCCTCCGACCCTCATCCCTCGGCAATGATGATACGACAACCTATCACTATATCTTATATAGTAGTAGATGATGTCTTAGTATTACATTATGTGAGTTCATCTTGATTCTGTTACGTTCTTCAAATACTATATACGATAAGATCATATACTACACCATATGTACAGAACATAGATGATTCACACTAATGTATGCTAGAATGAATTTTGGGTTGTGTATTCTGAGCCATCCGTTCTCACACTTGAAGATAAATTTTCAGTATAACGACGGATATTAGGTTACTCTTCAGTATAATTGATGTCTTTTCTTGGATAATTGGTGTGCATTAAATTCGTATGTGCATATTTCGTCTATGTGATTTTTGGATATATACCTACGCTGGGTTATAAGCGATGATCTGATATACAAAGGAGGTACTGCCGAAATTTTTGTAGACATTTGGATACATTGTATGTTCGAATATTTTTTTATGTTTGGATAATTTAATGTTGGATATTGGATATATTGTGTTGGTAATATTTTGTTGGATATTGGATACGTTGGATATTGGTGTCGGATATGGATATTTTGCATATGGATATATGGTGTTGGATATTGGATACGTTGGATATTCGT
Organism: Iris pallida; assembly: GCA_029216955.1. NCBI lineage: Eukaryota > Viridiplantae > Streptophyta > Magnoliopsida > Asparagales > Iridaceae > Iris > Iris pallida. The sequence continues at coordinate 16,336,362 of JANAVB010018993.1, read as the reverse complement.
GTTGGATATGGATATATGGTGTTGTATATGGATATTTTGCATGTTTGATATTGTGTTGGATGTGTTGTACAAACAGGAAAGAGTCTGTTTGCAGTATTTTTTTTTTCAAAAAATAGAAGTTAGCGACGGACTGGCGACTACTGAGCGACGGATAGTCCGTCGCTATCTGAAAAAACTGAGTTTAGCGACGAAGTGGCGACGGAAAAACCGTCGCTACCTGGAGCATTTCAATAAAGCGACGGATTGGCGACGTAATATCCGTCGCTATCTGTAGGATTTTACATTGAGCGACGGTTTAGCGACGGAATGTCCGTCGACCTAGTTCTGTTTGATGTCCATAAATTTTGCTGTTAGCGACGGATGTTTTGTCGCTAATACGCTTTTACCGACAAATCTACGACGGATTAGCGACGGATATTGCGTATCAGAAAATCACTGATACGGTTTTGCCGACTCTTTAGCGACGGAGTATTCCGTCGCTAAACCTATATCCTGATACATGTTTTGACGAAAGCTAGTCGGTAATCCGTCGCTATATATATTTAAATGAGCCGGCGGTATTCCGTCGCTAAGTCGTCGCTGAGCGACGGAGTAGCGACGGATATGTTTTAGCGACGAGGTTATTCCCGACGGCTGTTTTACCAAAATATCCGTCGGTAATCCGTCGGTATTTATTTTTGGCGACGGAATACCGACGGATAAGGCCGTCGGTAAATCCATGTATTTTGGTAGTGATTTAATCCCCCTCTCCCCTTATTAACACCCTACCAGCACCACTCCCCATCAAAACTTCCCTCAACTCTCCCACTCCCCATCCAAACCCCCTCATTCTCATCTCCCTCTCCAGAACAGAACCCTCCTTAACACATCACCCTTCCAGAACCCCCTCGACCTCCACCCGAGCCTCGCGCCCACGCGCCCTCCGGCCTCCGATCCGCCCGCCTCCGGCCTCCGCCGGACCTCCCCGCGCCCGCAGCGCATCCAGCCGGCGTCGCTCCCCGGTGCACCTCGATCCCGCCGGCTTCCCCGACCCGGTCGGCCCCCTCTCCGTCCGGCGCGTCCGATCCCGACGCCGTCGCCTCGACCCTGCGGGTTTTCCAACCCGCTGTCCGTGCTTTTTCGTGCCCCGATCTCCGGATCCCGCTGTCCAGCGCAGCCGTACCCCGATGAGGCGCTGTTCCGAGCCGATCCAATGTCCACGAGTTCCTTTTCTTTCTTTATTTCATCTAAGAGCTCTAGCCGAGCACGTGAGGTATAACTTTGCCCTTCTTGTCCCTTTCCATAGTAAGTCTATGATGACGCGGTCCCGACCCCGTTCCGGGGGTCGGACATTAGATACGTTGCTTTGGGGATACGCACAACGGTTACGTTGCTGCGGTTATTCAATAACGTTAGTTCGGACCGTTACGCAGAATGCGTACGTCCCGGTTAGTTCGGTTTTGTGCTTTGGTATTTACCTATAAATCGGTTATAGTGAGTGAATGGTGTTGGCATGGATTGGTTTTGGTTATTTGGGCTGGATGGATATATTCTGTGGATTTTGGGACGGTTTATTCTGTGGTTTGGTATTACCTGATTTGGGACTTTTTTCTTATGCAGGGTTAGTATCGCCTTTGTGGCTGGGTTCTCAGTTACAGAGGAGGTGCTGTCCGATTCTTCGGAAACTCTTTTCCAAAGTATTTGTATTTTAAAAACGATTTCAAATAACGTGAAACTACTTTCAAACTCGGTTTCGTAAAAGTATTTCCAAAACTAGTTTTGTCGGTTTTCTCGTTCTTGCTGTTTCGTATCCCCGGTCAGGCAACGACCGTACCGGTTGGATGAACCTCGACGAAACACAAACGCTACAGGGTATCCCTGTACGTTGAGGCGTTCGCCAGAACATGATTTTATAAAACCAAGTCTGAGACGCATTTTAAACTATAATTTAATGATATATTATTTTATTAGAATGGGTACTGTTGTTAGTATTTTTGGTGCAGGACTTCGGCCTACTGTTTGGACCGTTCGCGGCATTCAGAGCTCGCCTTATTAATATTAAATTCATTTATGTAAGTTTATAAGGGCATAAGCCCAGTTTTCTACTTTATTTCGTTGTGGACTTGTATTGTGTAGATTAGGATTTTTCTTTTATTTTCTGGATGGTTTTATCATTTTCGTAATTAGGCGCTTCATGACAAAATGGCTAATAAATATTTTGTATAAATTAATAAGAATTTTTCACGATAAAATAACTTGAATAAAATATTGATAGTTAACAAAACCCACGTTTTATCATTGAAAGAAAATGTAGTTTTATACGTATAATATTAAAAATACAAAGTTTTACAAATTAACCGGTAACAACAATTTTTCTAAGTAAACCAGAAACTGGCTATCCAACTAAATGAGAACCAACGTAGTACGCGTCGTAAACCGTTAGCAGTAGATTAAATAAACAAACTTAAAACTTGACTAGGACTTGCTACTAGAAATTGTAACTAGCACACCTAGCTTGGTTTCACAATGGTTCTAAGTCAAGGTTCTCAACTGTAGGATCTCGGAGACGAACCTGACATCCTCCTCGGAACCGACTTTACCGATCCAGTCATAAACAAAGGCAAGTACGGTTGTATTTGTTGAGCAATTTAATTAGTAATTGTTATCTGCATGCTTAAACCACATTGTTACACGGAACTCTCTTCTAGAGTATTGATTGATATTGATTGATTGCGGGATATTGGGGGAGTAGTTTAGTGTCTATGACCAATACCCCAAATAGTATAATGATTGTATTAGCTTGCCCCTCTTACACACGGGGATAAGCCATATCGTATCGCTAGGATACAATTGTATAACCCAAGTCGGTCATGGTCATTATCTACACAAATTATATTATTTTCTATCGTGTAGAATTGTTAGAAAATATTATTTCAAAACTGTTTAATATTGCAAATTTCTAATTATTAGTTGAATTGTTTAATTTTCATAATTGTACTTTGCTCCCTCCTGACTGGAGACAACATTTTTAGGTGATTTTGAGGATGCTGAGCTATTGTACAATAGCTATTATGACCCGGTTCTGTACCCTGTGGTGTTGCCCGAGTCCCCCTTGGAGGACGCAGGACCTGAGGCCGACGAGCCGAACGCTTAGCTAGATATTTTCCAGTTTCCAGTTTTGTTGTTTTAAAATTTTGTTAATTTGAAATCAGCATTCATTTCAGTTCTTTTAATTTCCAGTTGTATTTATTCAAATGTTGAATAAAGTTTTTTAAAATTCCGGTATATTCAGTTGTGACAAATGTATAGATGTTGTTGTGAATACCAGCTAATGGAACAGCTTACTGCCGCCGTCTCACAACGGTGCAGGCTGGGCATGATCCGGTTCGACCCAATTATTTGGGATCGGGTCGTGACATATTTTTAGTGGTGGCCCATGCAGGTAAAACAACAACTTAGGAAAACATACCTAGAAATAATTAGAACACTAGAACATTGATTTGTCACAACATAGGTCCGAATTATATATATAAATATTTTTGTTTGATTATAGACTGGTAGGATACCTTGCTTATGTTTGCATCCTAAACCTTCCAGAGTATGGCCAAAGGGAAGACTACTCGTTCCGGCCCTGCTGAAGATGAGGTGTCATCTACTAATCACACCCCACCTTCTCAAGCACCTACCTCCCTTGTAGCTGACTGACCGTCCCCATGCTGCACCAGCACCCCACCCCATTTACGCTACTACAGCGCAAGCGGCAGAACCTGCACTCCCCCGGACTGAGCCGTAGTCCCCTGCAGTAGTGCCCGCACCAGCTGCCCCACCAGTGCCCGTAGATCCCATCGATCTAGTGGGCATGCTACGAGGAGTGCTCGAAGCCCAGAGAGCCCAAGAAGAAGCTCATCGTGAACAGACCGCAGCCCAAGTTGAAGCCCATCGCGAGCAGACCGCGATTATGAGAGAAGGCATGGAGAATGCCCACAACGTGGCTATGGCTGCCCTCGAGAGAGGAGAAACCACTTCATTGGAGCCACGACCTGCCAAGGTAAACATAATTCAGGAATTAAGTTATATATCGTTAAGGCCATTCTTTTGATTAGAGGCGTATTATTACATGAAGGTCGGAGATATAGAGAGTTTCAAGAAGCAAGGCCCTCGACCTTTCAAAGGAACCGAAGGAATCATCTACGTCGACGAATGGCTAGACATCATGGAGCGTCTCTTGAGTGTCGCTCGACTCCCAAAGGACCTCAAGACCGAAGCAGTAGGACTCCAGCTGCAAGATGTGGCAAGCATCTGGTACCGAAATGAAGCCCGACTCCAGGACAAGCAGCTTGACTGGGACACCTTCAAGAGGCTGTTCTGCAAGAAGTTCTTCCCAACATTAGAGATACGGAAGATGGAAAGACAGTTCCAGGACCTGAAGCAAGGGAACATGACGGTTGGATAGTATGCGGCAGAGTTCGGCCGACTTAGCTTCTTTGCCCAGAACTTGGTTGCAGACCCCAAGGATCGTGCTGAGAGATTCAGGTATAGACTAAGGAAGAAAATTCGTACCCCTGTGATCACAGGTGGCGCCAAGACATATGAGAAGATTCTGATACGAGCTCAGGACGTGGAGAAGAGCCAGCCTTCTCGTTCAAAAAGGGAGTATCCTGGAACTAGCAACTTCCAGGGTAACCAGAAGAGGCCCAACAACAACAACAACAACAGGCCTTCGTACCATCAGCAGCAGCACCATCAGGCAAGGACCAATGAAAGAGCACCTCAGAAGCAGATCCCTGTCTGCGATTTCTGTAAGAGGCCAGGACATCAGGCGATCATCTGCAGGAAGAGGCTAGGACATTGTCTAGTCTGTGGGTTTGCCACCCACCAAGTGAGGGACTGCCCCACAACATTCAACCAGACCGGAGCAACTCAGCAAAGAGCTCCTCTACCCACTCAGCAACAACGGTTCGAATAACATCAGCAGAAGACCGGACGAGCTTTTGCCCTAGCATCAGATGAGCAAGAACCAGAGCAGGAACCCACCGCTAATGTCATCACAGGTTCCATTTATGTGTTTTTCCATCCTGCTCTAACATTATTTGATTCGAGTGCATCACGCAGTTTCATATCATCAAAGTTTATTTCTGCACACCACCTAGATACGGGACTTAGCAAAATGATTAGTAGAGTTATGACCGGTGGTGGACCCATACCCATCACCGAGGCTTGTAACTGTCCCATAACTATCTCAGGCCACAAATTCTTAACACCCTTACTTGTGATGCCCTTGCCCAACTATGATGTAGTCCTAGGGATGGACTGGTTAAGGGAACAACATGCGATGATAGATTGTCACCGAGGATGTGTAATCTTCAGCCCGCCAGGAGAACCGGAGTTTGAAATCTCTCGAGCTCTGGAAGACATGAAGAGTGTTACCTGCTCCTCTATCACCGAAGAACCCGGGCCTCCTCACCCTATCATAGCGGAATTTATGGATGTCTTTCCAGATAGTCTTCCAGGATTGTCACCAGATCGAGGTATGGAATTCTCTATCGACCTAGTACCCGGCTCTTTCACTATTTCTCGGGGATGCTACAGAGTCAATCCTAAGGAGGCAAAGGAAATGAAGGACCAGATTGACGAATTGAAGGCACAAAGATTTATCAGAGACGGGGCTTCACCCTGGGGAGCACCAATTTTGTTCGTACCCAAGAAGGATGGAACCGTGCGGTTGTGCATTGATTACCGGGCGCTGAACAACATCACCATCAAGAACAAGTACCCTCTGTCCCGGATCGACGACCTGTTTGATCAACTGAGTGAAGCCAAGGTATTTTCGAAGATAGATCTCAGGTCTGGCTACCATCAAATCAAGGTCAGGAAGGAGGATATTCCAAAGACGACGTTCAACATCAAATACGGTCAGTATGAATTTTTGGTCATGCCATTTGGACTGACGAATGCCCCTGCAGTATTCATGAACCTTATGAACAAGTCTTCCATGAATATCTGGATCAGTTTGTTGTTGTCTTCATCGACGACATTCTGATCTACTCGAAGACAGAAGAAGAGCATGAAGAGCACCTGAAGAAAGTTATGGGAACTTTAAGGAAGGAGAACCTCTATGGTAAGCTATCTAAATACGAGTTCTTCTTAGACAAAGTAGATTTTCTTGGCCATATTGTCACAGGAGATGGAATTTCGGTGGATCCAATGAAGATAGCTGCTATTGAGAAGTGGACTGCACCAAGTTCAGTGGCAGAAATCAGAAGTTTCTTGGGTTTAGCTAGCTACTACCGGAAGTTTGTGAAGGATTTCTCTAAGATTGCTGAGCCGATGACGAAGCTCACAAGGAAGAACGAAGAATTTATTTGGTCTGAAGCTTGTCAGCTAGCTTTTAAGGAACTGAAAAAGAGGCTTACAATGGCACCGATACTTGCGCTACCCGTAGGTACCGACGGTTTCTCAATTTACAGTGATACTTCCGGTAAGGGATTGGGCTGCGTTCTTCAACAACAAGGAAAAGTAATTGCTTACGCATCTAGAAATTACGGACTCATGAGAAGAACTATCCCACACATGATTTGGAGCTTGCAGCGGTGATATTTGCATTGAAGCTATGGAAGCACTACCTTTATGGAGAGAGAGTGGAAATATTTACAGACCACAAAAGTCTTAAATATATTTTCACTCAGAAGGAGCTGAACATGCGACAGAGACGATGGCTGGAACTGATGAAGGATTTCGATATCAACCTGCAGTATCATCCGGGTTAGGCTAATGTTGTTGCAGATGGACTTAGTCGATACCCGATGGCAATATTCTTGACCAAGGAGCATCATTTGCTGGAGGACATGGAAAAGCTTGGACTAGAAATTGTACTACCCGAAGAAGAAATGAAGAAATTTGGAAGAGAAGCCATTGTACCAGGAGCTGATTCAACAATGATGTAGTTGCAAGTGCGTTCAAGTCTAATAGACAGAGTCAAGGAGGCACAATTCCAAGACGGGACGCTTTACAAACTCGAAGATCAAGTGCTGGCATGAACACTTGAAGGATTCTCAATCGCCAGCGACGGAGCACTGAAGAATGGTACGAGGCTGTATGTACCAACTGGCGAACTGAGGAACGAGCTGATGCAAGAAGTGCACCAGTCGCAGTATTCCATACATCCAGGAGCCAATAAAATGTACCGGGATATGCGTACTATAGTATGGTGGTACGGAATGAAGAAGGACGTATCCAGGTATGTAGCTAGATGTTTAATTTGTTAACAAGTGAAAGCTAGCAGACAGAGACCAGCAGGACTGTTGCAGCCGCTAGACATCCCGGAGTGGAAATGGGAGCACATAACGATAGATTTTGTGTCGGGACTGCCTCGATCCCAAGGAGGGAAGGATGCCATTTGAGTTATCGTGGACCGACTGACGAAGTCAGCCCACTTTATTCCTTTCAAGGTGGGTCTATCCACTGAGAAGTTGGCGACACTGTACATGCGACACATCTACCGGATTCATGGAGTTCCGGTAAGTATTGTGTCTGACAGGGATACCAGGTTCACCTCTCACTTCTGGAAGAGCTTGCATGACAATTTGGGAACGCAACTGAAGTTCAGCACCGTCTACCATCTCCAGACTGACGAACAATCAGAGAGAACAATCCAGACGCTAGAAGACATGCTGAGATCCTGCGTCTTGGAATTTGGAGGTTCTTGGGAAGACCATTTGCACTTGGTAGAGTTCTCCTGCAACAACAGCTACCAAGCTAGCATCGGTATGACACCGTTCGAGGCACTCTATGGACGTCGTTGCCGTACTCCACTTGCTTGGGACGACGTCGGAGAACGAGTATTGCTTGGACCTGAGATGGTGACCGATCCAGCAGAGAAGGTAAAGATGATCAGAGACAAGCTCAGGATTGCCCAGGACAGACAGAAGCATTGGGCCGATAGCAGCCGACGGCAGTTGGAGTTCGAAGAAGGTGACAGTGTGTTCGTGAATATCTCTCCTACCAGAGGAACCATCCGTTTCGGCAGAGCAGGAAAGCTAAGCCCCAGGTATATTGGTCTTTTTGAAGTACTTAACAGGATTGGAGAAGTGGCTTATTGGGTGGCTCTACCCCCAAGTCTCGAAGGCGTCCACAACGTCTTCCTCGTTTCGTAGCTGAGATGCTATATCCCGGACCCTAGCCACATCTTCGACCTTTTGGAGCTGGAAATTGGACCCAGCCTCATAGTGCTAGAGAAGCCAGTGGCAATATTGGACAGGGGAGAGAAGAGAACCAGAAACTCTGTGACGCCGATATTCAGAGTTATGTGGCGGCACAACTCACCAGGCGAGTCTACCTGGGAGCGAGAAGACCAGATGCGGCAGTAGTATCCGTATCTGTTTGAGACTTGAGGAAACCCCTAACCCTGCCTTTAATTTCGAGGACGAAATTTTCTAAGGAGGGAAGATTGTGAAACCCAGAATTTAGATTTAATGAATTTGTAATTTATTATTATTATTATATAATATTATTATTATATTTGTGGGTTCAAAATTATTTTTAAAATAATAAACTGGGATTTTTGTTTGCGAGACCCGAGCCCGGTCCCGGTTCAAAACCCGTTCCCAATTATGATCCTTGGATTAATTAGTTATATATATATATATATATATATATATATATATATATATATATATATATATATATATATATATATATATATATATATTTGTGTATATACATAATGGTGCTTTGCTTTGGGCTTTCAATCCTAAAACTCTACCCGAACCCGAACCCAAACCGACCCGAGCTACCCTTCCTAACCGGTCCCCTGGACCACTTCCCCACCCCTTCTTTTCAGCATCACCCCCTTCTTTCCCTCTCCATAACCCACTCTCTTCCACACTTCTCCCTATTCTCCAGCACTAATTCCTCTCCTCCACATATTTAATCCCCCTCTCCCCTTATTAACACCCCACCAGCACCACTCCCCATCCAAACTTTCCTCAACTCTCCCACTCCCCATCAAAACCCCCTCATTCTCATCTCCCTCTCCAGAGCAGAACCCTCCTTACCACTTCACCCTTCCAGAACCCCCTCGACCTCCACCCGAGCCCCGCGCCCACGCGCCCTCCGGCCTCCAATCCGCCCGTCTCCGGCCTCCGTCGGACCTTTCCGTGCCCACAGCGCATCCAGCCGGCACCGCTCCCCGGTGCACCTCGACCCCGCCGGCTTCCCCGACCCGGTCGGCCCCCTCTCCGTCCGGCGCGTCCGATCCCGACGCCGTCGCCTCGACCCCGCGGGTTTTCCGACCCGCTGTCCGTGCTTTTCCGTGCCCCGATCTCCGGATCCCGCTGTCCAGCGCAACCGTACCCCGGCGAGGCGCTGTCCCGAGACGATCCACTATCCGCGAGTTCCTTTTATTTCTTTATTTCATCTGAGAGCTCTAGCCGAGCACGTGAGATATAACTTTACCCTTCTTGTCCCTTTCCATAGTACGTCTATGATGACGCGGTCCCGACCCCGTTCCGGGGGTCGGACATTAGATACGTTGCTTTGGGGATACGCGCAACGGTTACGTTGCTGCGGTTATTCAATAACGTTAGTTCAGACCATTACGCAAAATGCGTACGTCCCGGTTAGTTCGGTTTTGTGCTTTGGTATTTGCCTATAAATCGGTTATAGTGAGTGAATGGTGTTGGCATGGATTAGTTTTGGTTATTTGGGCTGGATGGAAATATTCTGTGGATTTTGGGACGGTTTATTCTGTGGTTTGGTATTCCCTGATTTGGGACTTTTTCTTATGCAGGGTTAGTATCGCCTTTGTGGCTGGGTTCCCAGTTATAGAGGAGGTGCTGTCCGATTCTTCAGAAACTCTTTTCCAAAGTATTTGTATTTTAAAAATGATTTCAAAAACGTGAAACTACTTTCAAACTCGGTTTCGTAAAAGTATTTCCAAAACTGGTTTTGTCGATTTTTTTGTTCTTGCTGTTTCGTATCCCCAGTCAGGCAACGACCGTACCGGTTGGATGACCCTCGGCGAAACGCAAACACTACAGGGTATCCCTGTACGTTGAGGCGTTAGCCAGCAATATGATTTTATAAGACCAAGTCTGAGGCGCATTTTAAACTATAATTTAATGATATATTATTTTATTAGAATGGGTACTGCTGTTAGTATTTTTGGTGCAGGACTTCGGCCTACTGTTTGGACCGTTCGCGGCATCCAGAGCTCGCCTTATTAATATTAATTTTATTTATGTAAGTTTGTAAGGGCATAAGCCCAGTTTTCTACTTTATTTCGCTGTGGACTTGTATTGTGTAGATTAGGATTTTTCCTTTATTTTCTGGATGGTTTTATCATTTTCATAATTAGGCGCTTCGTGACAAAATGGTTAATAAATATTTTGTATAAATTAATAAGGATTTTTCACGATAAAATAACTTGAATAAAATATTGATAGTTAACAAAACCCACGTTTTATCATTGAAAGAAAATGTAGTTTTATACGTATAATATTAAAAATACAAAGTTTTACGAATTAACCGATAACGACAATTTTTTCAAGTAAACCAGAAACTGGCTATCCAACTAAATGAGAACCAACGTAGTACGCGTCGTAAACCGTTAGCAGTAGATTAAATAAACAAACTTAAAACTTGACTAGGACCTGCTACTAGAAATTGTAACTAGCACACCTAGCTTGGTTTCACAATGGTTCTAAGTCAAGATTCTCAACTGTAGGATCTCGGAGACGAACCTGGCATCCTCCTCGGAACCGACTTTACCGATCCAGTCATAAACAAAGGTAAGTACGGTTGTGTTTGTTGAGCAATTTAATTAGTAATTGTTATCTGCATGCTTAAACCACATTGTTACACGGAACTCTCTCCTAGAGTATTGATTGATATTGATTGATTGCGGGATATTGGGGGAGTAGTGTAGTATCTATGACCAATACCCCAAATAGTATAATGATTGTATTAGCTTACCTCTCTTACACACGAAGATAAGCCATATCGTATCGCTAGGATACAATTGTACAATCCAAGCCGGTCATGGTCATTATCTACTCAAATCACATTGTTTTCTATCGTGTAGAATTGTTGGAAAATATTATTTCAAAACTGTTAAATATTGCAAATATCTAATTATTAGTTGAATTGTTTAATTTTAATAATTGTACTTTGCTCCCTCCTGACTGGAGACAACATTTTTAGGTAATTTTGAGGATGCTGAGCGATTGTACAATAGCTATTATGACCCGGTTCTGTACCCTGTGGTGTTGCCCGAGTCCCCCTTGGAGGACGCAGGACCTGAGGCCGACGAGCCGAACGCTTAGCTAGATATTTTCCAATTTCCAGTTTTATTGTTTTGAAATTTTGTTAATTTGAAATCAGCATTCATTTCAGTTCTTTTACTTTTCAGTTGTATTTATTCAAATATTGAATAAAGTTTTTTAAAATTCCCGTATATTCAGTTGTGACAAATGTATGGATGTTGTTGTAAATACCTGCTAATGGAACAGTTTACTGCCGTCGTCTCACAACGGTACAGGCTGGGCATGATCCGGTTCGACCCAATTATTTGGGATCGGGTCGTGACAGTATCCCTACAAACTTATTTACTGCATATGATAATGAACTGTGGATGAACCACGTTAAAATACTGCTTTATGAAAACTGCAAAGTCATATCATTACATGTTTTATACGGATTCTCAGTATCTTCACATGCTTAGAAGAGCTTTTACATATCTCACATGATGGTTACAGGGACATGGGAGAAACTGATAGTTAAGTACGTGATCATGCCCCCTTCTTCCGTACGTATGTACCGAGCAAGGTTGACATTTTATATGTATACCTTGTTGTAGGCGTACGAGCTGTATCTATACGTATGTACATCTATCGCTTGCTTACTTGTACGAAAGTACATTTTATATACTTGTGCCACAGCACATTTTACACCTATTGACGATCACGTACCTGCTCCAGTTTTAAACTATATATATGCATGTGTCGCCATGAAAAATGTATCATTGCCTTGATAGTTGTGATTTTACATGATAGATAGTACCATGTCAGGATTACAGTCATTTATCTCTTACCATGTCATGATCAGTATTATATGTTTGTAGTACAAGTACTTGCTTCCGTCCTGACAGGATAACGTTGTAGGTGTACTTTCCGAGGAGGAAATACTTTGCGATACTTTTAATGGAGGTGCTTTTGAGGACCTGGCCTTTGCTCCAGAAGAGGCCCCAGCGGAGAACCTTGCTTAGACTTGCCAGTCGACTTTAGACTTAGAGCTATTACAACTTTTATTTAGTTACTGGACTTTGTCTCCAGTTATTACTTTGGAAGTGTATTAAACTTTAAAACATATTTGCTTTCATCTATAAATGTTGTGTTGTAACAAACATCTTAAAATGCTTTAATTATAATCATTAGCACACTTAGTACTATCTTGACTATCTTCTAAAACAGCTTACTACGCTTTTACCAAGTGTAGGCTGGACATAGCTCGGCCTGGCCCAACAATTTGGATAGCGGGTCGTGACAGCTGCTCCTTTCTGAGAGTCTCCAGAACCACTCTCAAATGCTCCTCATGCTCCTGTGGGGACTTCGAATACACCAAAATGTCATCGATGAACACCACCACGAACTTGTCCAAGTACTGGTGGAACACCTTGTTCATTAAGTTCATGAACACCGTCGGGGCGTTAGTTAACCCAAATGGCATCACCATGAACTCAAACTGGCCATACCGAGTCCTGAAAGCTGTCTTCAGAATATCCTCCTTCTTCACCTTCACCTGATGATAGCCTGACCTCAGATCAATTTTGGAAAATACCTTCGCTCCGTTCAGCTGATCAAACAGGTCATCGATCCTCGGCTGCGGGTACTTGTTCTTGATCGTGAGGCTATTGAGTGCCCTGTAGTCGATACACATCCGTACCGACCCATCTTTCTTCGGTACAAAGAGTACTAGGGCACCCTACGGTGAAGAACTCGATCGGATGAAGCCCTTGCCCTGCAACTCATCCACCTGCTTCTTCAACTCCATAAGCTTACTGTTGTACTCTATAGACATGCTGAGAAATCGGCTTTGCGCCGGGTACCAAGTCTATAGAGAACTCCACATCCCTGTCCGGAGGCAACCCTGGCAACTCCTCCGGAAACACATCCATAAACTCAACTATGAGTGGATGTGGCACGCTCTGCTCCTCTGCTGAAACTCTGCAGAAAACTCTGCTTCTCTGCTCTGACTACCGCCTGATGAACTCGAACTCTGGCTCTCCTGGCATGCTGAAAAGAACTCTACCCCACGGCAATCTATACTGGCATGGTGCCTGCTCAACCAATCCACACCGAGTACAACATCGTAGTTCGGTAGTGGCATCACGAGCAGACTCACATCCAGTTCTCGGCCTCCCAAAACTACTCTCTGATCCTTGCAAACATCACTGACGAGGATAATACCACCTCCAGTCATGATCTTGCAAGTCCTAGGCAAAGGTTCAGAAGAAAGCTGGTGTCTAATGGCAAATGATACAGACACAAAGCTATGGGAAGCACCCGAATCAAATAATACGAATGCGGGAAAAGAGTCGATAAGAACAGAACCTGCTATCAGATCGCCTGCTGCCTCGGTATCCTCCGTTGCCATGGCGAAAGCTCGCCCCTGCAGGCCTCCTCTAGTCTGCTGCTGGTGCTAAACAAACTTTTGTTGTTGAGTCGGCAAGGGTCCCCTCTGCTGCTCCACTGGAGCTTTGGTTCCTGCTCCCTATCCCTTACGCCCGAAAGTCTCAGGACACTCCCTCAACTGATGCTCCGATGAACCACAGAGTAGGCACTTGCCTAGCTTCTTCCTGCACTCACTCCATCTGTGTCCTAGCTTCTTGCAGAAGTCACAAATGGTAGCCTGCTGTTGTCTCGGAGCCTGCTGACCCTGTCTTTGCTGTGCCTGCTGGAACGGCCTCTGCTACTGGAAGGATCTCTGCTGATGCTGCTGCTGAAAATAGGGCTTCTTGGCCGGTCCTCCACTGCCACCGGCTGCATGTGAATCACGACCTCTCTTTTGCTTCAGCTCCAGATCATCCTCCGCTGCCATGGCTCCCATCAAAATCTTCTCAAATGTAATATTCCTGTTGCTCTTGGTTAAGGACTTGACTTCCTTAACCAAGCCCTTCATGGATCTCCTAGCCTTCGCTGTCTCGCTAAGGCCCTCCACAAATCTGCCCAGGCGGCAGAACTCTCCGGCGTACTCCTCTACAGTCTGGTTTCCCAGAACTAGGTTCTCAAACTGCGTCTCCAACGCGCCAACTGCAGTATCGGGGAAGAACTTCTCCTTGAAAAGCTTCTTAAAAGCCTCCCAAGTTTGCCCCGTAGTACTTGGCCCTGGGGTCAGTCTGGTACCAAGTGCAGGCAAGGTCCTGCATCATGATGCCCGCTGCTTCTACCTGGAGTCTAGCCGGTATCTCTGCGAGACGAAAAATCTCCTCTATGTGCTCGATCCAGCCATCCGCGTAAAGGATACCCTCCGTACCCTTGAAGTCCCGTGGCCTCATCTTTTGGAAATCCTGAATACCTGGAGTCCTCGGCTGGTACGACTGAATCTGTCCTTCTTGGGGTTGGGTAGTCACCTTCTCCGCTGCCACCATCGCTAACTGGTGGGCATTATCAATAGCCTGCCTCATGTCCTCTGCCTGGCGTCGCTGCATCTCCATCATCTGCTGTATGAAAGCGAAACACTGTGCCACATCAACTGTCCTGTAACGCCCTAGTCCCAAAATATGTAGGACTATGAACGTAGACATGCCAGCCGTATAATAAATATACGTAAGCTGTAAAATGCAGTAGAACCATAACTAATCTCATCCACATAAAATAAATGAATAAAAGATATCATATAATGATAATGATTTGTCTTGATACAATTGTAGGAGCGTAAAAAAATGTTTTATAGACTGAGTCAAAAGGATAAGAGCTTTCCACTCAAACAAGCTGCTTTACGCCAGGGACAAGTCAGCTATTTTTACGCCAGGGGCAAGCCGACTACTTTACGCTTGAGACAGGCTGTCAAATCATGCATTTAATGCAAAGTAATAATGGGTCTGACATAAAGATCTACTGACGGCGTATAACACAGGATTCGAAGGGATTTGTTTTACACAAAAATCCATATTTGTCGTTTAGTATGTGGACTGAGCTACTTTTACGCTCACAAGATGGCTTCTTTTACGTATGAATACTATATGAGCCTTTTTACGCTCAAAGTTGACGTGTGCATAAAGTTTATTTGGGCTACCTTTACGCCCAAGGTTGTTTTATCAACCACTTTACGCGGGAAGTCCATTTTAGGGCTATTTTACACCTAGTTTACTACTTTACGCTCAGGGTATATTTGGGTTGTTTTTACGCCCTATCCTTTCTGATTAATTTGGAACGTGGTTTGCCTACGTGGTTTTCATGCCACATATTTCGAAGAACGTATGTACGTACATCCTATTCTTATTGAAATCATGGGACACGTGTCAACGTATGTAGAAGATGACTTCAGTCATGGGTGGCAGTTATTAGCGTAAAGACGGAACTTTTGCTGAGTTTTATGCACAAAAAGCCAAGTCTATAAATAGACTTATTTTTCTCATATAAAGGGACAAGCAGAGACAGAGGAGAATACATAGAGATCAGAGCCTAGAAACTTTGATTTCCCGAGAGCATTCTTCTTCAACCTTTCTTCCAGAACAGAGTGAAGCAAAGCAGGAAAGCATTCGACCTCGCCATCAGTGCCCAAGTGCGTCGATACCTTTCTGGTGACTTAGTTCTTCCAGTTGTTCATCTTCTAACAGTGATCTTCATCATCATCGTATGGTCCAAGGAACAAAGTGATCGCCTTCAGATCAGACTTCCATAGCAATACTTCCCAGAACAATTTGTACTTCTTGTACTTTTTCTTGTTTTATTTTCAAAAGCCGATTTCCAGGTATTTTGTAAAGTGAAACACAATGACGACTCTGCTGGGGACGACCTTCTCCTCTGACGAGGAGGCAATTGCTCAATACGATGATATGTCGATTGGATCGACAAAGAAGACTCTGGTTGTGCACTTCGACCAGACTGCCTATGAAGAAATGCTCCAGACTGGGGGTAGCACTCGCTGCTCCAATGTTCAAAAATCGCAGAAGGCACGAAAAGTTTGGGTTCCTAAATCCAAAGCATCCTCGGATCTCCCTACTGTCTCTGCGGGCAAAAGAATCCTTCCTACTCCTGTTGTAGAGACTCCCATCTGTGATGAGGTAGTCTCTACTTCGGTGATACGCCATGCGCGTAAAAACAAGTCTCCCGTTTGTAACGTGGCAGACTCTCCATTGTTACGCTCTGGGCATAAAAATCAGGTTTTACGCCCTGAGCATAAAAATCAGGTTTTATGTCCTGGGCGTAAAAACGTGTCTCCCGTCTGTGACGTGGCAGACTCCAATGCCTTACGTTCTGAACGTAACAATAAGTCTCCCGTCTGTGACGGGGTAGACACACAAAATTTATTTTCTACACGTAAAGGAAAATCTTCCGTCTATGACGTGGCAGATACTCATGTTTTGCGCTCTATGCGTAAAGGTAAATCTCCTGTCTGTGACAGTGTAGATAAAATTCACAATGATGCTTCTGCATCTAAAGTGAATGTACCTACACGCATAAAGCATAAAAACATAGTTGGTAAAACTTCTGTTTTTAACCAACAACCTTCTTACACTGCTGTACGTAAGGTACCAAACTTACAAATTATACGCAATGAAGATGGAGTCCTTTGTGCTAAAAAATCTCAGGATTTACGTGCGCAACTCCAAGCACGTAAAAATGTACAGTTTGGTTCTATGAATGCAGCCAGTAATCTTCTTTATACACAAGGGACTAAACGTTTTTCTACCCCAAATGTAATAAAGAAGACTACTTCATCTACTCCTTCTGATTTACGCAAATTGCTAATGCAAAAGCGTAAAAATAGACAATCTCCCGTGACACTCCCCCAAGAAAATTATCATTGTGAGTGTCACCAGATTGTAATTAAATGTTGTTGTTCGGTTTCTAAACGATCAATTTTTGATCGGTTAAATTTTAATGGGCCTCAACGACAAGATGATGAGTTGTCATATGCGTCAGTCAACATGGCATCTCATACCAACAGAGGACGACGTCCTAGACGGAACACGTCCCAAACTCCAGTTCAACAACAATTCAATAGACTTCTTGATTCCTTTGAAGGAGTATATCAGAATACTCGATCAAGAAGACAAAGACAGTTGCAGACTTCTGATTCAGAAGCTAGGGGTACTCAATCTTTTGAGTCTGAAACTGATAGTGTTGATTCATACCTCTATACTAATCCCTCTATATCTTCAAGAGAGGTTGAATCCTACGCTATTGGAGATGAACCAGAGACGTCATCTGCTAATACAGAACAACGTCTCACTGCCGTTGAGCAATCATTGAAAGACATGCTTAACATGATGCAAAGCATGCACCAGATAATAACGGCTCAACAAACTGCTCAACCGGCAGTGGTAACACCGGTGCAGGTAACAGCACAAACTCAAGATAGTCAAGGGGCTGATATACCTTTGAATATTCAAGAGCCTGCTGTTAACCAAAATTCTGCATCTCCAGATCCTATCATTCCAGAAGATGTACCATCTCCGGTGGGGGTTACGGTACATCCAACAACCATTCAATCAAATGTGCTTTCTCAAACCAGTGAAGCCATTCAAGCAGTGCGTGAGCTCAAAGCACAGTTTGAAGTTTTGAAGCACAAGGATCAGCTCCAGAGGTTAGGGATTAAGCAACCTTATCCTCCTCATTGGAATGATGTACCCTTTCTACCGAAATTTAAACCACAATCAATGGTGTTGTTTGATGGAAAGGCTTCACCTAGTCAGTATATCAATTACTTTGATATTATGACTGTACATCTACAGAAAAATGATGCTCTTCTCACTCGAGTATTCATTGGGTGCTTGACGGATTCAGCTTACGACTGGTATCGTAGTTTACCCGACAATTATATTTCGTCTTTTGACGAATTTAAGGCAATGTTTCTCTCCTGCTTCTATGAAGGAGGTATGGACATGAACATGTCCTCCTTAATAGAAATTAAACTAAAGGAGAAAGAAGATACTCGGACATTCATTGAACGTTTCCGACAGGCGACTCTAAAGATGCCTCCTGGTATGCCAGATTCAGCGTTAATTGATACATGCAAGATGAATCTGCGACCATCCATTGCTGTCTTCTCGGGTTCTCAATTCACAGATTGGGCCTCGTTTATTATAGCAGCAGTTTCTGCCGAGACCAATGGTAGGTTGGCTCGTAAACATGGAATGATCTTTGCCTCAGAGGATAAGGGAAAGAAAGGTAATCCTGGTAATAATTCTGGCAATCGTAATACGAAAGGAAAGGACACCCTTATGGTTAATCTTTCCAAAAGCAAAGCGACGCCGAATAATCAGGAGTCTTCTAAGCCAAAAAAGAATATTCTTTTGACGAGAGTGATATCCCAGGGATATTCTAATGTCTGGTGAAGAGTGGTAAACTCCAGATCCCGGAGCCAAAGAGGCCTAGTGAGGTGAATTTGACTGATAATCCTGAATATTATATTTATCACAGATACATCAATCATCCCACCAGGGCTTGTTATATCCTAAAGAAGAAAATCCAAGAGCTGATTAATGCCAATGCCATCTCTTTAACTAACGAAGAGCATACGGTCACAACCAATATGGTTTCTCTTCAATTTGGAGATTTTCCTTCTCAACAAATATTAGATGGAATTGTTCCAATTCCGAAGGCGACGATGAAGATTGTGAATATCCCGCCTGCCAGGGAAGAAAATAAAAGATTGTTGCCTCTTACATTAAAAAATGGTGAAATTATGTTGGTACATCCTGACTTAGTACCTGAAATGGAAGATGAAGGTAAAACTTCAAAATCTAAGAAAGGTAATAAAGTCAAAACCTGCAACATGATTTCTCATGTTATTCCAGATCCTGATGATTTGGATCATTTATGGGATGGCAGTCCTTTGGAAGATAGGCTGAGAGGATTGAACATATGCCCTCCAAGTCTGGCTCCTCCTACAAAACTCAAGCTTACTCATCAGCAGTGGCTAGCCATGAATAGTGTTTTCTTATACAGGGCACAACAAATCTTCGCTGCTTATAAAAAAGCTCCTGTAGGAATTTTTCCTCGTATCCCGAATCCTTCTCTTCCCGTAGCTACAAAGACTTCTATTCTTCATTCTCCTGTAGTTACAGAGATCTCTTCTTCTTCCTCTGTTGAACCACCTGTTAAAAGTCCGCTGCCCATTCACTTGTATAGTCAGCAATCTGTCCTTCTCATGAAGAAGATGGGTTATGACTTTCAAAAGGCAGAAGGTTTGAATTATGATAAAGGAATACGACTTCCTTTACAAATTCAAAGTCGAAAATCTACTGTTGGATTGGGTTCTGAGGTTCCTCATAACAATCCTCGTAAGAAGAAGGCTAAGAGAAGGAAGACTAAATCTTGCAATATGGTACTTCCTTCTTCTGAGTCTGAAGAAGAAACCTATGCTGGTACAAGATCTGGGAAAGAGTACCACAAAGATTATGAGGGATCCTCCAAAGATGCAGAGAATGTTAAAACACCACCAATTCAACCGTCTCCTGTTCCTGCTAAACCATCTGTGGTTGAAAAGGGGAAACAGAAAGCAGTACGCTTTGACGTCCCATTGAAGTCTACTACCAGTCAGGGGGTGGTGATGAAACCCTATAAATTTGATATTCTAGCCCAGTTAGCCAATACTCCGGCTAGACTATCTATCTTCGAGTTGCTTCGCCTTTCTAAAGAAAGTCGCGAAACCTTGAGTGAAGCTTTGCTGCAAGCTGACTCCTGCTTAGCTCAACTCAAGACTCTTGATAATATACCAGTATCATGTCCACAATGTCATAGTGTGATGGAGGTAATTCCTAATATTACCTTTACACAAGAAGATATGCTGTTGAAGCATAACAAGCATGACAGGCCTTTGTGCTATACTGGGTATATTGAATCCATTGAAATTGACAGGATTTATATTGATCCTGGGTCTTCCATTAGCATAATTCTTCAAAGTATGCTAAGACCGTTGAAGATTCCTACTAGTGACTTGACTTACACTAGTACCACAATCGTTGGATTCAACTCTGGAAAGAGTAAACCACTGGAGAAAATTCGTCTGAAAATCCATATTGGTGATCTTCGAACGATGGCAACATTCTATGTTATTAATTCAGACGTATCCTACAACATCCTTCTTGGAAGACCGTGGTTACATGAGCATAACATCGTGACTTCAACTCTCCACCAATGCTTTAAGTACGTGGATTCCCAAGGGGTTGTAAAGACTGAGTTTGCTGATATCAATCCTTTCAAGGGTGTCGAAGCCTATTTTTTTGATTCATGGCTCTACAAACAAGAACATGTAAAGGAGATATCAGATATGGCTGAAGATCGATCATTTGCCGAAGATTAGTCTATTAATGAAGATTCACCAGAAGAGCAACCTTTGAAAATCAAAGTCAAAGGGCGAATTCAACCCCAACC
This sequence comes from Iris pallida, assembly GCA_029216955.1. NCBI lineage: Eukaryota > Viridiplantae > Streptophyta > Magnoliopsida > Asparagales > Iridaceae > Iris > Iris pallida. The sequence continues at coordinate 16,315,783 of JANAVB010018993.1, read as the reverse complement.
TGTCAACAATCAACCTCTGATGATCAAGGTTAAAGGAAGAACTCAAGCTTCATCTGAGGAATCAGTGAATGTTCCTGCTAAAAGCCAAGTTCAACCTCTTGTGATCAAGGTCAAAGGGCGTACTTTTCATACGAATGATCCAGAGCCACCATTGATCGTTAATCTTGGCAAGTCTACGCAGAAGACGGATGATGGTCCATTAATGATCAATCCGAAGCATAGTAGTCAAATTGTAAATGATGTAAATATTGATCATTTTGTACTTTTCGATATCAATGAAGATTTCCTTTTTGAGTATATGGCTGTTAAATTTGTTGAAAGAATGGCTTTATCTTCTGATAATCAAAGTCATCAATATAAAGACGACATAGATACAGAGAAAACCTTATACATTGACAATAAGGAAAATTCTTTTCCTTCTCATGTCGACGTTGGACCTTATGCTCAGAGGTTCCTAACATCTTCTCCCTATCTTCTTCCTGTAGCCGCTTCATCGCAAGCTTGTGTAACTTATAGACGTCACGAGGAATCTTATTTCGTGATTCCGTCTGATAAGAAAAACAAGCGTCAAATTGTGTTTGGCCTGGCTAGAAATATCCCTGTTGTTCAAACGGATGATATTAGAGATAAAGATAAAGGAAGGATCCGAATTGACAAATACAGTCAACAATCTCTTAAGATTATTCAGAATATGGGATATAATTTGAAGACTATGCAAGGTCTTAATCAAGGTAAGGGTAGACGATTACCATTAAGTGGTGATCCGTTTTATCAGAAAACTCGTCAAGGGTTGGAATATGATCCGTCCCATATGTTTAATGACGATATTCAAGAAGAATTCTCTTCTAGCTCTTCACAATCATCAGATTTCGAAGAAATCCAATTCATCGAATCTGATACATCTCACTCCTCGTGTGTTAGAAGAGGTTATTATGATGAATCTGAACAAATATTTTCAGTAAACATGGTTCAAACTGATGGTGAATCTGAACCATTTGAGAATGATCCTTGGGCTCAACAGATGGACACTCAATGGGAACTTCGTTTTGAGCAGCGACAACCACCTACAGAGGACGAGATTGTCCAGATTGATGTTGGAGATGGAACTACGCCTAAACCAATATTCATCAGTAAAAACCTTTCTGAAAATGAAAAAGAAGAGTTGATAAAACTGATCAAAGAATATATTGATATTTTTGCATGGAGTTATGAGGATATGCCAGGTCTAGATCCTAAAGTTGTTAATCATAAACTCAATATTCTTCCTAATGCCAAGCCTGTAAAACAACAGCAACGGCATTTTTGACCAGATATGATGGATGCAATTGAGACGGAAGTCAAAAAGCTGATCACATGTGGCTTTGTTCGTGAAGAACAACACCCCGATTGGGTTGCCAACATTGTTCCTGTTATGAAGAAGAATGAAAAAGTCCGAGTTTGCATAGATTTTTGAGATCTTAATACAGCTTATCCAAAGGATGAATTTCTACTTCCGATTACCGAAGTCATGATAGATAATACATGCGGTTTTGAACGTATGTCTTTCATAGATGGATTCTCAGGATATAATCAAATTAAGATGCATCCAGAAGATGAGAAGCATACTGCTTTTCGTACACCCCTTGGGGTTTACTGCTATACAGTTATGCCATTTGATCTTAAAATGCTAGTATTTTATGTGTACCTTATCTACGAGGCTTTACGCCTTTGCACTTATGTCTCATGCGCTCCTTATCTGTCAAAGATTTGCGCTCATTTTCAGTAGGCGTGCCTTATCTATTAAAGATAGGCATATATTTTTAACAAAAAGCTCAAAAATAGAAGATTGTTTTATGAATCAAACTTACCATCAAGATCAAATGGTTCGGCTCTAAGAGTGGTTGAATCGATGTCTGATGACTAGGCGTATAGAGGAACGACATTGGAAAGCATCGTCATTATCAATCTCTTATTGGAGAATGAAATCTTGCAAATAGCTATCTTTGGAGAGAAAAGATGAGAATGAGAATGAGAATACATAAAACATTCTTTAACTCAGCTATTTATAAAGGGTCGAAGAAACGGTTGGCGTGAGCTTATTTCGGGAAAGATACTAATAAAAGGCGCTCGTGACCACAGGACGGTTGCCACGTGTTGTTTTGTTTCTCTTGGGAATGAACAACCATTGATGCAGTTAAAAGAGGTGTAGAACAATTCTATATACCAATGCACCACACGAATAAAGATGAAATCAATATTAAGATTTTATTTTTATAAAAAAAAGGGAGTAGGCCCCTATAGATAAGTTGAAGCGTCACAATGCATAGATGACACTTCTACATAAAACATTATTTTTTCTTCTCTCCTTCATTGGGCTGACGAAGGGAGGCACCTAACTCGTGCATGTTTTGGATCCCGGAACGACGCATCAGATTGAGGAATGCTTCTGCATCACCTGATCCTTCGTACGCAGTTGACGGACCACCATTTATATGACCGAAGATTGCGGGAGTCAGTCCAAAGCACTCTAGAAAGTTACGTGCTCGCTCGATCTCCGTCTCTATGTCAATCCTGGAGCTCGGAGCCTTTTCTTTGTTAGTCTCTTTCTTCGGTGCCATGACAGTATGAGGATGAAAAGTGAGAATGAAAAACTTCTCCTTATATATACAATCAAATCAACTCTTCATATTTCTTATGGAAAACTGATCATTATTAATACAACTCGGGGAAATGAAGAGGCGTTCGAATGTTGCGAGAGAAAATTCATTATGACGGTTGAGTATTGACCGGCACCATTTCTTGACTTTTCATGTTCAAAGTATTTCAAAATTTTTGAAATCTTTTTAAATTTCGAAAACTTTGAAGGGGGTCTTGTAGGAGCGTAAAAAAATGTTTTATAGACTGAGTCAAAAGGATAAGAGCTTTCCACTCAAACAAGCTGCTTTACGCCAGGGACAAGTCAGCTATTTTTACGCCAGGGGCAAGCCGACTACTTTACGCTTGAGACAGGCTGTCAAATCATGCATTTAATGCAAAGTAATAATGGGTCTGACATAAAGATCTACTGACGGCGTATAACACAAGATTCGAAGAGATTTGTTTTACACAGAAATCTATATTTGTCGTTTAGTATGTGGACTGAGCTACTTTTACGCTCACAAGATGGCTTTTTTTACGCATGAATACTATATGAGCCTTTTTACGCTCAAAGTTGACGTGTGCATAAAGTTTATTTGGGCTACCTTTACGCTCAAGGTTGTTTTATCAACCACTTTACGCGAGAAGTCCATTTTAGGGCTATTTTACGCCTAGTTTACTACTTTACGCTCAGGGTATATTTGGGTTGTTTTTACGCCCTATCCTTTCTGATTAATTTGGAACGTAGTTTGCCTACGTGGTTTTCATGCCACATATTTTAAAGAACGTGTGTACGTGCATCCTATTCTTATTGAAATCATGGGACACGTGTCAACTTATGTAGAAGATGACTTCAGTCATGGGTGGCAGTTATTAGCGTAAAGACGGAAGTTTTGTTGAGTTTTACGCACAAAAAGCCAAGTCTATAAATAGACTTTTTTTTCATATAAAGAGACAAGCAGAGACAGAGGAGAATACATAGAGATCAGAGCCTAGAAACTTTGATTTCCCGATAGCATTCTTCTTCAACCTTTCTTCCAGAACAGAGTGAAGCAAAGCAGGAAAGCATTCGACCTCGCCATCAGTGCCCAAGTGCGTCGATACCTTTCTGGTGACTTAGTTCTTCCAGTTGTTCATCTTCTAACAGTGATCTTCATCATCATCGTATGGTCCAAGGAACAAAGTGATCGCCTTCAGATCAGACTTCCATAGCAATACTTCCCAGAATAATTTGTACTTCTTGTACTTTTTCTCGTTTTATTTTCAAAAGCCAATTTCCAGGCATTTTGTTAAGTGAAACAACAATATGTTGGGCGGAGACAAATCCACTACCAACAAGTAAAGGAAAAAATACATAAAAAAAGATATAAATTTGGTGAGTGAAGCGAACACGATCCAAGTGCAATCATCCTCGAAGAAATAGAGCGGATCACGACTAGAGCTAGAGCACCTGCAAAGGACAATAGCACACACCTGGAGAGATAACCAGTCCTCAGAGGGACGTAACAAGACACATAATATTATGCCATATAAACTGAATAAATATTGCTCAAATAAATAAGTCAATTGAATTTATAACATAGTCCAATACGCACCTATTGAACGAGCGTACCATCCCCCCAACCAAACAAGGACATGAGATGGTAAACTAATTCACGGTAGCGTATCTTTCCATGCTATGAATCCAATAAGGTATCCGGACCCCAACAAGGTTCAATACCTTCTCATCGAAGTAGTAAATCATATCCACAACCAAACAAGGACAAGATGTGACGAACTAATCCGCGACAAGTTATTGTTCCAAGCCACGGTCAGATATAAGTACCCAAACCAAAAGTACTCGTACCTAACGGATAAGGTAGCCTACCATTCTAAGTAAAATGTAGTTAAAACCAATCCTTCCTACGCATGGACCCTGGCTGAATAGGATCGGCATAGTCCCCCCTTGGGCACCAGAGGTCCCATCATTAAGAGCATGACGTTCGGCAGAATCGTCAGTGGCCGTCAGTAATCATGGGTCATCAATCCCGTATCTCCAGCGGAGAGTCCGGGTCACAAGGAAAGTGCATCGAAGCCCATACGCTAAGGAATTGTCCTCCCCGCCCAATGCCTACTCTGTTGTATCCACAACAGTAAACCTCTATAACCGCTAAGTCAAACTAAGCATGCAACCTCTATTAGCGGTTATTCCTATCGCACGGCTTATACGTACCGGTGGCCAGCCAGTCACGCATGTCCGTGTTCTACATGCGACACACAACTTCGTGTTACAACGTGTCAAGGCCAATGAATGCAACACACAAGGTGGTCCCTTAAATCTAGGTTTAATGTGAGAAAAATAATACATAGCAGGAAATATAAATGAACAGTAAGTTCTAACAAGTTATGCCATGTATCACAGTTTATTTTGCATAAAGAAAATAAATAATGCATGAAATATGAGCTAAAATAAATAAACAGCAAATGGCAAGGTGTCTTGCCTGGTAGTACGCCTGGTGTAGTGTAATGATCTAGGTGGCACGATCTGCGACTTCGGTACAACAACTATACATGGTGACCTCTGATGGTGGTACGGACAGTTCCATTGGGTTCAGAAGGGTCAAATTAGTTAGGGTGGATATAAGGTAGTCTCGAAATGGATGAAGGAATAGGAACAACAGGACTTGGATACGGACAGGAGAAAAATCAAAGAAATAATGGATAATTAAATATTTATATATATACGAGTTTTAGAAAATATTTATAATTCCTAAAACTAGTTTTCATAAGTCAAAATAAATATAAGAAAAATACTCACAGTCAAGAAAAAAAATCATTTTTGGATAAAAATACTAAGTTTGTAAATTCTCGTTTTTGACAGAAACGATGTTTGATAAAATACTTTAGATAAAATATTCTAGAAAACCATATTTTTAGGATAACCTATTTTTGGCAATACTTTTTAGTATACATATTTAGCATCCGAAATCCAGTTTTAAAAATAACATAGAGCAAGCCTAGTAAAATATTTGTCTAAAAAATACTAGTATATTTATTTAAGAATAATATTAATAAAAATAATAGCTAAAATATTTTCAGTAATACTTATATTAATAAATATGGTATAATAACTATTATACAACTGTTGAAAAGTACACATACTTATATATAGACAGTTGTCAAAAATACATCTCAATAAAATATATCTAATTATTTAAATTACAGATATTCACTATAAAATACTAAATGTAATAATAATAATAATAATAATAATAATAATAAGATGATAATAATAATAATAATAATAGATACACACAAAAAACACCAAAATTAAACAGCAACAGAAACAATTAAATGAATAATAAATTAAATAATAAAATAACAAAAACACTACTAATAACAAAAATAACTAATAACAAATAAAAAATTAAAAAAAATTAAAAAAACTAATAATCAAAAGCACTACTGCATTCGACTGCTGCTCTTAAAAGAAAAGAAAGGGGAAAGAAAGGGAGAGAGAGAGAGAGAGAGGAGCTGGAGCTTGTCGGCGGACGGTCGGCCGGCGTGGGGCTGACGGCGGGCCGGTGGAGAGAGCGCGGGAGAGGGTTGAAGCGGTGGAGGGTTTCGGGAAGAGAGGCAGATGGAGGCTGACGTAGGGCGGCACGAGGGAGTAGGCCGGCGGATCAGAGGGTGTAGGCGGCGGCCCTGAGCGGCGCACGGGGATCTCAGGCGCGACGGAGGTCGCCGGCTACAGGGAGACGGATGTCAGGATCGGAAAGGGGGAAAGGTCGGCAGCGGTGGGGTCGCGCGGATCTGGGAGGAGGAAGGCGGACGGGGATGCGTCGAGGGTTTCGGTGGTCCGACCACGGCGAGAGACGGCTCGCGGGGGAGCGGTGGGAAAGGAAATCTGGGCGGTCGGTCGGTCGAGGAAGGAGTTCGGGAAAGGGGAGCGGCGGCACGGCGCTCCGGCGGCGGCGTTGAGGGAGGCGGAGGTCGGGAACAGTGGGTTCGAACGGGGCAGACGCGCTCGCAGGGCGGAGGTGCGGACGCTGCGGTGTTTGGGTGCGGCGCACGCCGACGGAGTAGGTGGGCTCGCACACGACTGCGCGGTAGGTAAGCTGTGGTGGTGGTCGTGGTTTTGTTTTTATTTCTTTAATTTAGAGTTTTGGTATTGGCACCGGCCGGCGATGGCCGGGATTGTGGTGGTCGTGAGGTTGGTGTTGGTTTGGTGGCGAGGTCGCTGCATGGCCGGGATGAGTGGAGTTGATCGGTTGCTGTGGTGTTGACGGCGATGGAGACGGAAAGAAGAAGGGAGACGAAGTCGATGGGGCGAGGGCGACGACTGGATTAGGTTAGGGATTTAGGGTTGGGTTTATGATTAGGGCTTGTGTCCAAGTGTCGGACGCGAGGACGGTGATGAGGTCCGGGATTGTCGTACAACAAGAAGAGAATGAATGTATATGTAAAGAAATAACCTATTGAAGAGACACCCGGGGTCGGACCCGAGGCCGTCACGGCTGACACGATGATGGATGGAACACCGACACGAGGCACGTATATTTGTGGAGAAAATTGTTGTGGATGAATAATGAATTGGAGGAGTACCTGCCTATTTATAGGATGTGGAAATTTCCAATTGGATAAAGGTTAGGAGTAGTTTAAACCCAATTTAGATAATTCCTAATTTAATTTAAAATCAATCAATCCAAATCCAAATACAAATCAAATTTAAATCTAATTAAAATTTTGGTTTAAAATCAATGGGATAAATCAAATTTCAAATATTTAACTATTTAAATAAATCCAAAAATCAAATCAAGATTTAAATGGCCACAATAACTTCTAAATATATTTTTCAAAATACCAATAATAATAATTTCAAAAATAATAAATATTTTTAAATATCTTTTTGAATAATAAAATATTAATATTAATAAATCTCAAAAATTTATATTTTTATTTAAAATAGACTAATAAATAATTACCAAATATATGTATGCACGAATAATGCATACATGATTATGCTTTTCCTAGTATACAATAAAATATTATTTATGATTAATAACTGCTAAAAACAAGAGGTCTTTTATAGCAAGAATAATAATTATATAATATTTTGAAAGTGTATAATAAAATAGAAAAATATTTTTCTAAAATATGTACGCTCGCACATATTCGCATTCGACGAGCAAAAAATAAAATTTCGTGCGCGACGTACAATATGACTACGCGACGTACAATACAAATAAATAAATAAAAAATTAATCAGTACCAAAATCAATAAAAAAAATAGTAGAAATTTAGGGGTTTTACATCCTACCCAACTTAAAAGAATTTTGTCCTCGAAATTAAGAATTAGGAGGGGGGTGAGAAGGCACAACGGTAGATAGGAGGGTTTAAAGAAGTTTATATGGTCGTAGTCTAGGTTAAGGATATGATTAAGAGACGATTGTAATCACTCTTAAATTCGTGATTAGAAAGTCAAGATTGTAAATTTAGGGTCGAGGGAAAGGTCGAGTAGTTCAAGACAAAGATATGGTTACATTGGGTGGTAATGGTCATGGTGATAGGACAGTTAGAGGAAGTTCTAGTATAACGCCATCGTCCTTCCAAAATAGGTGAAGGCGAAAGCAATATAGAGTTCGAAGGAGGCGTTATCGAATACGAATACGTGGTTCAAAGGCGGCCAAATTTTTTTTTTCAAAAGGAGTTGCCAAGGCAGTCACGGATGGGACTCTAGAGGACAAGTTTAGCTATGTCCTCACCCGCGTAGAACGATAGATAAAAGCGAACCAAAGTGCACTCGATTGATCGGACCATCATGCACCGGTTCTGAGTAGACAATATGTTAGTGGACATGCCCAAATAACATATGTCTTAAAACAAGCTTGATAAAAGAATAAGCTTGCAAAAACTAGGCTACATTAGCATCATCAGATAGTAAAAATATATGCACAATGGTAGACGAATAAAAACACATATGAATAGTCTAAGAGTCAAAAGGATCTAAGTCTTGTTTATTCCTATACATTCATTCTACGGTTTTATTGACCAAGGCTTGGTTGACCAAATGGGTTAACTTCCTCTAGTCTCTATGGCATAGATAATACCATTTGTATTCCCTTAAGGGTCAAGGGTGTGTGGGGTATTCTACCCAACTTAAAGAATTAAGCTAAGGGTGTTTGGGACATCTAACTAGTAGGGTCAATCTCTAGCAAGCACGAAGGGAAGACAAGAATAATGATAGGAGGAATCAAGCAAGATACAATTGATGAGTCGGTCGAATATGGAATCGAAGGAAAGAGGTCAAGTATGTGGATGAGATCCTAGACTTCTAATCCTATACGCAGGCTTGCTTGGTACGGTAAAGTAACCAAACAATTTATCTTGACCTGCATGGGCCACCACAAAAACATGTAACGCCCCAGTCCCAAAATACGTAGGACTAGGAACGTCAACATGCCAGCCGTATAATAAATATACGTAAGCTGTAAAATGCAGTAGAACCATAACTAATCTCATCCACATGAAATAAATGAATAAAAATATCATATAATGATAATGATTTATCTTGATACAATATGTTGGGCGGAGACAAATCTACTACCAACAAGTAAAGAAAAAAATACATAAGAAAAGATATGAATTTGGCGAGTGAAGTGAAGACGATCCAAGTGCAATCATCCTCGAAGAAATAGAACGGATCACGGCTAGAGCTAGAGCACCTGCAAAGGACAATAGCACACACCTGGAGAGATAACCAGGTCCTCAGAGGGACGTAACAAGACACATAATATCATGCCATATAAACTGAATAAATATTGCTCAAATAAATAAGTCAATTGAATTTATAACATAGTCCAATACGCACCTATTGAACGAGCGTACCATCCCTCCAACCAAACAAGGACAGGAGATGGTAAACTAATTCACGGTAGCGTATCTTTCCATGCTATGAATCCAATATGGTATCCGGACCCCAACAAGGTTCAATACCTTCTCATCGAAGTAGTAAGTCACACCTACAACCAAACAAGGACAAGATGTGACGAACTAATCCGTGACAAGTTATTGTTCTAAGCCACGGTCAGATACAAGTACCCAAACCAAAAGTACTCGTACCTAACGGATAAGGTAGCCTACCGTTCTAAGTAAAATGTAGTTAAGAATAATCCTTCCTACGTATGGACCCTGGCTGAATAGGATCGGCATAGTCTCCCCTTGGGCACCAGAGGCCCCATCAGTAAGAGCATGACGTTCCGCAGAATCGTCAGTGGCCGTCAGTAATCATGGGTCATCAACCCCGTATCTCCAGCAGAGAGTCCGGGTCACAAGGAAAGTGCATCGAAGCCCATACGCTAAGGAATTGTCCTCCCCGCCCAATGCCTACTCTGTTGTATCCACAACAGTAAACCTCTATAACCGCTAAGTCAAACTAAGCATGCAACCTCTATTAGCGGTTATTCCTATCGCACGGCTTATACGCACCGGTGGCCAGCCAGTCACGCATGTCCGTGTTCTACATACGACGCACAACTTCGTGTTACAAAGTGTCAAGGCCAATGAATGCAACACACAAGGTGGTCCCTTAAATCTAGGTTTAATGTAAGAAAAATAATACATAGCAGGAAATATAAATGAACAGTAAGTTCTAACAGGTTATGCCATGTATCACAGTTTATTTTGCATAAAAAAAATAAATAATGCATGAAATATGAGCTAAAATAAATAAACAGCAAATGGCAAGGTGTCTTGCCTGGTAGTACGCCTGGTGTAGTACAATGATCCAGGTGGCACGATCTGCGACTTCGGTACAACAACTATGCATGGTAACCTCTGATGGTGGCACGGACAGTTCCATTGGGTTCAGAAGGGTCAAATTAGTTAGGGTGGACATAAGGTAGTCTCGAAATTGACGAAGGAATAGGAACAACAGGACTTGGATACGGACAGGAGAAAAATCAAAGAAATAATGGATAATTAAATATTTATATATATACGAGTTTTAGAAAATATTTATAATTCCTAAAACTAGTTTTCATAAGTCAAAATAAATATAAGAAAAATACTCACAGTCAAGAAAAAAAATTATTTTTGGATAAAAATACTAAGTTTGTAAATTCTCGTTTTTGACAGAAACGATGTTTGATAAAATACTTTAGATAAAATATTCTAGAAAACCATATTTTTAGGATAATCTATTTTTGGCAATACTTTTTAGTATACATATTTAGCATCCGAAATCCAGTTTTAAAAATAACATAGAGCAAGCCTAGTAAAATATTTGTCTAGAAAATAATAGTATATTTATTTAAGAATAATATTAATAAAAATAATAGCTAAAATATTTTCAGTAATACTTATATTAATAAATATGGTATAATAACTATTATACAACTGTTGAAAAGTACACATACTTACATATAGACAGTTGTCAAAAATACATCTCAATAAAATATATCTAATTATTTAAATTATAGATATTCACGATAAAATACTAAATGCAATAATAATAATAATAATAATAATAATAATAATAATAATAATAATAATAATAATAAGAAGATGATGATAATAATAATAATAGATACACACAAAAAACACCAAAATCAAACAGCAACAGAAACAATTAAATGAATAATAAATTAAATAATAAAATAATAAAAATACTACTAATAACAAAAATAACTAATAACTAATAATAAAATAAAATAAAATAAAAATAAAATAAAAAAACTAATAATCAAAAGCACTACTGCATTCGACTGCTGCTCTTAAAAGAAAAGAAAGGGGAAAGAAAGGGAGAGAGAGAGAGAGAGAGGAGCTGGAGCTTGTCGGCGGATGGTCGGCCGGCGTGGGGCTGACGGCGGGCCGGAGGAGAGAGCGCGGGAGAGGGTTGAAGCGGTGGAGGGTTTCGGGAAGAGAGGCGGATGGAGGCTGACGTAGGGCGGCGCGAGGGAGTAGGCCGGCGGATCAGAGGGTGTAGGCGGCGGCCCTGAGCGGCGCACGAGGATCTCAGGCACGGCGGAGGTCGCCGGCTACAGGGAGGCGGATGTCAGGATCGGAAAGGGAAAGGTCGGCAGCATTGGGGTCACACGGATCTAGAAGGAGGAAGACGGACGGGGAGGCGCCGAGGGTTTCGGTGGTCCGACCATGGCGAGAGGCGGCTCGCGGTGGAGCGGTGGGAAAGGAAATCTGGGCGGTCGGTCGGTCGAGGGAGGAGTTCGGGAAAGGGGAGCGGCGGCGCGGTGCTCCGGCGGGCTCGCTGAGGGAGGCGGAGGTCGGAAACAGTGGGTTCGAGCGGGGCGGACGCGCTCGCGGGGCGGAGGCGCGGACGCTGTGGTGGTTGGGTGCGGCGCACGCCGGCGGAGTAGGTGGTCTCGCGCGCGACTGCGCGGTTGGTAAGCTGTGGTGGTAGTCGTGGTTTTGTTTTTATTTCTTTAATTTGGGGTTTTGGTATCGGCGCCGGCCGGCGATGGCCGGGATTGTGGTGGTCGTGAGGTTGGTGTTGGTTTGGTGGCGAGGTCGCTGCTTGGCCGGGATGAGTGGAGTTGATCGGTTGTTGTGGTGTTGACGGCGATGGAGACGGGGAGAAGAAGTGTCACGCCCCAGAACCAGAATACTGGAGAGCGGGGGAGTGACTCAGCCAGGTACGTATTACGGGTAGAAGAATACCGTATAATACGATCAATGCTGTCTAACCAGACGAGGGGGTGCATACTACATAAAAGTCTTACTATGGTCATTACACATCTATTGTCTCAATCATTCAAACAAGAAACAGAAATATAGAACATGTAAGGTAAAGCAGTAAGGCGTCCCAAACGCTCTGTCAAAATGTTCTTGATATCTGGCTTTACAAAATACAGCCAGATGATGTAGTAAGTATACACAATTGTTATCAGCTGCAGTCTGACTTAATTACAATTATGCAAAAGTAAGTACAAGACAATCCGACTAACATGTCGGTGCCAAACGGCAAGGCATAAAGTAGATAACAAAACGAGTGGTGAAGTTAAGGAACCCACTCGAGGCCTCCTGCGATCATTCCTCTAGTATTGACCATCCTGGAGGTGGAAGTACGCTGAGTCCTCGGGAACTGGCTCTAAATCTGGCCATACAAAACCAGAGAGGTTAGACCTCTAATAGCAAGTACCACAAGGGAGCACGACATGAGAACTAAAACCAGTAAGTAAGAGAATAAATAATAGATCTCTGCTTGCTACTAGAACTCACATCACATCAAGACACTTCGAACCAACCTCCCAACCAAACAAGGACAGAAGTTGGCCCGTCATGTCCTAACATTCTGATCATCCCAGTTAGGTAACAGAGTACAGTGCACAAACAAATCATCTTGAACGGCCAATCAACTCCTATGGCTTGCTATTATGAGTCCCAAGTTATCCTGAAATAATGCAATTAGGGATTCCTCAGTTCTTACTATGTGCAAGCAAGGCTAGTCTATCCAGTCGATCAATTGGCCCATGCATGAATTAGACGAGTCCTAGCAGGACGCCCGTCAATATACAATATACAATAATAATAAAAGCAGATACTGTTCCCTGCCCGTGTGGCAGATTTACAGTATCTGTGGGAACCAGCCGGCCCGTCGGGTACTACTCGTCCCAAGGGGGCTGCCATGTAAGAATTCGAGAATCTATTCTCTCCATGCAATCATTATTTTATTTAACTTAATAGTCTCTACGTTGAGTGAAATTCCATGCCGTGGATCATGGTAATTCAAATGAGTACTTTCGTACGGGGTACGATATGCACAACTCAACAACGATACCAGTGCGGTTAGGTTGCAGGTCTTACATAGCGTAATGCAACAATCAAATCTATCCACGGTAATCATGCCTTGACCATAAAGTACACATGCTTCTTTTGTAGAAAAATAACTAAATAAATAAATAACTAAATAGATTGAAGCCTGCATGCGCATGTATGTCAATATTCGGGATCAGCCAGTCGAGTACAATAGTTCATAACATGAACGTGTCTCATTCATTTCATTCAATAAGACGACTAGCCAGTCTCTTAGTTCCAATTTGGAACGCATGATCAATTTAGTCAAGATCACAATCATTATCAATGGTGGCAAGGCATGAAAGTCAACTAGCATTCAGTGGGGTCGAGCCTACAACTCTCAGGATTTAATTCTAGTCAATCCGGGTATCTATAACTCAATTCACGACGCATGGTACATCCACGTAACAATCTATAATTAACAGAAATATCAACATATCATGATTATATCAAGTTTATGCAAAAAGGCGTAAGGATATAAAATGGACGTTAAACATCTAATAAGATATCAATATACAGGGCTATAGAAGATCCAGGGTAAGCGGGCTACTCTCATGTCAGCCTATGCTTATGCCAGCGTACGCTCAGGTCAAGCTACGCTCAAGCCAGCGTACGCCCAGGTCAAGCTACGCTCGAGCCAAGCTAGCGTATGGGAGTCATACGCTTCCAAAAGGCAGCGTATGAACTCCATACGACTCTTGACCATTCAAGTCAGCGTATGCAAGTCATACGCTCCCAAGAGGTAGCGTATGAACTCCATACGACTCCTGACCATTCAAGTCAGCGTATGCAAGTCATACGCTCCCAAAAGGTAGCGTATGAACTCCATACGACACACGCTTCCAAAAGGTAGCGTATGCAAGACACACGCTTCCTAAAAAGGCAGCGTATGGATTCCATGCTGCGCTAAAGAGCGCGCACAGCTCAGTGACGTAGCTAAAAAGCTAGCATACACTACTCACTGTCTTCTCCAAATAGCAAGAACTCTATAGTTGTACCCCAAGGCTTCAAAAGTCCATAACTCTGTCAAAATAAGTCCGAATCCAACTTTTCAAAGGTCAAAATTGGGTAGGATGAACTGCTCTACAACATAGAACCATCAAATCTTGAGAACAAAAGAGTTTGCTAGATCAAAACCCATAGACAACCGAAAATACAATAACTTAGATCTACAAGAAATGAACCAATGAAATCGAAAATACTAAGCACTAAACTCTCTTAGAATCATGAGAGGAAGAATATTGAACCATAAAATATGGTCCTCATGTAGAACAAGATGTACTTGCCTAGTTGGTAGGTGGAGAGAGTAATGAAAGGAAGAGGAAGAAGTAATGGTGAAGAAGGAGTGAATGAGGAGAGAGAAGGGAGAGGGTGGCTTTAAGTAGCAAAGGGGGTGGTAGGTGGGAGTTGGGCCGGGTTCTTAATGGGTCGGGTTCTTAAGGGGCTCATCCAACCGAAAATAAAACTAAAGCAGAGAAGTAAATTGCAGGAAATAAAATGCAGAAATAAATTACGAAAAATTAATTGCAGGAAATAAATCGCAGGAATTAATTATCATGAAAATTAAAGAGCAGCTAATTAATCAACATGAAAATTTTAAAGAGCAGATAATAGAATTGCAGAAAAAATAAAGTGCAGAAAATAAAATGCAGATAATTAATTAACATGAAGTTATAGGAATTTAAATACAGGATACTACATGATAAATACTAAATAAATACATTCAGGCAATATACGTATTAAAATACGCATTCCGGGAACGGGGAGTGACATCTCTACCCTCCTTGAAAAAATTCCGTCCTCGAAATTTCAAATTCAAGCAAGATAGAAATATCGGGGCTAAACTAATCTAAGTACAAGCAATTCAATAAAGCAATCATTTTACAATATCCTTAGCAAGTAACATATCCATATTTAACAATCTACGATATTAAGTAATTCTACACATAAGGGGTTAAGCATGAGGAATCAAGACAATCAAGGAACACAGAAAAAGATATACCTTGTGAGTCAAACAGATGTGGATACCGTGATCGGATATCATCCTCACGTTCCCACGTTGACTCTCCCAAAGAGTGATGACCCCAAGTAACCCGGACAAGGTTAGTTGTTCGGTTCTTGAGTACCTTCTCTCTTCGGTCCAAGATGGACACAGGCTGCTCCTCGTAAGACAGGTTGGTACCAACAACCAGCTCAGAATGATCGAGGATATGGCTTGGGTCCAATACATACCTCCGCAATTGAGATACGTGAAACACGTCATGCACCTCTCGTAACGAAGGTGGAAGGGACAAACGATAAGCAACATCGCCTACCCTATCAAGGATAATGAATGGTCCCACGTACCGCGGACTCAGTTTCCCGCGAACGCCAAATCTAATGACCCCACGAGTAGGTGAGATCCGCAAGAATACGTGGTCCCCAACAGAAAACTCTAGCGGCCTACGATGCTAGTCCGCCCAATGACGATGCCGATCCTGCGCAACACGAAGTCGCTCTCTAATTCCCTTAATCACTTCAACCGTCTGAACAATCATTTCTGGGCCTAGCATCTTTTTTTCTCCGATATCATCCCATGCTAGTGGCGATCTACACTTCTTTCCATATAGTGCTTCAAATGGCGCCATCTGGATACTGGCTTGATAACTGTTGTTGTATGAGAACTCAACTAAGTGAAGGTGACTCTCCCAAGACCCTCCAAAATCTAACGTGCAAGCTCGTAACATGTCTTCTAAGGTCTGAATCGTCCTTTCTGATTGCCCGTCCGTCTGCGGATGGTAAGCCGTGCTAAATCTTAACTTGGTACCCAGACTATGATACAAGCTCTTCCAGAAATGTGATATGAAACGGGGATCTCGATCTGACACAATACTGACAGGGACTCCATGCTGCCTGACTATCTGTTGCATATACAACTCTGCCAACTTTTCTGTAGATTGCCCTACTCTGAAAGGAAGAAAATATGCCACCTTCGTAAGTCGGTCCACTATCACCCAAATAGCGTCCTTACCACTTGGTGATCTCGGTAAACCGGTCACGAAGTCCATGGTGATATGCTCCCATTTCCATTCTGGAATAGGAAGCGGTTGCAATAATCCAGCTGGCCTCTGCTGTTCTGCCTTCACTTGCTGACATACCAAGCAACGGGAAACAAATCTAGCTATCTCTCTCTTCATTCCGTTCCACCAGAAGTGCTGCTTGATATCTTGGTACATCTTTGTCCCTCCAGGATGTACAGAATACTGGGAACTGTGAGCTTCTACCATAACTTCCTGTCTGATATCTCCACTGGGCACACATAGACGTGATCCAAACCTAAGCATACCATCTTCATGAATTTGCATCTCCTTCCTGAGTCCTGACTCACATTCTGCCCTAAGCTTCTGAATCCTTGGGTCTTGTGTCTGAGCTGCCTTGATCCTATCTACCAAGTCAGATTGGACTTGTAGACTAGCCAGAACTCCTATATCACTAGGAAGTATAACTTCTATGCCCATCTCCTGAAGGTCTTCTAAGATATGTCTCTGCGTTGTCAACATAAATGCGCCGCCTCTCCTGCTGAGAGCGTCTGCCACTACATTAGCCTTGCCTGGATGATACTGAAGCTCCACGTCATAATCCTTGATCAACTCCAACCATCTTCTCTGCGTCATGTTCAGCTCCTTCTGAGTAAAGATATACTTTAGACTTTTGTGGTCTGTGTACATGTCTACTCGGTCACCATATAAGTAATGCCTCCATAGCTTCAAAGCAAACACTACTGCTGCTAACTCCAAATCATGAGTTGGGTAATTCTTCTCGTGGTTCCGAAGCTGCCTAGATGCATATGCTATCACCTTCCCATGTTGCATGAGGACGCATCCAAGTCCTTTACCTGACGCATCACAATATACGGTAAAACCTCCAGGTCCAACTGGCAATGTAAGAATCGGCGCTGATATCAACTTCTGCTTCAAAGTCTCGAATGATGCCTGACATTCTGCCGACCAAACAAATGGTACATCCTTCCGGGTCAAGCGGGTCATGGGTGCTGAAAGCCTTGCAAAGTCTGACACAAACCTTCTGTAATATCTTGCCAATCCTAAGAAACTCCGTACATCAGCTACGGTCTTGGGTACTGGCCAACTCTCTACTGCTTCTACCTTCTTGGGATCCACTGCTACTCCAGCTCCTGATACAATATGACCCAAAAATGAAATATGATCCGTCCAGAACTCACACTTGCTGAGCTTGGCATACAACTGGTTCTCTCTTAGAACCTGCAATACTTTCCTGAGGTGGTCTTCATGCTCCTTTTCACTAACAGAATATACGAGTATGTCGTCCAGAAAGACAACGACAAACTGATCTAAGTACGGCATAAAGATGCGGTTCATCAAATCCATGAAGATAGCTGGAGCATTGGTCAAACCAAACGGCATTACTAAGAACTCATAATGCCCATACTTCGACCTGAATGCTGTCTTGGGAATATCCTCCTTCCGAACCCTCACCTGATGATACCCTGAACGAAGATCTATCTTGGAGAAAACTCTAGCCTTGCTCAACTGATCAAATAAGTCGTCGATCCTGGGTAATGGGTACTTGTTCTTTACTGTTGCTGCGTTAAGCTTCCTGTAGTCAATGCATAATCTGGACGTCCCATCCTTCTTTCCCACAAGTACCACGGGTGCTGCCCACGGCGATACGCTAGCTTGGATAAACTTTTTCTCCTTCAATTCTTCTATGTGCTGATACACCTTGGCCTGCTCTGAATCCGCCATTCTGTAAACCCGATCTGATATTGGTTTAGTTTCTGGTGCCAATTCTATACTGAACTCAATATCTCTAACCGGTGGTAGACCTGGAAGTTCTTCGGGAAATACGTCTAGAAATTCTTCAACTACCTTCGGAACTGGAACTTCTTCCATTGCTGTTACTACTCCCTGCACTTGCTGAGTTGCCTCTGACCTGACCAAGGTGAACCTCTTCATGTCTGGAATATCAAAAGATACACTTCCACTACGACAATCTATTGTCGCATGACTGTCTTTCAGCCAGTCCATGCCTAAGATAACGTCGAAATTTCCAACAGGAAATTCTATCAACCGGGCGGGTAAAGGACGCCCGCACACTACAACACTACATGCTAAACTAAATCTACTAACTCCCACGAGCCCATTACCAGTGAGTATATTCAACCTTCCTGGCAATGCCTCGAACTTTACTCATAGTCGTGTCGCAAATTGTGCAGATATAAATGAATGGGATGCTCCCGAATCAAACAATGCTACTGCGGGATATGAGGCGACGAGAATGTTACCTGCCACAACATCTCTCGATGCCAATGCCTCTTCCAAGGACAGTGTGAATGCCTGCCCTCGACCTCCTTGCTGGTTCCCATGCTGTAGCCTAGCCTGGTGTTGCTGCTGGCCCCTGCCTTGATGATGCTGGGGTGGTCTATGCTGGTGTTGCTGCATCGGCGGCCCCTGCTGTCGAAACATCTGAGCCTGTGATACTAACGGACGCTGCGCCAACGGCCTCACTGCCAATGCTGGTCCTCGATACTGCCCTGCCCCTGGTGCTGGCAGAGCAGGAAACTGCTGCCCTGGTCCTCCTGACCTCGAATTCATGGGACATGTGGTAACCCGATGATCTGGATTTCTACAAATCAGACGCAGTTCATTCAATGTCCGACACACATCTCTAGTGTGCCCCATCTTCCCACAATAAGTGCAGCCCGCCGGGGATTGCTGGTTCTTCCTCTGTTGCTGTTGCTGCTGCCTGGGTGGTGGTACGGGCCCTCGTATCGCCACATCATGGATACGAATGCCAGGGGATGGTGCTGTTGTTCGGGGCGCTGCTCCCCCTCCTCCTTCAATCTGACTGTGGGATCTCTTCTGACCCCCAGTCCTTGCCGCAAGCCTCTGAATGGTGATCTCATGCCTTCGAGTCGCCGTCAATATCTCATCAAAAGTATGGTAATTGTGCCCTTCTATCAATTGCAAGAGCTCAAGATGAAACCCTTGCTGAAACCTCATCGCCCTCTGGCATTCCGTTGCTACCATCTCTGGGGCAAACCTACTCAATCTGCAGAACTCCGCTGCATAAGCATCTACAGTCTTGCCAGCCTGCCTGAGGCTGATAAACTTTTGTTGTAGCTCAAACTGTGCCACAACTCCATAGTACTTCGTCTTGAACCTTGCAGTAAAATTGTCCCAAACAACAGGACGTCTGATGCCTACTTCCTCTGACTCCCACCAATCACGTGCGAGATCCTGAAGTAACAACTTCACTAGATCCACACGTTCTTCTGCCGGTACCTTAGCTGCTGTCAGAATAGCCTCAATATCCTTAAGCCATACATCTGCTGAGATGGCA
Source organism: Iris pallida (assembly GCA_029216955.1). Lineage (NCBI taxonomy): Eukaryota > Viridiplantae > Streptophyta > Magnoliopsida > Asparagales > Iridaceae > Iris > Iris pallida. Next base: position 16,296,016 of record JANAVB010018993.1, on the reverse strand, counting down.
TCCTCCGTGCCCTCGAAACGGCGGGGGTTGTACTTGTAAAACCGGGCTGACGCTCCTGAATCAGTTCTCACTCCTCTTTCCAAAGCCGTCTGTAATCCTTGGTTGAGTAGTACATTCTGCTCTTGCAACTGAGCGTGCATGCGCTGCTGGGCCAACATCTGGTGTTGCTGAGTAGCGATCATTCCTCTCTTGATCTCCAGAAGGGCTGGTGTGTCCACTTGGGTAGGTGGAACTGTTGGTGGAGGTGGAACATCCGGATACTGCGATCCAGCTGCTAGTTCCACTATCACTTCTTCTTGGGTAGCCTCCTGAGTTAGTACCGGCTCTTGTTGCTGACCAACAGGGTCAGGTTGTCCATGTTGCTGTCCATGTTGTTGCTGTCCAGCTCTGACCGATGCGGACGAAGTGCCCCTAAGGAAAGGGACAAGAGAACAATCAAACGACCGGACATGAAGGATCAATGAAGTCAATGGATACTGGAATGTCAAGCTAGAGTTGAGAATCGACGAATCATGAGATCAAGGAGAAACATGTGTGATTGAGACATCCTATTAAACAAAACACCCCACAAGTCTGAAATCAGACCTGCATGGGCCGCCACTAAAACCTTGTCACGCCCCAGAACCAGAATACTGGAGAGCGGGGGAGTGACTCAGCCAGCTACGTATTACGGGTAGAAGAATACCGTATAATACGATCAATACTGTCTAACCAGACGAGGGGGTGCATACTACATAAAAGTCTTACTATGGTCATTACACATCTATTGTCTCAATCATTCAAACAAGAAACAGAAATATAGAACATGTAAGGTAAAGCAGTAAGGCGTCCCAAACGCTCTGTCAAAATGTTCTTGATATCTGGCTTTACAAAATACAGCCAGATGATGTAGTAAGTATACACAATTGTTATCAGCTGCAGTCTGACTTAATTATAATTATGCAAAAGTAAGTACAAGACAATCCGACTAACATGTCGGTGCCAAACGGCAAGGCATAAACTAGATAACAAAATGAGTGGTGAAGTTAAGGAACCCACTCGAGGCCTCCTGCGATCATTCCTCTAGTATTGACCATCCTGGAGGTGGAAGTACGCTGAGTCCTCGGGAACTGGCTCTAAATCTGGCCATACAAAACCAGAGAGGTTAGACCTCTAATAGCAAGTACCACAAGGGAGCACGACATGAGAACTAAAACCAGTAAGTAAGAGAATAAATAATAGATCTCTGCTTGCTACTAGAACTCACATCACATCAAGACACTTCGAACCAACCTCCCAACCAAATAAGGACAGAAGTTGGCCCGTCATGTCCTGACATTCTGATCATCTCAGTTAGGTAACAGAGTACAGTACACAAACAAATTATCTTGAACGGCCAATCAACTCCTACGGCTTGCTATTATGAGTCCCAAGTTATCCTGGAATAATGCAATTAGGGATTCCTTAGTTCTTACTATGTGCAAGCAAGGCTAGTCTATCCAGTCGATCAATTGGCCCATGCATGAATTAGACGAGTCCTAGCAGGACGCCCGTCAATATACAATATACAATAATAATAAAAGCAGATACTGTTCCCTGCCCGTGTGGCAGATTTACAGTATCTGTGGGAACCAGCCGGCCCGTCGGGTACTACTCGTCCCAAGGGGGCTGCAATGTAAGAATTTGGGAATCCATTCTCTCCATGCAATTATTATTTTATTTAACTTAATAGTCTCTACGTTGAGTGAAATCCCATGCCGTGGATCATGGTCATTCAAATGAGTACTTTCGTACGGGGTACGATATGCACAACTCAACAACGATACCAGTGCGGTTAGGTTGCAGGTCTTACATAGCGTAATGCAACAATCAAATCTATCCACGGTAATCATGCCTTGACCATAAAGTACACATGCTTCTTTTGTAGAAAAATAACTAAATAAATAAATAACTAAATAGATTGAAGCCTGCATGCGCATGTATGTCAATATTCGGGATCAGCCAGTCGAGTACAATAGTTCATAACATGAACGTGTCTCATTCATTTCATTCAATAAGACGACTAGCCAGTCTCTTAGTTCCAATTAGGAACGCATGATCAATTTAGTCAAGATCACAATCATTATCAATGGTGGCAAGGCATGAAAGTCAACTAGCATTCAGTAGGGTCGAGCCTACAACTCTCAGGATTTAATTCTAGTCAATCCGGGTATCTATAACTCAATTCACGACGCATGGTACATCCACGTAACAATCTATAATTAACAGAAATATCAACATATCATGATTATATCAAGTTTATGCAAAAAGGCGTAAGGATATAAAATGGACGTTAAACATCTAATAAGATATCAATATACAGGGCTATAGAAGATCCAGGGTAAGCGGGCTACTCTCATGTCAGCCTACGCTTATGCCAGCGTACGCTCAGGTCAAGCTACGCTCAAGCTAGCGTACGCCCAGGTCAAGCTACGCTCGAGCCAAGCTAGCGTATGGGAGTCATACGCTTCCAAAAGGCAGCGTATGAACTCCATACGACTCTTGACCATTCAAGTCAGCGTATGCAAGTCATACGCTCCCAAGAGGTAGCGTATGAACTCCATACGACTCCTGACCATTCAAGTCAGCGTATGCAAGTCATACGCTCCCAAAAGGTAGCGTATGAACTCCATACGACACACGCTTCCAAAAGGTAGCGTATGCAAGACACACGCTTCCTAAAAAGGCAGCGTATGGATTCCATGCTGCGCTAAAGAGCGCGCACAGCTCAGTGACGTAGCTAAAAAGCTAGCATACACTACTCACTGTCTTCTCCAAATAGCAAGAACTCTATAGTTGTACCCCAAGGCTTCAAAAGTCCATAACTCTGTCAAAATAAGTCCGAATCCAACTTTTCAAAGGTCAAAATTGGGTAGGATGAACTGCTCTACAACATAGAACCATCAAATCTTGAGAACAAAGGAGTTTGCTAGATCAAAACCCATAGACAACCGAAAATACAATAACTTAGATCTACAAGAAATGAACCAATGAAATCGAAAATACTAAGCACTAAACTCTCTTAGAATCATGAGAGGAAGAATATTGAACCATAAAATATGGTCCTCATGTAGAACAAGATGTACTTGCCTAGTTGGTAGGTGGAGAGAGTAATGAAAGGAAGAGGAAGAAGTAATGGTGAAGAAGGAGTGAATGAGGAGAGAGAAGGGAGAGGGTGGCTTTAAGTAGCAAAGGGGGTGGTAGGTGGGAGTTGGGCCGGGTTCTTAATGGGTCGGGTTCTTAAGGGGCTCATCCAACCGAAAATAAAACTAAAGCAGAGAAGTAAATTGCAGGAAATAAAATACAGAAATAAATTACGGAAAATTAATTGCAGGAAATAAATCGCAGGAATTAATTATCATGAAAATTAAAGAGCAGCTAATTAATCAACATAAAAATTTTAAAGAGCAGATAATAGAATTGCAGAAAAAATAAAGTGCAGAAAATAAAATGCAGATAATTAATTAACATGAAGTTATAGGAATTTAAATACAGGATACTACATGATAAATACTAAATAAATACATTCAGAAAATATACGTATTAAAATACGCATTCCGGGAACGGGGAGTGACAAGAAGGGAGACGACGTCGATGGGGCGAGGGCGACGACTGGATTAGGTTAGGGATTTAGGGTTGGGTTTATGATTAGGGCTTGTGTCCAAGTGTCGGACACGAGGACGGTGATGAGGTCCGGGATTGTCGGACAACAAGAAGAGAATGAATGTATATGTAAAGAAATAACCTATTGGAAAGACACCCGGGGTCGGACCCGAGGCCGTCACGGCTGACACGAGGATGGATGGAACACCGACACGAGGCACGTATATTTTTGGAGAAAATTGTTGTGGATGAATAATGAATTGGAGGAGTACCTACCTATTTATAGGATGTGGGAATTCCCAATTGGATAAAGGTTAGGAGTAGTTTAAACCCAATTTAGATAATTCCTAATTTAATTTAAAATCAATCAATCCAAATCCAAATATAAATCAAATTTAAATCTAATTAAAATTTTGGTTTAAAATCAATGGGATAAATCAAATTTCAAATATTTAACTATTTAAATAAATCCAAAAATTAAATCAAGATTTAAATGGCTACAATAACTTCCAAATATATTTTTCAAAATACCAATAATAATAATTTTGAAAATAATAAATATTTTTAAATATCATTTTGAATAATAAAATATTAATATTAATAAATCTCGAAAATTTATATTTTTTATTTAAAATAGACTAATAAATAATTACCAAATATATGTATGCACTAATAATGCATACATGATTATGCTTTTTCTAATATACAATAAAATATTATTTATGATTAATAACTGCTAAAAACAAAAGGTCTTTTATAGCAAGAATAATAATTATATAATATTTTGAAAGTGTATAATAAAATAGAAAAATATTTTTCTAAAATATGTACGCTCGCACATATTCGCATTCGATAAGCAAAAAATAAAATTTTGTGCACGACGTACAATATGACTACGCGACGTACAATACAAATAAATAAATAAAAATTAATCAGTACCAAAATCAATAAAAAAATAGTAGAAATTTAGGGGTTTTACATGTCCCCTGGGGCGGTGGTGGTAGCATCCCCTGAACTCCTGGGGTAGTCCTCGGAGCTGGTGGAGGAGCACCCCCAAAAGTTGCAGACGGGCCTACCTGAGCTGGAACAAGAGGCACTGTGGTCCCTGGGGCCTGCTGAGTCGGACGAGAAGTAGCAGACCTCTCAGTGGTATCCCTAAGACCAGAGCGCTGCGATCGTGTCTCCACCATCCTGAAGACAGATCAAACAAGGAATCAATTACTGAAAAAGAAGCAAAATTATCAAAGGAGGACAGTTGTTTTCAAAAGGAGACAATTAACAGCAAGAATTGATAAGAGTTTTCCTAATGTAATTGAGTACCTTAACTTATATCTTATATCCTACTGCAGGTTGTAATGACACTCTAGTTCGAGTACCACTACGAAATCACACTAGTTGTGATTGGACCTGCATGGGCCACCACTAAAAACGTGTCATGACCCGCACCCAGTGAAAGGGCACGAGAAGTGAATACGTCCAGCCTACGCCGCAGTATCGACGGTAGAACGTTGTCCTGAGTCACAATCTCTAACACAGTCTAGAATAAGCTCCGAATGGAGAGTAAATAATAAGTAACTCAATCACAACACTAAGATAAAATAGAAGAATAAATCTCGGGAGAGTCACAGATATAATAAAAGTCTAGGTGTAAACCACCAGAACAAAATTCAAGTACAACTCATAATATCTCAAATAGAAAGACAATAAAATACTAAGTCTCAGCTAGACTATAGGCAAGTCCTCAGCGACTGCTGGATCCTCCTGAGGATCCATGTCACCGGTGTCATCTAAGCCAATACCATAATAAGTAGGGCAGAACTCTTCATCATCACCTGTAAAAATTTTAACATGCCCAATCAGGGCCGAACGAGCACATATCTCTCACAACAGTTCATATCAGGATTGGACATATAAAGCAAGCTATAGAAAACTATACATGAATCGCTGTAAAAAAAATCAACAAGAGAGAGACTATAAGGTGAGATATAATATGATAAATAGAGAAATTTAACCATCTACGTGATTAGAGCTTGAATTGGTTATGTAAACAGTTTGGGTTGCACATGGATAAACTATGGAGTTACACATGGATACCTACTGGGGATAATGATCACATAACCAACTACACTCTTCCTGCCCCCAATCAATACACAAGGATCAAGACATGATCTGTTATTGCACATGGATAACAATTACTTTATACATGGGGCTCATATGGTCATGAGTGTACATGAATAACACATTAGTGCATATAGATAAATATGAATACATAGAGTACATGATGGCCACGATAAAGTACATAAACATGATATACTCGATGTATCTGAGGGGATAACATCGCATGTAAAGATCCAGAGGGTACTAATCCGTGTGAACATCGTGTCAGCATCAAGTATACTAGTCTATAACAAGAGAACATATCCAAAGAAGTATGAAAAGATCCAGAGGGTACTAATCCGTGTGAACATCGTGTCAGCATCAAGTATACTAGTCTATAACAAGAGAACCTATTTAAAGTATACACATGTCACAACCAAGTCTACAATATCAAAAGAAATAGCTACAATGCAAGACTACATGCTTCTAGGTCCCTTTTGGTCAAAGTCAACCCTCGGTCAACTCTGGTCAAACCTGGTCAATGCTGGTCAAACCTGGGTCAACTAGTCTGTAATGTTCCTATTTTGAAATACGTATATGACCGTATTATTGTATTTCAAGGATTTTAAAATTTGGGTATTGTTAAAATTTTGTTTGAAATTATTGGAGGTGAATTTTATTGTATTGTTATTATTAATTTTCTTGTTCCAAATCTACCCTCCCAAAATATCTAACCTAACCCCCTCTCTCCTCACTCAAATCACCCCTCATATCACTCACCCACTCCCTCTCTCCTCCCACACCTTTCCCTCTCTCACCTCTCTCTCTCCCGAAATCTCCCCTCTCTCTCTCTTCTCTGGAGAACCCCTCCAAATCCCCTCTCTCTCTCTCTCAGCTCTCTCTCTTCTTTACTCTTCCTTCCTCTCCCCAGTCCCCTTTCCGAGCTCCCCCTCTCTCCTCCCTCACTCTCTCTCTCTCTCTCGCTTCCTGTCTCCTCCTCCTCCCCACTCGATCTTCGACCCTCCCTCCATCACCGGCCACCTTCCCCACCAGCACTGCCACCACTTCGACCAGTACCACCACCATCATTGTCTCCTCCACCATCATCGTTGTCTCCGCTATCAGCCGCCACCACCACGACTTCCAGCCACCGCCGCCACTACCATCGTCTTCTTCTCCTCCTCCTTTGCCCCCTCTTCCAGGAGCCGCGTCGCCGTCGTCTCCACCCTCTCCTCCGCGGCCCTCGGCCTCCCTCTGCCGCGACCACCACCACTCGTGGCCGTCGTCCTCTTCCCGGCCTGCCTGGCCGGAGCTCTTCTTCCTGCTGTTGTTCTTCTCTGTCGCGAATCTGTCCCAGCCCGACTGACCCCGGTAAGCTCCTCCGGCCTCCTCTCTCTGTCTCCTCCCCTCCGCCGGAGCCTGGCCGACCCCGACGGCTCTTCCCCTTCATAGATCTGCTCCTTCTCTCCCTCTTCCCTTCTGTCCGACGAGCCGCCCTGCCCCGTCGCGAGCGCCGTACCAGCCTCGAGCGACGGGACGCCCTTGGGCCCCGTGCTGCTCGAGCAGCGAGCCAGCCTCGGGCTGCGTGCTCTTCGGGCCACGTGCCTCGATGCACGTACTGCCACGAGCAGTGCGATGCTCGGTCCACGTGTGCCGCATTCTGTACGTGCCTCGGTTTGCGTGCGCCTCGATTTGTGCGCATTCTTGGTTTTCGTGCACCTAGATCTACGTATTGCCTTGGGCAGCGGGATGCCTCGAGCCCTGTGCTGCCTCGGGCAACGTGCCATCTCGGTTTGCACACGTCTCATTTTTTGTGCCTCGGCCTTTATGCCTTTCTTGATTTTCGTACTGCATCGATTTGCGTGCGCACCTCGATTTGTGTGCCGTATCGATTTACGTGTTCCTTGGACTTTGGGTCGTTTCGATTTACGTGCTCGTCTTAATTTGTGTGTCGCATGATTCGTGGACCATTCTGATATTCATGATTTTTTCGATCTACGTATATGTCTCGATTTACGTGTACGTGTTTCCCGTTCATCTCGATATTTGTGCTATCTCGATATTCATGTCATCTCGATTCTCGTGCGCATCTCGATATACGTACACGTCTCGGTTTACGTGTCCGTATCGATCTGCGTACCTCGATTTTCGTGCCATATCCCTGCACTGCTTGCGGGACCCACACGGTATAGCCTCCTGCCATCCCCGGTGATTTCTCATATTATTTTATTGTTTGGTGCTAATGATTGTTTATTGTGTGTTCTGAGGATCTCGATTGGCGTGCTAGCTTGGATCGCGGCTGTCGAAGACTTGCTTACCTAGCCGAGCCCTCTAGGCAAGTATCCCTTGCTCATCGATGGCTCTTGCCCTCTCTCCTGGATTTTATTTTATTTAATTAATTGTACTTGTAAATTTTATAACCATGATTAGTGTAGCCTAGTAGCAGAACTGCCATGATGATAACTTAGGATAGCTTGGTCCAATACTGGGGTAGACCGTATCGGGCAACTCGGATGGGTCATCCACACCTCCGATGACACGAGCACGACTCACATGTATGGATTGTCCCTGTATGCCCCGTGTCCGACTCGCGGTCGGGTGTCACTACCACTTTTCTAGCTTGGGGGTATTTTATCATTTTTAAAATTTTGTGAATTATTTGGAATTATTAGTTATTATTTGGGTTTATTATAATTAATATGATTTTTGGTGATTTTTAGGAGAATTGATTTTGGGCCTATAGTTGACTTTGACTTGTGTTGACTAGAAGACTAACCTAGTGACTAATCTAGGTTATGGCCACTTAGTTAGGTTAAGTAACCTTGGTTTGACCTATCTTAGTGAGGTTTAAGTCATTGGAACTAGTTAGGAGTGATTTGGAGTTGATTAGGCTAAAATGGCTTATGACTAAATAAGTCATGCCTAATGACTTGAGGCTTATTAGCCCATAGGCCCACACCATGAACCAACCCTAACCATAATCAGTCCATGGCTGGACACTTAGCCTCCCCCATCCTATTTAATACCCTCCCAAAGTTAGGGCTAGCCTCCATTAGGTGTTCTTGCCAAGTTTTAGAAAGAGGTAATTCTCCATCTTCTAAAAATCCTAGTAAATCCATTTTAATTCCTTTTTAACCCAAACAAATTGCATTGGGTTCTAAATTCTTCCTACTTTCTATTGGCATCAAGTGTTCTCAGATTTGGGAAGCTTTGGAGGAGTTTCACCATTGTGAAGAACATCACTCATTGAGCTTTTTGGAGGATTTTGATACATAGAGGTAACTTCCTATATTCACCATAGAATCCTGAGATTTTTGCATCATTAGGAAGCCCTAGACCTAACCTAACAGTAGGAATAGGAAACCCTAAGTTTTCGTGTCGTTTTCGTGTCCAATCTGGACACGTACCAGTGTCCTGTGCTTGGTGTTTGTGGAAATGCCACAGTAAAACTTTTCGTGTTATTTTTTATTTGTGTTTGAATGAAAAATCATGTTTTGGTGTCGCTTATCCATTTCTGTAGCTCTCAGTTGATTTTGTGCTTGTGTCGTGTCGTTTGGACACGCGTGCACACGGCCTCGCGCGCGGCCTGGGGGATCCCCTGCTACTCGGGGTCCCCACAGGAGACGTGTCTTAACACAAAATTTTGTGGGAACATTGGGGCACTGTCTGTCGTCACTCTCTCCAAGTTTTACGAGATTTCGTGGTCTGGATTGGGAGATATCGGCCGTGCACGGGGTATCCACTGTTCGGCGCACAGTATATACTTAGCCACTGATACGGCTTTGGTTTACGGACACGGCGACACGAGGACACGTTTCAGGCACTTAGACACGAGCATCTATACCTAGTCTAGTTGGGGACACGAGCACGAGGCCTGAGATGGCCTGTGTCGGGTGCACGACACGCGTGCACACCCGCACGACGCTGTCCAGTGTGTGTACCCAGTTTACCCGATTTTGGGTTTAATTGTACTGGACACGTTTGTGTCCATCTTGGTGGACACGAACAGGTTGTGGGACACATATATGATGTGTTTATACACTACCAACCTCTGTTTTTGAATTTTATATTGTTTTGACTTGTAAATTCTCGAAATACCCATTTTCCTGATACTTTGAAACCTGAGAATTCCAGTTTATATATGTTGAACTTGCCATCAATTTTAGACCTATTTAATACTATTACATATTGGTTTTAGCTCCTAAATCATTTCTCCTATATGTAGTCTAGCTATGGTATGAATTTGGGGTGAATTGCATTGAGGATTGGGATCGAAATGTGGTTGTGAATGATTGGGACCAAACTGTCAATAACAGGATTATTTCCTGCATTTCCAGTTTCTTGGGATGAACTTTGGCAACTTTTCAAACTCTAAATTATACTGTTAGTTATAGGTTTTAGTCTCTAAATTAGTTCTTCTATATGTAGTCTAACTGTGTGTATGATTATGGGATTGTTTGATTGTTATTTGAAGTCTAAATGGGGTTTTGAATTAGTAGGCCCAAACTATCAAAACTGAGACTGTTATTTAATGATTTGGTTTCCTTTCCTATTGTTTCCTAAAACTGAACTGTACACTGGATAACCCCCCACTCCCCACTGTCCAGTTTTGGACTGAGCACCACACACACCATTGCACTCAAGCTTACACACACACAGTTTTTCTGAAATTGAGCTTCCCTCACCTAAACACTTCTTTCACTGTCACACACATTGCATACTCTTCTCTTCACACACACAAACTTTTATGTTCAGTCACTCACCCTACACACATGTATTCACTGTACACAAGTCTCACAACACTCTCATGTGACACTCACACACACACCCCTCTATTTATATCCTATTATATATGTATGTAATATATATATATATATATATATATATATATATATATATATATATATATATATATATATATATATGTATGTATAATGCTAACTCTAGTATATGTGACTATATGTATAATGCAAGTTGTGTTTTTCTATACAAGTTATTAATGTGTTGTGGGTATGTAGAATGTGAATATCTAACTATGTAGGGATACCACATAGGCATGTATGGTATATGATGGGGTACTTAGAAATTGTGTTATCATTGTATTGTGTGATGTTAGACTTGTATTCTAGTTTATAGCTAGTAGCTATGTTGTGATATAGCTAGTATAGGCTTGCATAGCCTTGTAAGGGTTTGTGCTAGCTAGTGTAGGTTAGTTTAGACTAGTATAGACTTGTTTAGCCTAAAATGACTAGTTTGACCTAATTTAGACTTGGTTGACCTAGTTTGACCATAGTTGACTTAGGTTGACTCGTTGGTTGACCAAGGTTGACCAAGAGTTGACTTTGGCCTAGATTGACCTAGAATCAGGTAGAATGTATAGTAGGACTTCATTTTACCATTTTGGACTTGTTGTGACTTGTGCTATTCTGTTTAGGAGCCAGACACCACTCCTCGGACAGTACTTTCATATTGGACACTCAGATACCAGGCGAGTACATTCTCTGATCATTTCATATCCTGCTTAGAATTATTTCCTGCATTAAATTACTTTACTTGTGCTGTCACGACATTATCACGGATTAGTACTATACGGATCTTGTACTCCTGTGCTTTCACCCTACGTGTACAACTTTTTAGTGTAGATCATGTACAACTCTATAGTGTAGATCATGTACAACTCTGTAGTGTAGATCATGTACAACTCTGTAGTATAGATCATGTACAACTCTGTAGTGTAGATCATGTACAACTCTTTAGTGTAGATCATGTACAAATCTGTTCCGTTCACATGTGCTATCCTGTACTCTGACTCACTAGCCACTGTTAGTTCCTTACTTATAGTAGATATTTCTATTACAGTTTTCTCTCTCTGTTTACATACTGTATTCTTCAGCACCTGTATCTTACTTTACTGCATGATTATATTTTCTAACATGCTATGAACTGTTGAGATGTACTGTACTCGCTCCTGTCCTGACTGGACCTGTTGAAAATATTACAGAGGAGGAGGCTGGTCTGGATACTTACTACGGGGCAGCCTTAGATGACACCTGCGAGCTGGACTCTCAGGAGGACCCAGCTCTAGCTGAGGATATCACCCCGATTGCCTAGACTAGATTAGTTAGGCTTATTATCTTTTATGTAGTCATGAGACATGTTTTAGCTAGACTTTATTTGGAGTTCAGAGTTGTATATATTCTTTCATTCTGTATCTGAGACCATGTGCTTCTGGATATTGCTGGGATTATCTTAGACTACTTTTCATCTATTAATTTCCTTGAGTTCTATTTCATATCGTGCTATCTCTTCCTTAGTTGTGATTGAGTTTTACTGCTATGTCATCCCCATTCGGGAAGTATAAACTGTTTAGATATATATTGTTAGATGTATGTTGACCTAGGACAGCGTTCTACCGCCAACACTGCGGCGTAGGCTGGGCGTTGTTACGTTCTCGTACCCTCACAGTGGGTGCGGGTCGTGACACATTTTTAGTGGTGGCCCATGTAGATCTAGATTAGAAGTGTAGTGGCATTCGAATTAGAATATCACTACAGCCTGCAGTAGGATATAGGACAATAATTTTTTTAGGTACTCGATCACATTAGGAAAAATTCTTTTATTGCCATCTAAATCCTTTTGTCATCTGATCCTTTGAATTATAATTGTCCGTCTTTGTTATTTCGCTTCTTTCTCAGAAATTGATACTCTTGTTTGTCTATCTTCAGGATGGTAGAGACTCGATCGCAGCGTGCCACTCATGAGGATGCTATAGAGGGGACTGCTACCTCTCAACCAGTACAGCGAGGCCAGGGGACTGCAGCTCCTGCCACCTCTGCTCGTATTGAGACCTCGGCAGTAGAAGCAGGGGGTATGCTTCCATCGGCTCGGAGGCAGGACCCAGTCATTCCAGAGGATCCTTTCCAGCAGCCACCTGCAAGGACAGTGGACGCAGTGCAGCTGCTAGCCTTCTTTCGGCAGTACATGGAGGGTCAGCAGACCCAGTAGCATAGACATACAGCGGAGCTCACTCGAGGCATTGAGCTGGCAGTGACTGCAGTAGAGAGAGTCATAGCTCAGCCAGCGGCAGTCCTGCAGCCGCACCAGCCACGGAAGAAGGGCATCCAGGACTTTCAGAAGATGCACCCTAGAGACTTCCGGGGGACAGAGGGGATCTTGTATGCCGATGAGTGGATCGAGCATATGGAGGAGATTTTCAGATTGGCTGAGATTCCGACGAGGCTCCAGATAGAGGCAACGGCCAGCATGATGTAGGATCTGGCCCGTACCTGGTACCAGACCGACCCGAGGGTCGGCACAGCAGGACAGACTTGGGCAGCGTTCAAGAAGCTGTTCAAGAAGAAGTTCTTTCCAGACGCAGCAATGGGGGCCCTCGAGACCCAGTTCGAGGCCCTAGTCCAGGGGAGCCAGTCCGTGGAGGAGTACGCAGGAGAGTTCTGCCACCTGAGCAGATTTATGGATGACTTGTCCGAGACGACGAAGGCCCGGAGATTCCGGAAGGACTTGGTAAAGGAGGTCAAGTCCTACACCAAGAACGCCCGCAGTGCTACATTTAAGAAGATCCTGGTGGACGCACTAGCTGCAGAGGATGATCTTGAGCTTAGGCTCAAGAGGGGACGAGACTCCCAGGGAGGCAGCAGTAGCGGAGGACCGGCCAAGAGGCCGCACTTTCAGCAGCAGCACCACCAGCATCAGAGGCAGTTCCGGCCGCAGCCGTTTTAGCAGAGGCCAGTTCACCAGCAGCAGTTTCAGCATCAGGCACCCAGGCACCAGGCAGTCAGTTGCACCTTCTGCAAGAAGCCTGGGCATGTCTTCAACGAGTGCAGAAAGAGGCTCGGGAGGTGTCTTCTTTGTGGAGCGGCAGATCACCAGCTGAGGGATTGTGCTAGGTCTGGGGGACGAGTAGCCCAGGGAGGAAGAGCCAGAGCAGCAGCAGGCCAGCAGAGGGGACCAGCCCTGCCGATGCAGCAGCAGAGGTTCGTCCAGCACCAGCAGCAGGCCAGGGGAGGCCAGCAGGGGGGAGCTTTCGCCATGGCAGCAGAGGATGCAGAGGCGATTGGAGAGCTGATTGCAGGTTCGATCCTTCTCGACTCCAGTCCAGCATTTGCATTATTCGATTCTGGTGCTTCGCATAGCTTCATATCAGTATCTTTTACGATTAGATATGGTATCATAGCTGAATCGTTGCCTAGGACTTACAAGATCACGACCGGGGGTAGCATTATCCTCGTGAGTGATGTTTGTAAGGGTCGGAGAGTAGTTTTGGGAGGACGTGAGTTGGAGGTGAGCCTGTTCGTAATGTCATTGCCAAACTACGATATAGTACTAGGCATGGATTGGTTGAGCAGGAACCACGCCAACATTGATTACAAAGGGGGTAGAGTTCTCTTCAGAGCGTCGGAGGAGCCAGAGTTCGAGTACTCCAGACGTCAGGCAGAGCAGAGCAGCGGAGTCTTCTGTGGAGTCTCGGTCGAGGAGCAGACGATTCTGTAGAAGCATGGAATTTCACAACCAGAAAGCCCATGCGCCAGACACTACATGCGCCAGAACTCAGATGAAGAACTTCACAGCAAAGTCAATAACTATAGACATTTGAAGAAGGACTTTTTATTTATATATAAAAGTCTATTACATGTCTAGAAAAGGTTGTACAAAGGAGAATTCCTACAAAGGAAAGAGCCTAAGTCTACAGCCAGCGGCCATCATGCGCCTTCAGATAAGCGCAGCAACCACCACCAGATAGGCGCAGCATCACTATGCGCCACCAATGAGGCGCAGCAGATATCATGCGCCTCCATCCAGGCGCATCCCATCATCTCTTCAGCACCTCAGTTATGTGCATCCCTTCAGCCAAATTCTTCCAGCCAGGCTCACCTGGCCGAGCAGAGCCCAGTTATGTGCCGCTCTTCCAACCAGGCTCGCCCGATAAATGCTTCGACACAAAGCATTTAACCCTCTGGCTGGAACCAAGGAAGAGAAGAGCACCGCAAATGCTGTGGCCAGGGGAGGCTTCGAAAGATCCTCCAAAGCCGAAGGAAGACCGTGATCGAAACCATGGCTAAAGGAGCAGCTTTCGACACGATCAAAGTGGGGAAACCCCACTTTGCAGGAAGAGAGAGCCTTGCACCGCCATTCCGATCTACGGCTCTTCCGGAATAACGGAGACGAGGCTCGAGCATCCTTATCTTTGGATGCAACAGGCACCTTCCGCCTGCCTCAGAAGCCCTCGACTCCGTCTTTTGGATGTAACAGTCACCTTCAAGTGCATCAAAGATAACACAGCGTCTCATCTTCACCCTCGGGAGCACTTCGTCAGCAGAATGCACCCGTATGTTCAAATTCATATTGGAAGTACGTGAGGGAATGAGAAGCAAATCTTCTCTCCATGCCACTATTTATAGGCCGGGCAGATCAAACCCACGCACCAAGTGGATGGCCCTCCGAATTCCGTGCAATGAATTTACATTAAATGGATGAACCGGACGCCTCGAATTCAGCCAAACGGCTATTTATAGCACTCGAAGAGCGAGACAGCCGCATCATTAAAAGACATGTCCGATGCGCCAGCCAGACAGCGCATCACACGGACGCGCCCTTCGGCGTCAGACGCATCACACAGACGCGCCCTACAGTACTCGGCGCATTACAGAGGGTGCGCCCTCACACATCTCCATACCGAGTGGAACGCCAACCGACGCGCCCACTCAGCTGTCCATCGAACGTCACCAACATTAAATGCTGAACTGACAGAGTAGGCAGCACGCCTCCCAAAGTCTGAACAGTTGACAGCTTTTCAGAAAACGAAGCGTCGGCAACGTCAGCATCATCATGACCTTGTTCCGACGGCTACTGCCACGTGGCCACTCCACCATCAGCATGCGCCTCTACGGCCATGCGTCCAAATCAGCATGTGCCTCTACGGCCATGCGTCCAAATCAGCATGCGCCTCAAAAGCCATGCGCCTCAGACTGCTCTCTGATCCCAAAAGACAGAAGGAAAGTCGCCTGCATGCGCCTCAAAAGCCATGCGTCCCAAATGGTTTGTAACTCCTAAAGGTTATGAGCCGCAGCCTCCTCCTGCGCCCAATCCAAGGCGCAGCCCACCAGATCACTCCTCTCCACCAAATCCGAGATCTTCGAACCATGAGTCGACGACACGTGTCTTTTGACTCAACTCGTCCAAGATTTCAGCAACGGAAAGATCTTCTCTCTGCTACGTGCCGGCTCACAATAGCAGTATGAAGAGTTCTCCCCCTCGATCAGGGCGCAGCATCCATGCGCCTCCATCAGCAACCTCCACGTGGCGTTCCCACACCGGCGCATCCTACATGCGCGCATGAGCAGCCAGCCTGCAAAACTATAAATAGAAGGGTCATCTCCTTCACACACACACACAAAGACTCAGAACAGAAGACTCACAACACAGAGAGAATCACCGAGAGGCAGTTCTAGACACTCAACGTCTTCCTCCTCTCAGCAAGCTCCAGCACCCAGAGCAATCCACACCTTCAGAGAACCGATAACCGTCGTCAGCCGGTCAACGGAGTCAACGCATTACCACTCGCTCCATTGGCACTAAGGACCCAGCTTAAACAAAAGTGTACTCCTAGGACTACATCTAAGTCCTACATTGTAACACTGTTCTGTTTGTATTAAGATTTCAATCAAAACAATTTTAATGGCAAACAAGTTGGCGACTCTGCTGGGGACCTCTTTCTCCTCTACCGAGAAAGTCGTGTCACAGGCCGACGACGTGAAGGTGGGCTCCTCCCACAAGACGCTGGTAGTGCGCCTCAATCAACAGGCATACGAGGAGTTCATTTCTGAAGGAAGTGCGAGTCCTTCGAAGCGGTTGTCGAAGCCGAAGAAGACCCGCGCAGTCTGGGTACGCAAAGTCGACGCCTCGGGCACCACCGTTGAAGGGGATGCGCCCGTCCAGCCTTCCCTTCCTGTTGACGTCCTCAGCAGTCAAGGTGCGCCCGCTGATGCAGCGCATCTCTCGGGGAAGCGTGCGGCTGACCACGTTCCCCAGCCATCTTCCTCTCAGGCGAGGAAGATACGTCGACGGAGCAGGGGCGCAGCCAATGCCCCGCGCATTACTTCTGATGCGCCACAAAGAGCCTCTGTCTTTGACAGACTCACTCGCTGTAACGGCGAGGAGAATTTGGATGCTGAGTACTATGCGCCCCAGCGGGCTGGTACGAAGAAATCCAAGGCGGTACGGGCCATGCGCCACAAACGTGCTATGCCAGCAGCCGGCCAGAGGTACGCGCTTACAATCACGCGTGCTGCCGATGGCAAGCTGTACAAGGTTGACTCAAGTGCTCCTGCACCGACAACGAGTCGACCTTCAAAGTCCTCATCTTACTTGGGCGCATTCACTGCGTGCACAACCAAGCCGAGAGAGGCAAACTCAGTGGTCTTGAACTCCCGCGCCTCCTCTGGTTGTGCGTTTGAGGTCCGTTCAAGTCACTTCAAATGCTGTGGTTCCCCCACTGCTGATCGTGATGCCTGCTTGGTATTAGATCAGGGGGCGCAGCACTCACCCGACCACCCCGGCGCTTGGCCCTGCCATGCGCCTGAGAGGGGTGTGAGGGTAGCACTCTCCTCCAACGACTTGCGCAACGTGATCACTCACAAGCGCCGGTCAGGAGAGCTGACCAACAAGCACGATGCGCCTCTCACGGGGCACACTTGTGCAGTGGTCACCATCAACTGCTGTTGCAAAACGGTAGTACCGCCAAAGCAGTCGGTCTTCCAACGGCTACAATCATCGACACCCCTCCGACATCGCCTTGGGACAAAGGTGTCAGCAGAAGAGGAACTAAAGATTGCGTCATGCAACGTGATCTCCAATTCCTCATCTGTCCGGAAGACGACTGCCAATTCCTCGTCTTCATCTAAAAGCCAGTCGAGGAAAACCAAGGCAGCTGTCACAACCTCTGGGGTGTTCGAAGGCACTCGGTCAAGGAAGAAGTCCTTGGAGGAAGCTGGGGGTAGCCAGACCCTTGTTCAGCCTCCTTCCGAAGACGAAGATGTCCAAAGCACAGCTGCGGCGGATCTTCATCAAGGCGAAGATGGCCTCCCTGAAGCCCCTCAAAATGACGATGTCCTCCAGGACACCGCCGGGGGTAGTGCTGAAAACGAAGAGGCCCTTCAAGAC
Organism: Iris pallida; assembly: GCA_029216955.1. Classification (NCBI taxonomy): domain Eukaryota; kingdom Viridiplantae; phylum Streptophyta; class Magnoliopsida; order Asparagales; family Iridaceae; genus Iris; species Iris pallida. The sequence continues at coordinate 16,278,118 of JANAVB010018993.1, read as the reverse complement.
AGAGCTGAGGGCAGTCAGGCCCTTGCAGATGCGCCTGTCGAAGACGAACTCCAGAATGTGGCTGGGGGTGGCCAAACACCAGGAGAAGTAACTCCCCCACATGAGAGTGAGGCTGAGAGCGAAGTCTCAACTAATCCATCCACTTCCGGCCGTGTCATGACAGTATACATGACCGGGAGTGATCTTGAGGCTGATGCGCCGCCACAGGACATTGTCCAGCGCATAGACTCGTTAGAGGGAGGACTCAAAACTCTCTCTGCCTCAATGTAAGCACTGACTCAAGCAGTGTTTGAGATGCGGTCGGCCTTGATCAGGACACCTTCAAATGGTCCCGACCCAGGAGCTAATGGAGAGTCGAGTGTACCCCTCCAGCGGACACCCTCAGACACAGAAGCACCCCGGACATCGGAGCCCTCAAACGCTCCACTCCAGGTGGTACCTCCTTCCCCGGCTCCTAGCTCCACGGAGGACGTGGTCGAAATGATCAAAGATCTGCGGGAGCGCTTCGAGTCCAAGAACAGGCAGGAGGAACGCCAGAAGATGGGCATTCCCCAGCCTTATCCACTTGAGTGGAACAAGGTGGTTTATCCCCCAAAGTATAAACCACAGACACTCACGCCGTATGACGGGAAGGACTCTCCACGACGGTACTTGACGTACTTCCAGTCGCAGACAGGGTATCTTCCGAAGGAGGACGCGCTCCTCACCAGCATCTTTCTTGGGGCCCTGAAAGGGGTGGCGTATGACTGGTACTGCAGCCTCCCCGATAATTCTATATCGTCCTTCGACGACCTGACACGCCTCTTCCTCGACCGCTTCTACGACGGTGGGAAGGACATGACGATGGCGTCTCTCATTGAGATACGCCAGAAGGACAAGGAAACGGTTCGGGCATTCATCGAACGCTTCCGTCAGGCCTGCTTCAGGTTACCTCCAGGCATGCCAGAACATGCGCTACTCTCCGCTTGCAGTATGAACATGCTACCTGCAGTAAAGCTCTGGCTTAACTCTACTCCCCCTCCCGATTGGAGCTCCCTAATCATTGAAGCTGAAGCCGCAGAGAAGAAGGCGGCCAATGCACGTCTTCTGGGTGTTAGCTTCCCCGCCTTTGACGATAAGGGGAAAAAGTCCGCAACCAACAATTCCGGACGAGAAACAAAGGGGAAACAGGCATTGACAGTTAATGCCTCGAAGGGCGCATCGGCGCCTACTCAAAAGCCTCCATTAGCACCGAGACCCAAGGAGGTTTATTCATTCAATGATGATGACACCCTGCAACTCTTTGAGATACTGAAGCAGGGTGACAAGATCAAGCTTCCGGACCCGAAGCGGCCCGATGAAGTCGGGAAGGTGGACAACCCAAGGTACTGTCACTACCATCGGTTTGTCGGACACCCGACTAAGGACTGCTACGTCCTCAAAAATTACATCCAGCGCATGATCAATGCGGATGTAATTTCCGTCGATTACGAAGAGAAGACGGTGTCAGCTAATGTGGTGTCACTACAGTTTGGCACCTTGCCGCCGACTACCACACAAGATGGCGTCGTCCCCATCCCTAAGGCGACAATGGAGGTGGTGAATTTGCCACCCACCCGTGACAATGTGAGTGGACTTGTCCCACTCACCACATCTCGAGGAGAGGTCCTCTGGGTTCACCCCGACCTCGTCTCCGAGGTAACTCAACCGGAGGTACGCCCTACCTCCAAAGCAAAAGGCAGGAAGATCAAGTCTTGTCGCACGGTCTCTTCTTCAGCGGAAGAGGCGCTTCCTGTGCAGACGCGTGCACAACAGAACTCCCAGCCCGGTGAAGCTGCCGCCGAAGGGGTGCCTTCTGGCACCATCCCTGAGGAGGGTCCATCCAAGCCCTCAGCAGCCAATAAACAAAAGCAAGTGGAGGCCCGTTTCGACAGACCTCTGCGGAAAGAAAATGCTTCGGGGCTAGCCAAGCCCCACCATTTTGACATTCTGGCACAACTGGCCAGTACTCCTGCACGCCTGTCTTTGTTCGAGCTCCTGCGTCTCTCTAAGGACTCCCGAGAAGCTCTCTGCGAAGCTCTGAAGGATGCCGAATCCTTTCTCAGTCAGGTCAAGCAGCCTGAAGACCTCCCAACTACTTGTGCACACTGTCATTGTGCGGATGAAGTTATCCCAAACATAACCTTCACCCAACAAAACATGCTGCTCAAGCATCACCGACATAACCGACCGTTGTATTACACAGGGTACATCGGTTCGGTAAAGGTGAGCAGGATTCAGATCGATCCGGGGTCTTCCCTAAGCATCATTCCAAAGGCGCTGCTATCAAAGCTGGGGATCCCAATGTACCGGCTGGCGCCCTCCAATACGACCATCAGTGGCTTCAACGCCAGCAAGAGCGAGCCACTGGGCAAGATCCGGCTGAAGTGTCACATCGGCAGCCTCAAAACTGAGGTAACTTGTTATGTGGTGGATGCCGAGGTCAACTACAACATCTTACTCGGACGACCATGGTTACATGAGTACATGGTGGTGCCCTCCACGCTCCACCAATGCATGAAATATGTATCCACCAACGGCGTCATCCGGACGGAGTTTGCAGATATCGATCCCTTCAAAGGGATTGAGGCCTACTTCACCGACTCTGACTTGTACAAGCCACTTGACGAGGAGGAAGCCAACGACGCCGATGATGAAGCAGAGACGGCAACAGAGCCGGACTTGGAACCCGAAGCGACTCCTGACGTCCCCTTGAAAATCCGTCTGAAAGGGAGACCACCCCAGAAGGCGCCTCCAATGAGCATCAAGCTATCAGGAAAAGCGCCAGCTCGCGAAGCCCCCCTGAAGATACGCCTCAAGGGGAAGCCACCACAAACAGCGGCTCCCCTAGCGATAAAATTACAAGGGAAGGCGCCACTCATCGAAGGCGCAACCGAGGCACCCCTCAAGGTGCGTCTTAAAGGCAAGCCGCCGCAGTCATCCAAGATGCCGGAGAGGGCTCACATAACCCTCTCAGACCCCAAAGTCGGAGCGGTGGAGGACTCTCCTGATCCGGCCCCAGTGCTTACAGATGAGGAGCTTGGCGAATATATCTCTGCCGATGTAGACGCACCCTTCTTCGACAATGTAATCCCACGGGATAAAATCTCGTACTTTATCAATAATAGAGTGTCTTTCAATTATTCTTGTCTTCCACACTGGAATGCCATGTATACATTAGACAACGCTCTACGGTCGTTGCAAACACAAGTAACGACCGTCTACCATAATCAAATAGTCCCGTCTCAAGGAGTCTTCATAGTCCCTCCACGAAGCCGAGACGAAGGCACCATCATCTCGGGCAAAATCGAGCGTCGTCGGAACCTCCCGTCGATCGAGCCCGAACCTGATACCGGCAGGGTACAAGTATATCGATACACAGATGCGGCTAAGCACATCATCCAAAAGATGGGCTACGACCTGAAAAGCAACAAAGGCCTAAACTACGGCAAGGGTCGGCATCTCCCTGTCCGGCTTTCGATGCCCAATGGAAAGCCACAGGATTACTATAATCGGACTCGACGGGGGTTAGGCTATGTCACGCAGCCATCAACTCCAGAGAGTTCAGACGCAGAAGACATAGAACATTCCCACTCATCAGAAGCATCGACGTGGGATTCCGATACCAGTATTGGATCAGTCTTCAGAAAAGTGCTGTCAGCTAACATGACATCGGCGCAGCCTCAGAAAGATGAAGGCGAAGACCAACCGCCGGAACCCTTCGAAGAGGAACCCTGGGCTCAACGCCTAGGAGAGCAATGGGAGTCTCGTTTTGAGTTACGAGAACCTCCCACCGAAGACGAAGTCGAGCAAATCGACCTCGGGGATGGGTCTTCTTCTAAACCCATCTTTATCAGCAAAAGCTTGGAAGGAGAAGACCGAGAATCTTTAGTCCAACTCGCTAAGGAGTATATCGACGTCTTCGCCTGGAGCTACGAAGACATGCCGGGTCTCGATCCACAGATCGCGATGCATAGGTTGAACATCTTACCAGATGCCAAACCTATCAAACAACAACAGCGACGCTTCCGCCCGGACATCATGAACGCTATCGATCAGGAGGTAGACAAACTCTTGACCAGTGGCTTCATCCGTGAGGAACAACACCCAGACTGGGTAGCCAACATCGTCCCTGTCACCAAGAAGAACGGGAAGATACGAGTCTGTATCGACTTCAGGGATCTCAACTCCGCTTGCCCGAAGGATGAATTCCCGCTCCCAATCACCGATGTAATGATCGACAACACATGTGGCTTTGAACGCATGTCCTTCATGGACGGGTATTCAGGCTACAATCAAATCAAGATGTTCCCCGATGACGCAAAACACACGTCATTCAGGACTCCAAAGGGTGTTTTCTGCTACACCGTAATGCCCTTCGGCTTGAAGAACTCCGGTGCAACGTATCAGCAAGCTATGAGCACCATCTTCCGTCAACATCTTCGCAAGACAGTTGAGTGCTATGTTGACGACATCGCAGTCAAGAGCCGCCTCAAAAGAGATCACCTACAGGACCTGAAGACGGTCTTCGATCTCATGCGGGCGCATCAACTCAAAATGAACCCCGCTAAATCCTTTCTGGGGGTTTCTAGCGGCAAATTCTTGGGCTTCGTCATCACAGCGAAAGGCATTCATGTTGATCCTGAAAAGACCAAAGCCATCCTTAACATGGACCCTCCGAAGAACCTTCGAGAACTTCGGGGCCTACAGGGACGTTTGGCATACATCCGGAGGTTCATAGCAAACCTCTCCGGTAAATGTCAACCCTTTACTCAGCTCATGAAGAAGGGAGTCTCTTATGTCTGGTCAGAGGAGTGCCAAAAGGCTTTCGACGACATCAAGGCTTACTTAACAAGCCCGCCAGTCCTAGTGGCACCTGTCGCCGGCAAACCATTCCTCCTCTACGTCCGTGCCATGGATCATTCCCTCGGCGCTTTGCTAGCTCAAAACAGCGATGCAGGCTACGAGCAAGCAATCTACTACCTCAGTCGAACACTCATCGGGGCCGAACACCGGTACAACCCCGTTGAAAAGGAGTGCTTGGCTTTAGTGTTTGCCATTCAGAAGACTCGTCATTACGTCTCGGGCATCTCCCGAGTCAATCCGCTCAGAGTTCTCATGACAAAGCCAGGGTCATTAAACTCCCGGCTGGCTACATGGGCGATCCTACTAACACCATACAATATGGTGTTTGTCCCGCAGAAGGCAGTCAAGGGTCAGGCTCTGGCTGACTTTTTAGCTGCACACCCCATCCCAGAATCTTCAAAACTCTATGAAGACATCCCGGATGAAGTTCAAGAATCAAATGTCACTGAAGGAAGCCCCATTTGGCGGATGTTCTTCGATGGCGCTTCAAGAACGGGCCCCAATGGCCAAATCATCGCAGGAGTGGGGGTAGTCTTAGTCTCCCCCGATCAGCTGGTCATCCAGCGCGCATACTCCCTTTCGAAGCCGTGCTCCAACAATGTTGCTGAGTACAATGCACTCGTCATGGGACTCCAGCTAGCACAACAGCTGGGGGTGGATCATTTGGAAGCCTACGGCGACTCGAAACTCGTCGTAAACCAGATTCGGGGGCAATACGAGGTTCGCCATGAAGATTTGATCCCTTACCATGAAGTTGCATTGAACATCATTTCAACCTTCACTGGGTTCTTCATCGAACATGTACCCCGCCTACAAAACTTGGAGGCTGACGCTCTAGCTAGCCTCGCAGCCTCATTGGCCGCGCCCCTTGGGACTCAACACTATGTCACGGTAACTGGCCGAGACTTGATTTGTCCCAGAAACAAACTTTGTTTGCAAATGGCTCACGCCATGCCGACAAACACTGGGGTTAATGTCCGAGACTGGAGGTTCCCGTTCATCGACTTCGCTGTCTACGGAATCCTTCCAGAGGACCCGAAGGAAGCCGTCTCAGTCAGGAGACGCTCTCTTCGATTCTACTACGATACAGCCACTAAAACGCTGTACCGACGCTCCTTCGACGGGCTTCTCCTTCGATGCCTGTCTAACGAAGAAGCGGCCGAAGCTCTTCGAGAAGCTCATGACGGAACTTGCGGAGCTCACCAACCAGGGCCTAAGTTGCAAGATCGACTGCGACGTATGGGCTACTACTGGCCAACCATGGTTGCCGACGCAGTAGAATATGCTAAGAAGTGCCACGCATGCCAACTTCATGCAGACTTCATACATACACCATCTGAACCTCTACATCCTACAGTCGCCTCCTGGCCATTCGAAGCCTGGGGCATGGACATTGTAGGGCCAATCACCCCTCCTTCAACGAGAGGACACCGCTTCATCCTGGCCATCACCGATTACTTCTCCAAATGGGCGAAAGCAGTCCCACTAGCAGAAGTAAAAAGCTCCAGGGTGGTCAGCTTTATCAAACACCATGTTATTTACCGTTTCGGGGTACCCCGGCGAATCATCCATGACAATGGTCCTCAGTTTATCAGCCACATTTTCAGCAGGTTCTGTGACAAGAATCGCATTCAAAACGTGGCCTCAATCGCCTACAATCCGGCCGCAAACGGATTGGCCGAGGCATTCAACAAAACTATCGTCAGACTACTCAAAAAGGTCGTGTCATCCAACAAACGCGACTGGGACGAAAAGCTTGGCGAATGCCTTTGGGCCTACCGCACAACGGTACGGACCCCAACAGGCAACACTCCATTCTCCCTGGTCTACGGGAGCGAAGCAGTACTGCCTCTCGAGATACAGATACCTTCGCTCCGCGTGGCCATCACAAACGATCTCACAGAAGAAGACAATCAACGTCGTCGTCTGCGGGAATTGGAGGCACTTGACGAAAAGCGTCTCCTAACTCAACAACGCATCGAACTTTACTAAGCCCGTATATCACAGGCTTTCAACAAGAAGGTCAAGCAAAGAACTTTCCAAGTTGGCGACCTGGTTTTAGCAGTCAGAAGGCCAATGGTGTTAACTCACAAGACACCAGGGAAGTTCGAGCCCAAATGGGAAGGACCTTTCATCATCGAGACGGTATACTCAAACGGTGCTTACCGGCTCGCCAAACCCAATGGGGACTTGTTCATGATGCCCATCAACGGCAAGTTCCTAAAGAAGTACTACTCTTGACATCCTCTAAGACATGTATTTCCCCAAATAACCTCTTTTCACAAAATCAATCGCTTCCGGAACCCAGCTGTTCCGTGGCATCCTTCCGTAGAAAGATAACCACGTCCACATTACCTCTGAGTTGTCCCTCTACATCCTACAAAGCGGAACCTTACACTTCGTGAGCTTACGCTATCCTTCATGTTTACCACGTCCACATTACCTCTGAGTAAACATCCCGTACAAGCAACTCCTACGTTGTCGTACATTTGATCGCAGAACTTCCACGTCCACATTACCTCTGAGTTGTTCAGCGTATCCCACAGGATCATTCCTACCACGTCCATAAACACCTCTGAGTAGGAAGATTCTATCATTTGAACCTAATGATTGCCATGTCCACATTACCTCTGAGCAAACATGTTGGTTCCTTTATACTTATTATCTGTACCTAAAAACCAAGGTGCGCAAAAGATAATAGGTCCACATAAATCATCAAGTTCATGAAATTAAAAATGAACACATCAAAGAGATAGTGTATTTCTTTATTTTTAAAAAGGGAGTACAGAAATACGCTATTTCCCTAGCAAGAGTCACAAAAACACACAAAAAAGAAGAGAAGCTACAATCCCCGATCCTCCCCAGGGTGGGATGAGAGTTCTCTGACTCGACGTCTCAGGTCGGCAGTGCGAGTTTTCACAGTCGCCTGGACTCGCAGCTCGGCTTCTTGACGCATTAACCCGACAGCCTCAGCAGAAGTTTTACTCTCATACTTCTCATCAAGCTGTCGTCGCTGTTGAGCCAAAGCAAGGGTCCGCTGAGTAAGAGTCGTTTCCTCCCGTTTGAATACCACGTGTTCAGCCAGGACGCGCTCAGCCTCTAGTTGAAGTTGGGCCCGCTGGTCTTCAAGACGGCGCATCTGAGCATCAACTTCTGCGATGTTAGCATCCACCGCAGCTCGCTTCTCCGTCGTCTTCTTCATAGATTGAGACAGCTGCTCCGCCGCAGCCTCAGTCCCAGCCACTTCACGCTCCCAACTGCTCACCTCGGCTCGATGGGAAGCCTCGATCTCAGCCATCGACTTTCCTATCTCTGCATCTACCAAGACTGAGAGGTCATTTCGTTGGATGCGCTGCAGTTCCGTGAGCCGCTCGTCCAGCTCCATCACCGAAACCTCCAGAATTTCGGCCATATGGTCATGGCCCTGGTGAATGCGGATCAGCTCGATACAAGGCATTGCCAAAGCTTTTGCCGCCGCAAAGCTCCCCTTGGCATCTACCACTGCAGATACAGCATTTTGTACACTCCCTCGACGAGGAATTTCACATACCCGTCGGCTTCCGCCAGCACCTGCGGCGTCATAGCAGGAGTTGAGGGAGCTACTACAGTTTGCGGACCGGAGGAAGATCCGCCGACCTCGATCTGAGAGGTTTGAATCTCGGCAGCAATAGGCTCTTCATCAACAGGGCCCAGACTGCTGGCCCGAGGAGTCAAAGGAACAGAAGGAGCAGGCATATGCGTCGTGATAGTACCCCAAGTGGAAGGAGCAACAGAGGGTTCCACACCCTTACCCTTCTCAAGACTGGAGAAATCACCGACGTCAACGGCTACCTCTTCCCCCGACATTCTATCAGCATCAGCCACCTCCCCCGGCAAAACGGGGAGGTCAACATTTATCTCTTGGCCAGCCCCAGGAGACAAGACTGGCAGAAGAGTCTCATTCTTCTCAAGTCCCTCTACAGGGACAGAATCTGTCGCTACCACCTGATCGGTAGCCATCTCTATGTCCATGGTTGAAGCCAAGGAAGGATTCGGCAATGATTCAGCCGACCTCCCTTCATCATGACCAGGAGGGGAATCAACCCTCTCCTCTATCCCCACTACTTCTGCTGCCCCCGCAACAGACTCCTGCAGCTCCGGAGCGGTGTCATCGGAAGATGATGAACTCCATTCCTCTTCATCACCAGGAAGCTGCGCACTTGCTAAACCATGTGAAGCCTCCGCTGTGGCCTTCGCCACCTCGGAAGCTGCTGCACCCTCAGATTCCCTCCTGACCAGAACCTCCACAGTATCCTCCGGATCTTCCTCCATGAGAGACATCATTGTCGGCGGGATACGCACTTCAGACGAGCTCACCATCTCTTCTCGCCTACTCCCACCCGACTTTGGGGTACGAGGTTTTCTTTTTAGCGGCTCCTACAAAAGAAGGTGAGGCCTCGTAAGTGGCGGAACCAAAATCAGATTTAGTAGGATAACCTTACCTCTTCGGACGTCGAATCCGATGACACCGTCGCTAACGGTGCCTTCTTCTGCTTCTTCGATACAAAAGATTCAGCTCCTGTATCTGCACATCGTTTCGATCGATCGCCAGAGGGTTCTGCTTGTGATGCGGAGGCGGCACTCCGTTGACTCACCCCTGACGGACGATTCGGTCGGGCCTTCACTGGCGTATCCCCAGTCGCTGCTAACTGGGTGCCGCCGATAAGGCTGGTCTCCCTGTCATATCCGGAGGGCGGGGCAGCCATAACGTAGTAAAATTTGGCGGCCGAGTAAAGAATGGGCGGCCGCGGATCGGGGACGGGCAACGTAAAACGAGCTCCGGTACATCCGGCATTATAGTAATGCCAAGCTCGTGCACCATCCAACAAACTTCCAACATACCCTAGGGTATTACTGGGGTTATCCAACATCATCTGAGCATAACCAAATTGCCGCGCAAAGCGGCTCGGCAAGTATGATTCCAGGTAGCACTGATTCCTGTTCCGGTACACCAGATGGGACGGCCGGATACTTTGCAACCAGCGGAATCCCCATTGAGGCAAAGTGGTGGTACCTTCGCCCAGGTCCCTTAAATCCTCGTTGGCCTCAAAACCCAAATAGATGGGACCAACTTTGGTGATCTCCCAACCCTGAAGACGGGATAAAACTTTTCTACAAACCGGGACACCAGTATGCGACCAGCTCCTCCGATGGAAACGACGAATGAATGCATCTCCAGCCCTATAATCTCCTTCCGAGCCTGGGCTCATCACACTGGGATGATGCAAAATCAGCCATCCCATCAAATAGTGAAACGGCAGTTCGGCGCGCGGGAAGTTATTGTTTCGGCCTCTGTCATGAATCACATTTCCAGCAAACTCTCTCAAACCTCGCTGCAGGTTACATACCATTGCGGGGAGAAGAGCCAAACGCCGACCGAAAACCAGCTTCACGGCTGGCAGGATTAAGTTTCGGGTTACCCTCTCTACGGCACCGGATCCGCCCGCAAATACGCAATCCCGGAGCCATATCATCAGGTAGGATGCCAACACCGCCTTGGGTGACATCCGATAAGCAAGATGCCAGAAGCAGCTGTAGGAGCGTGCATCTGACTGCTGGTCCTCACTTCCTCGGGGATTTTTCTCCCCTAACCTGCTCATTTCGGACAACACTTCGCTACGAGAGAGCGCCGGTGGAGTGGAAAATTGTGAGGGATCCTTCTTGTCTTGTCTAAAGACATGATCTCTCCAAGCGGTCACATGAGGCTGCGTCCCGTTCCTATCCCGTCTCTGCATATAGTAATAATGACTCGCCACTTCCTTGAAGACGGCCGTCATCTCCTCAGCCCTGTTCCCCAGGACTTGAAATTCCTCATTGGTTGGAAAGTACTCTTCATAGGGTTCCGACCCCCAAGGGAGTTTTGACACCTCGTACATCTCATGAAGTGCGAACCCTAATTCCTCCACCGGGGTAAAGAAGGTCCCGGTATGGATATCAAACATCTCCAGGAGTGCGAGGAACATGTGCCTAGTAAGGTCAACACCTGCCTGGGTAGCACGGATCGCGGCAGTCAACCCGATCTCTCGGAGCTCAGTCTGAAACCGCGACAAGATCCAGAGCGTCAGTTTATCCCATTTGGAGACGTAATGGCACCAACCCTCCACCCGAAACTCTCCTGTCGGGTAGGAACGTTCCATCAAAAACATACGATGTGTAAAAGTCGAAGCACTATAAGCAAACATATCAATGGGTACATCACTGAAGAGGCTCCCAGGACGTAAAGTCCGCCAAGTGTAAGAAGACCCAGACCGTACAACGGTCAAAGCATCCCTTTGGTCGGAAGTAGAATCAATTTGGATGACACCAGTCATCGCTCCCCCCTGAGAAGGGGTAAGCTCCCAAGACATTCTCCTCTGGAAAACGAGGCGACAGAAGGACGTCAAAGGCCACTGACGTTCAAGTTGCTTAACAGTCATATGCACTCCATTCGCAGTAAAGAACCAGTCCTCCTTGACCTTCAGTACTGACGAGTCAGTAGAAGTGAGACGGTCTCCAAACAGGAACTCAGGCTTCAGAAAGGTCACTTTATCAGATGTGGAGGGTTTAATGACTCCACGCTCCATCATCCGTTTGAGGAACCAATACGGCTGTTCACGGATTAGGGTCATTCTCTCAGGAGGCTGATCCAGCATAAGAACATCTTAAGCAGGGTTCATCACCTCCTCGTTATGCTCTACTCCCATTTGGTTGAAGGCAGCCTCCGAGAAAACTTCACTCAAAAGCGGGATTGCCATCGACACTAGTAAAAGATCAGAAAAAGTCAGAAGAGAACACACAAATGTGTCTAAAGGAGAAAACTGCGGCGCATCATCAGGGTTTGAACCCATGCGCGTCAGCAGTATAGCCTTGGCGCATCTTCAGGGTTTGAACCTATGCGCATCAGCAGTATGCCTCGGTGCATCTTCAGGGTTTGAACCCATGCGCGTCAGCGGAATAGCCTCGGCGCATCTTCAGGGTTTTGAACACATGCGCGTCAGCGGAATAGCCTCGGCGCATCCAAGGTTTAAACCCATGCGCGTTGGCGGACAAAGACCACGGCACATCATTAAAGACTCAAGGCCTATGTGCGTTGGCGGGACAATGAGACTTACCAACCACCTCCGGCCGAACTTCGACAGGCCGACGGGGAACGACCGCCGCCGCAACATCCGCGGACTCTTTCGCTTTCTCCTTCCCCTTGCCGGCAGCGCCGCGAGGAGTCTTGGGAGCCATTCTCTCGAAGAAGGAGAAGTTAGGGTTTTGAAGAAGAAACTCTAAAGAAGCAGAGGCACAGAGAAGAAGAACTCTTTCTCTCTCCGACTCTTACCTATTTATAGGGCATGGTCGCACGCGTGAACAGATGACGTGTGATCTCAGCCGTCGCCTCGGGTTCTGTGCAAGGATAGTAGCAAATAAAACCAAAAGATCATCATTAATCTTTTCGGTTACCGAGGCACCATCATCATTAACTGAGAAGAGCATGCGCCCGAACAGGCATGCACCCAGAAATCATGCGCCCTGACCTCCATGCTTCTTATTCAAAGTATTCCAAAACTTACTCAAAAGTTTTGAAAACTTTGAAGGGGGTCTTGTAGAAGCATGGAATTTCACAACCAGAAAGCCCATGCGCCAGACACTACATGCGCCAGAACTCAGATGAAGAACTTCACAGCAAAGTCAATAACTATAGACATTTGAAGAATGACTTTTTATTTATATATAAAAGTCTATTACATGTCTAGAAAAGGTTGTACAAAGGAGAATTCCTACAAAGGAAAGAGCCTAAGTCTACAGCCAGCGGCCATCATGCGCCTTCAGATAAGCGCAGCAACCACCACCAGATAGGCGCAGCATCACTATGCGCCACCAATGAGGCGCAGCAGATATCATGCGCCTCCATCCAGGCGCATCCCATCATCTCTTCAGCACCTCAGTTATGTGCATCCCTTCAGCCAAATTCTTCCTGCCAGGCTCACCTGGCCGAGCAGAGCCCAGTTATGTGCCGCTCTTCCAACCAGGCTCGCCCGATAAATGCTTCGACACAAAGCATTTAACCCTCTGGCTGGAACCAAGGAAGAGAAGAGCACCGCAAATGCTGTGGCCAGGGGAGGCTTCGAAAGATCCTCCAAAGCCGAAGGAAGACCGTGATCAAAACCATGGCTAAAGGAGCAGCTTTCGACACGATCAAAGTGGGGAAACCCCACTTTGCAGGAAGAGAGAGCCTTGCACCGCCATTCCGATCTACGACTCTTCCGGAATAACGGAGACGAGACTCGAGCATCCTTATCTTTGGATGCAACAGGCACCTTCCGCCTGCCTCAGAAGCCCTCGACTCCGTCTTTTGGATGTAACAGTCACCTTCAAGTGCATCAAAGATAACACAGCGTCTCATCTTCACCCTCGGGAGCACTTCGTCAGCAGAATGCACCCGTATGTTCAAATTCATATTGGAAGTACGTGAGGGAATGAGAAGCAAATCTTCTCTCCATGCCACTATTTATAGGCCGGGCAGATCAAACCCACGCGCCAAGTGGATGGCCCTCCGAATTCCGTGCAATGAATTTACATTAAATGGATGAACCGGACGCCTCGAATTCAGCCAAACGGCTATTTATAGCACTCGAAGAGCGAGACAGCCGCATCATTAAAAGACATGTCCGATGCGCCAGCCAGACAGCGCATCACACGGACGCGCCCTTCGGCGTCAGGCGCATCACACAGACGCGCCCTACAGTACTCGGCGCATTACAGAGGGTGCGCCCTCACACATCTCCATACCGAGTAGAACGCCAACCGACGCGCCCACTCAGCTGTCCATCGAACGTCACCAACATTAAATGCTGAACTGACAGAGTTGGCAGCACGCCTCCCAAAGTCTGAACAGTTGACAGCTTTTCAGAAAACGAAGCGTCGGCAACGTCAGCATCATCATGACCTTGTTCCGACGGCTACTGCCACGTGGCCACTCCACCATCAGCATGCACCTCTACGGCCATGCGTCCAAATCAGCATGCGCCTCTACGGCCATGCGTCCAAATCAGCATGCGCCTCAAAAGCCATGCGCCTCAGACTGCTCTCTGATCCCAAAAGACAGAAGGAAAGTCGCCTGCATGCGCCTCAAAAGCCATGCGCCCCAAATGGTTTGTAACTCCTAAAGGTTATGAGCCGCAGCCTCCTCCTGCGCCCAATCCAAGGCGCAGCCCACCAGATCACTCCTCTCTACCAAATCCGAGATCTTCGAACCATGAGTCGACGACACGTGTCTTTTGACTCAACTCGTCCAAGATTTCAGCAACGGAAAGATCTTCTCTCTGCTACGTGCCGGCTCACAATAGCAGTATGAAGAGTTCTCCCCCTCGATCAGGGCACAGCATCCATGCGCCTCCATCAGCAACCTCCACGTGGCGTTCCCATACCGGCGCATCCTACATGCGCGTATGAGCAGCCAGCCTGCAAAACTATAAATAGAAGGGTCATCTCCTTCACACACACACACAAAGACTCAGAACAGAAGACTCACAACACAGAGAGAATCACCGAGAGGCAGTTCTAGACACTCAACGTCTTTCTCCTCTCAGCAAGCTCCAGCACCCAGAGCAATCCACACCTTCAGAGAACCGATAACCGTCGTCAGCCGGTCAACGGAGTCAACGCATTACCACTCGCTCCATTGGCACTAAGGACCCAGCTTAAACAAAAGTGTACTCCTAGGACTACATCTAAGTCCTACATTGTAACACTGTTCTGTTTGTATTAAGATTTCAATCAAAACAATTTTAATGGCAAACAGATTCCACACCCCTTGATAGCGGAGTATATGGATATTTTCCCGGAGAAGTTGCCTGGATTGCCACCGGACAGAGATATTAAGTTCTCGATAGACTTGGTTCCAGGAGCAGAACCCATCTCTCAGCATGTCTATCGGTTGAACAACAGCAAGCTGGTGGAGATGAAAAAGCAAGTGGATGAGCTGCAGGACAAGGGCTTCATCCGCTCGAGTTCGTCGCCATGGGGTGCACCAGTGTTGTTTGTGCCGAAGAAGGATGGGTCAGTATGGATGTGTATTGACTATAGGGCACTCAACAACCTCACGATCAAGAACAAATACCCACTGCCGCGGATCGATGATCTATTTGACCAGTTGTGTGGAGCTCGGATATTTTTCAAGATTGATCTAAGGTCGGAATATCACCAGGTAAAGGTGAAGGGGGATGATATTCCCAAGACCGCTTTCAGGACGCGGTACGGGTAGTTTGAGTTTTTGGTTATGCCGTTAGGGCTAACCAATACGCCAGCAGTGTTTATGAACTTTATGAACAAGGTGTTCCACCAGTATCTAGATCAGTTTGTGGTGGTGTTCATAGACGATATCTTGGTATATTCCAAGACTGAGGAGGAGCACGAGGAGCATTTAAGGATCGTACTGGAGACTCTCAGGAAGGAGCAGCTTTACGGGAAGCTCTCCAAGTATGAGTTCTTCTTAGACCGGGTGGACTTCTTGGGGCATGTGGTGACTGGAGATGGTATCTCAGTTGACCCTAAGAAGATTGTAGCAGTTGAGGCATGGACAGCGCCGACTTCAGTTGCAGAGATCAGGAGTTTCCTGGGGCTGGCAGGGTATTATCGGAGATTTGTGCAGGATTTCTTCCGGGTTGCAGAGCCGTTAACTCGGTTGACCTGAAAGGATGCTGAGTTCGTTTGGTCAGAGGAGTGTCAGGCAGCTTTTGATGAGTTAAAGAAGCGGCTTACGACAGCTCCGATTCTGACATTGCCTTCAGGATCGGGTGGTTTCACTATTTATAGTGATGCTTCAGGGAAAGGGCTGGGTTGTGTGTTGCAGCAGCACGGGAAGGTGATTACCTATGCTTCCAGGCAATTGCGTCCCCATGAGAAGAACTACCCTACCCACGACCTGGAGCTGGCAGCAGTGATATTTTCTCTGAAGCTGTGGAAGCATTATCTGTATGGTGAGAGGGTGGAGATCTTCACAGATCACAAGAGCTTAAAGTATGTGTTCACTCAGAAGGAGTTGAACATGAGGCAGCACAGATGGTTGGAGTTGATGAAGGACTTTGATATTGCACTGCAGTATCATCCAGGGAAGGCCAACGTGGTTGCCGATGCCTTGAGTAGGTATCCGACAGCCATGTGTTTGACCATGGATCGGCATTTGCTTGCCGACTTGGAGAGCCTTGGGATTGAGGTGATCGTGCCCTGAGTGCAGATGCAGCTATGGGGGATGCAGATTCAGTCAGACTTGGTGGAGAGGATCAAGTCAGCACAGTTTGAGGACATTGCTCTGCGGTGTCTCCGAGAGCAGGTTCGAGTAGGATTACTGGAGGGCGAGTTTTCTCTTACAGAGGATGGTGTCTTGAGGCACGGTTCCAGATTATGTGTGCCCAGCGGAGATCTCAGGGAGCAGGTTATGCAGGAGGCCCACAGATCTCAGTACTCTATACACCCGGGTGCCAAGAAGATGTACCGAAATCTGAGGGAGCATGTTTAGTGGTCAGGAATGAAGCGGGAGGTGGCTCGCTTCGTGGCTAGGTGTTTGGTCTGTCAGCAGGTCAAGACAGAGAGACAGAGGCCCGGTGGATTGTTGCAGCCGCTGCCCATTCTCGAGTGGAAATGGGAGCATATCACTATGGACTTCGTATCGGGATTGCCGCGCACACCAGGAGAAAAAGACGCAATTTGGGTCATCGTTGACAGGTTGACCAAATCGGCCCACTTCTTGCCATTCAAGGTGGTATATCTACAGAGAGGCTGGCGAAGTTGTATATGCGGCAGATAGTCAGGATTCACGGGGTTCCAGTCAGTATCGTCTCAGATTGGGATAGCCATTTTACTTCCTATTTTTGGAGGAGTCTGCAGACCAGCTTGGGCACTCAGCTCAAGTTTAGTACTGCATACCACCCCCAGATGGACGGACAGTCAGAGCGGACTATTCAGACCCTTGAGGATATGCTGCGGACGTGCGTCCTAGACTTTGGAGGTTCCTGGGAGGATCATCTTCATTTGGTGGAGTTTGTCTACAATAATAGTTACCAGGCCAGTATTGAGATGTCATCTTTTGAGGCTTTGTACGGGCGTAGGTGCCGTACACCGTTATCCTGGGATGATGTTGGTGAGCGAGCTTTACTGGGGCTAGAGATGGTTGTTGATGCGGCCGAGAAGGTGAAGCTCATCAGGGACAGACTTCGCGTGGCGCAGGACAGACATCGGCACTGGGCCGATAGCCACCGGAGGCCCTTGGAGTTTGAGGTACAGTTTAGAGTAGGATTAGATTTAGGTTTGTTTGTTTGTGATTTTTGATCATGTTTGTTTATTATAATTAATTGAGACCTTGCTTGTGTTTAGGTCGGAGACCAGGTTTTCTTGAGGATATCTTCGACTCGTGGTACGATACATTTCGGTGGAGGCGGGAAGCTTAGTCCGCGCTTCATCGGCCATTTCGTTATCAGCGGGAGAGTCGGTGACGTTGCTTACAGGCTAGACTTGCCGCCTGTACTAGTGGGGATCCACAACGTATTTCACGTATCACAGTTGAGACGGTACGTGGCTGACCCTAGCCATGTGCTCGATCATTCAGAGATTGAGGTTGGGCCTTCTTTCAGCTATCCAGAGTAGCCAGTGGAGATTCTGGATCGACGGGAGAAGGTTCTGAGGAATCAGGTGATACCCTTGGTACGCGTCGCATGGAGGCATCATTCTCCAGGAGAGAATACCTGGGAGCGGGAGGATGAGATGCGCGAGCGGTACCCTTATCTTTTTGGACCGTGAGGTATGCTTTCTATCCTTCTCATCAGATGTATTTTGCCTTCCAATTTCGAGGACGAAATTATTTAAAGAGGGTAGATTTGTCACTACCACTTTTCTAGCTTGGGGGTATTTTGGTTATTTTTAAAATTTTGTGAATTATTTGGAATTATTAGTTATTATTTGGGTTTATTATAATTAATATGATTTTTGGTGATTTTTGGTGATTTTTAGGAGAATTGATTTTGGGACTATAGTTGACTTTGACTTGTGTTGACTAGAAGACCAACCTAGTGACTAATCTAGGTTATGGCCACTTAGTTAGGTTAAGTAACCTTGGTTTGACCTATTTTAGTGAGGTTTAAGTCATTGGAACTAGTTAGGAGTGATTTGGAGTTGATTAGGCTAAAATGGCTTATGACTTCATAAGTCATGCCTAATGACTTGAGGCTTATTAGCCCATAGGCCCACACCATGAACCAACCCTAACCCTAATCAGCCCATGGCTGGACACTTAGCCTCCCCCATCCTATTTAATACCCTCCCAAAGTTAGGGCTAGCCTCCATTAGGTGTTCTTGCCAAGTTTTAGAAAGAGGTAATTCTCCATCTTCTAAAATTCCTAGTAAATCCATTTTAATTCCTTTTTAACCCAAACAAATTGCATTGGGTTCTAAATTCTTCCTACTTTCTGTTGGCATCAAGTGTTCTCAGATTTGGAGAGCTTTGGAGGAGTTTCACCATTGTGAAGAACATCACTCATTGAGCTTTTTGGAGGATTTTGATACATAGAGGTAACTTCCTATATTCACCATAGAATTCTAAGATTTTTGCATCATTAGGAAGCCCTAGACCTAACCTAACAGTAGGAATAGGAAACCCTAAGTTTTTGTGTCGTTTTTGTGTCCAATCTGGACACGTACCAGTGTCCTGTGCTTGGTGTTTGTGGAAATGCCACAGTGAAAATTTTTGTGTTATTTTCTATTTGTGTTTGAATGAAAAATCATGTTTTGGTGTCGCTTATCCATTTCTGTAGCTCTGAGTTGATTTCGTGCTTGTGTCGTGTCGTTTGGACACGCGTGCACACGGCCTCGCGTGCGGCCTGGAGGATCCCCTGCTACTCGGGGTCCCCACAGGACACGACACGACGTGTCTTGACACGAAATTTTGTGGGAATATTGGGGCACTATCTGTCGTCACTCTCCCCAAGTTTCACGAGATTTCGTGATCTGGATTGGGAGATATCGGCCGTGCACGGGGTATCCACTATTCTGCACACAGTGTACACTTAGCCACTGATACGGCTTTGGTTCACAGACACGGCGACACGAGGACATGTTTCAGGCACTTAGACACGAGCACCTATACCTAGTCTAGTTGGGGACACGAGCACGAGGCCTGAGATGGCCTGTGTCGGGTGCACGACACGCGTGCACACCCGCACGACGCTGTCCAGTGTGTGTACCCAGTTTACCCGATTTTGGGTTTAATTGTACTGGACACGTTTGTGTCCATCTTGGTGGACACGAACAGGTTGTGGGACACATATATGATGTGTTTATACACTACCAACCTCTGTTTTTGTATTTTATATTGTTTTGACTTGTAAATT
The DNA here is from genome assembly GCA_029216955.1 of Iris pallida. NCBI lineage: Eukaryota > Viridiplantae > Streptophyta > Magnoliopsida > Asparagales > Iridaceae > Iris > Iris pallida. Next base: position 16,258,847 of record JANAVB010018993.1, on the reverse strand, counting down.
CTCGAAATACCCATTTTCCTGATACTTTGAAACCTGAGAATTCCAGTTTATATATGTTAAACTTGCCATCAATTTTAGACCTATTTAATACTGTTACATATTGGTTTTAGCTCCTAAATCATTTCTCCTATATGTAGTCTAGCTATGGTATGAATTTGGGGTGAATTGCATTGAGGATTGGGATCGAAATGTGGTTGTGAATGATTGGGACCAAACTGTCAATAACAGGATTATTTCCTGCATTTTCAGTTTCTTGGGAGGAACTTTGGCAACTTTTTAAACCCTAAATTATACTGTTAGTTATAGGTTTTAGTCTCTAAATTAGTTCTTCTATATGTAGTCTAACTGTGTGTATGATTATGGGATTGTTTGATTGTTATTTGAAGTCTAAATGGGGTTTTGAATTAGTAGGCCCAAACTGTCAAAACTGAGACTGTTATTTAATGATTTGGTTTCCTTTCCTACTGTTTCCTAAAACTGAACTATACACTGGATATCCCCCCACTCCCCACTGTCCAGTTTTGGACTGAGCACCACACACACCATTGCACTCAAGCTTACACATACACACACAGTTTTTCTGAAATTGAGCTTCCCTCACCTAAACACTTCTTTCACTGTCACACACATTGCACACTCTTCTCTTCACACACACAAACTTTCATGTTCAGTCACTCACCCTACACACATGTATTCACTCTACACAAGTCTCACAACACTCTAATGTGACACTCACACACACCCCCCTCTATTTATATCCTATTGTATATGTATGTAATATATATATGTATGTATAATGCTAACTCTAGTATATGTGACTATATGTATAATACAAGTTGTGTTTTTCTATACAAGTTATTAATGTGTTGTGGGTATGTAGAATGTAAATATCTAACTATGTAGGGATACCACATAGGCATGTATGGTATATGATAGGGTACTTAGAAATTGTGTTATCATTGTATTGTGTGATGTTAGACTTGTATTCCAGTTTATAGCTAGTAGCTATGTTGTGATATAGCTAGTATAGGCTTGCATATCCTTGTAAGGGTTTGTGCTAGCTAGTGTAGATTAGTTTAGACTAGTATAGACTTGTTTAGCCTAGAATGACTAGTTTGACCTAATTTAGACTTGGTTGACCTAGTTTGACCATAGTTGACTTAGGTTGACTCGTTGGTTGACCAAGGTTGACCAAGAGTTGACTTTGGCCTAGATTGACCTAGAATCAGGTAGAATGCATAGTAGGACTTCATTTTACCATTTTGGACTTGTTGTGACTTGTGCTGTTCTGTTTAGGAGCCAGACACCACTCCTCGGACAGTACTTTCATATTGGACACTCAGATACCAGGCGAGTACATTCTCTGATCATTTCATATCCTGCTTAGAATTATTTCCTGCATTAAATTACTTTACTTGTGCTGTCACGACATTATCATGGATTAGTACTATACGAATCTTGTACTCCTGTGCTTTCACCATACCTGTACAACTTTTTAGTGTAGATCATGTACAACTATGTAGTGTAGATCATGTACAACTCTGTAGTGCAGATCATGTACAACTCTTTAGTGTAGATCATGTACAAATCTGTTCCATTCACATGTGCTATCCTGTAGTCTGACTCACTAGCCACTGTTAGTTCCTTACTTATAGTAGATATTTCTATTACAGTTTTCTCTCTCTGTTTACATACTGTATTCTTCAGCACCTGTATCTTACTTTACTGCATGATTATATTTTCTAACCTGCTATGAACTGTTGAGATGTACTGTACTCGCTCCTGTCCTGACTGGACCTGTTGAAAATATTACAGAGGAGGAGAAGGAGGCTGGTCTGGATACTTACTACGGGGCAGCCTTAGATGACACCTGCGAGCTGGACTCTCAGGAGGACCCAGCTCTAGCTGAGGATATCACCCCGATTGCCTAGACTAGATTAGTTAGGCTTATTATCTTTTATGTAGTCATGAGACATGTTTTAGCTAGACTTTATTTGGAGTTCAGAGTTGTATATATTCTTTCATTCTGTATCTGAGACCATGTGCTTCTGGATATTGCTGGGATTATCTTAGACTACTTTTCATCAATTTATTTCCTTGAGTTCTATTTCATATCGTGCTATCTCTTCCTTAGTTGTGATTGAGTTTTACTGCTATGTCACCCCCATTCGGGGAGTATAAACTGTTTAGATATATATTGTTAGATGTATGTTGAGCTAGGACAGCGTTCTACTACCGACACTGCGGCGTAGGCTGGGCGTTGTTACGTTCTCGTACCCTCATAGTGGGTGCGGGTCGTGACATCGGGTAACGGCTCTGGCTAACTTTACTTGTGGCGGTGATTGTGCTTGGGTTAGGGATCTATGGGCATGTGTTGTGGTGCGCCCTGCGAGGCGGTTATTTTATTATTATGCATGTTGGCTTGGCGTCCAGTACGCATCGTAGTGCTGCTGGAGGCCGAGACATTAGTGGTCTCGGGTTCGATTGATTTCCAGTACGCATCATAGTGCTGCTGGAGGCCGAGACTTAGTGTTCTCGGCTATCGACTTGTTCCCAGTACGCATCATAGTGCTGCTGGTAGCTGAGACCTAGTGTTCTCATTCTGCGATTCTGCGATTCCGCGGCGGATTGCGCCGAGTGGATTTTAGCCCCAACTCGCTGGGAGCTCCTGTCTAGAATACAGAGGAGACTCTGCCGGATTCTTTCAAAATTCTCGATCGGGAATTTGGTTCGAAGGATTAGACAGAACTATTCCTTTGGTTTGCTGGACTGGGCTCGTACCTGTTTACCTTGGTATGGTATACCTGATCCCATTGCTTGCTAGGTAGACTCCAGACTAGATCAGTCGTCTAGCTCCTGATCTGTCTTGTCCATCGGATAGCGTAAGGAGAGCGGTTCCACTCGGGAGACGGTCTGCAACCCTGGTCCTTGTTTGGTTTAAGGGTTGTAAATTTGCTCCAGAGCGGTCCGTATAATCCTTGCCACTTCCGGCGATATTTATTACCGGACTCTTATCCCCTGACCCTTCATCCTAGGGGTTGTCCTAGTCTAGTCAGATAGAGCTGACAGTTGTCCTGTGTATTGGGAGTTGTGACTTGTGGATATGACTGAGGATTGAGTATTATGGAGAGTACGATCTCGGGATATTGACTTGGTAGATCTATGTGGATTCTTGGATTTTGGTGATTTCTAATATTTCGTGGAACGAGGAGAATATCGAGAGTATTATTATATGATTTTTACTCGACTTCCCAAACGCCCAAAACCTGGTGCTTTTGTGTATCCCGGTAGTTGGAGAACTGGTTTGATTGCTATGTCTTGGTAGTTGAGGGGCTCGTTTTCTAGTGGCTGGTGATCATTGACTTGGAGGATTCTTGTGAGCCAGAGGGCCTAGCGTTGCTTATAGTGATTAGCTTGGTATTTGGTTATTGACCTTCCTGACATGATATTGATTTCCATCGTAGATAGGAGACTCCTGATAGTTTGATAAGGTGGATGGATCGACTTGATGATTTGAGCTGTAGGTTCCCATGTGTACTTGACAGACTATTATAGTGGAGATTTTGATCTTGTACCCGACTTGTTATCCATGTCACGATTTGGGCATGTGACTTCTTATGACTGATAGGTCTGACCTTGTTCCTGGTATTACACGATGACCTGGACCTGTCTTGATTCTTGATTAGTGGCCCGTAGAGGTGCACTACTGACTAGCACTCTGGACTTGACAGTAAACCTGGCATGTATACTCTTGATTCTTGATAGTGGCCCATGGTGGCGCACTCCTGACTAGTACTCTCGACATGGCATGTTTACTCTTGATTGCTGTTGCGACAGCCAGTCCTGACTTGCTCAGCATGACCCCGTCTTGACACCGTAGTTGATTTCTCTTGATTGTGCTTGTATAAGCCACCATTCCAGTCTTGTCTTGCATCATGTCTAGGACATGGATCCCAGAGTACCACGGTCAGGGACCCATAATGAAACTGACTAGGCTAATAACTAGATTAATCATGTAGTTCATAGGGACTTTCCAGTGACCTGTTGCTTGTCTGACCCCGGCCCTATGTATCTATATATATACTAGGGATTTGTTGCTATCCGTCGAGATGAGCGCATTCCCAGCCCTCCGTCGAGTGTGGCACTTCTTTAGGGCATATATATCTTACTACAGTGTGCCTGCTATATCTATCTTTTTCTTTTGCTGGGGCCATTCGGGTAGTAGCAAGCAGGAGCTGTACTTTGAAGTCTCATTGCATCTTGTTAGTAATTAGGCCTGTGATAACCCTAGTTAGCTAATAATAGCAAGTCGTAGGCATTGTGTGGCCGCTTGTCCTTCTGTGTTGTTTGGCTTGTTGCCTGCCAGCCAGCGGATATTGATTTCCAGCTGGCAATACAGGTGTTAGTGGATGCTAGGGAGATTGTGATTGTGTTAGCTTCACTATACTTGTGGATTGTTATCGTGCGTTGGTACCGCACGATCCCTTACCTTTATTTACTGTTTTTAGGTGTTATTCTTGTCATATTTTATCCTGCTGGTTTTCTTCGCCCATCCTTGAGCCTTCCTTTCTGGTACTTGCTGCGGTTGGCCTGACCAACCCTGGATTGTTCCCAGATTGTCTGAGACCGACCCGGTGGATCTTCCAGACTTGACTTGGAGGGTGTGCTTCAGTTCCAGACCATGCTAGGAACTGTAGGAAGGTATACTTGTCTACATTATTATCCTGTACTGTAGATTCCAAATTTTCATATGAGTATTTCCTGTTTTTCATATGATTATCTCTCTTGATATTGTTTCATTGTGATTTACCTGTGGATATGAGATCGGATTTAGGCCATAGATTGATTGCATGCTAGGATACCCAACCAGACTGGACAGCCGTCATCACCGTATAGCGTATTCGTACCTTATACGGTGTAGCTGGCCGTGTATGTCCCGGTATTCCGGAACTGGGGCGTGACATGGTTTTAGTGGTGGCCCATGCAGGTCTCGTTTTGAGATTTTGTTGGGTATCACATGATTATTGATCTCATTCCACTATCCCTTGGTATTTCCACTTGTTACACTCGTCCTTTGCTCCATTGATCTTGTAAACTGGTCCCCATCTCTACCTGGACCTATCTTGTCTTGTCTTGTCTTATTCGTTGTTATCTACCTTTATTCCTTGTTTTGAAAGACATGGTCCTGTCGTTGGTCATGTCGATCACCTTATCGGGTAAGACGATGTCTGGTCTTATCTTTGAGTTGTTAGATTACTTATCTTGGGTTCTGGATTCTCTACCGGTGTTTCGTCTTGTTTGATTTTCTGTTATCTCTTTCGTGCGTTGACTTCGTGTTGACTTAGTATCCTTATCGCCCTTTTCGAGCGTTGGCTTGATCGCTGCAGCATGAAGATTTCATCAGGACTCTGAGATTGGATATTTTGACATTTGTTGAGTATCCAGTGGATTTTTTTGTATCATTTCAGCTCCTTTGATTCTGGACAGTTCCACAATCATGATTATTTCTTTCAGATTATATTTTGATTATAGATGTATTTTTTATATATATCATGTTTTGACATGGATTTTGGTTTTGATGTATTTTCTAGAAAATCATCTGGGTTATTGAATGTGTTTTTGGACGCATATTGTGATTTGATGTGTACTATGAGTTTTGATTATTTTTGTAGAACCATCATGTTAGATATTTTATGATTTTAGTGACTTGGACATTTGAGTTGTAGATTTGATTTATTTTGGGTATTTGTCAAGAGTGACTGGATGACCCTAGTATACATTGACGGCGAGTTAACGAAGGTTGCAGCCGCTCAATTATAGTGCCCTGATGCATCTTTTGCAGCCATTCCGGATGGCGTGGCAAAGAATGACCATGGCACACATTTTTCGGATATTAGGAAACTACGGTCATCGGTTCGAGACAGATATCCTGTATTTTATGATTTTATGCGAATTTATTATTTTTCTTTATGCAGTTGGGATTTTACGTTTTCTGACATTGTTTTCGACATTCTATACTTGTTCTGATTTATGGGGATAATTCGCGCATGTGAGATTTGATTTTCGAGGTTTCTTGGTATTTTGGATTTACCCTGAGAGTTGACTCGTGCAGCTAGACATTATTTTTCTTGATATTTTCATATTGAGATTTTGTTCATTTCTTGTTATATTACTTAATTTCTGTAAGGTGGTAGAGTTTTCATGACATATATATGTACTTGTTTTGAAAACCCTACTTTTATAATTTCAAAATTTCGAGGACGAAATTTTTGTAAGGTGGGTAGGATGTAATGTTCCTATTTTAAAATACGTATATGACCGTATTATTGTATTTCAAGGATTTTAAAATTTGGGTATTGTTAAAATTTTGTTTGAAATTATTGGAGGTGAATTTTATTGTATTGTTATTATTAATTTTCTTGTTCCAAATCTACCCTCCTAAAATATCTAACCTAACCCCCTCTCTCCTCACTCAAATCACCCCTCACATCACTTACCCACTCCCTCTCTCCTCCCTCACCTTTCCTTCTCTCACCTCTCTCTCTCTTCCAAAATCTCTCCTCTCTCTCTTCCATGGAGAACCCCCCCCCAAATCCCCCCTCTCTCTCTCTCTCAGCTCTCTCTCTTCCTCACTCTTCCTCCCTCTCCCCAGTCCCCTTCCCGAACTCCCCCTCTCTCCTCCCTCACTCTCTCTCTCGCTCGCTTCCTGTCTCCTCCTTCTCCACACTCGATCTCCGACCCTCCCTCCATCTCCGGCCACCTTCCCCACCAGCACCGCCACCACTTCGACCAGCACCACCATCATCGTTGTCTCCTCCACCATCATCGTCGTCTCCGCCATCAGCCGCCACCACCACGACTTCCAGCCATCGCCGCCACTACCATCGTCTTCTTCTCCTCCTCCTCAGCCCCCTCTTCCAGGAGCCGCATCGCTGTCGTCTCCACCCTCTCCTCCGCGGCCCCCGGTCTCCCTCCGCTGCGACCACCACCACTCGTGGCTGTCGCCCTCTTCCCGGCCTGCCTGGCAGGACCTCTTCCTCCTACTGCTGTTCTTCTCTGTCGCGGAGCTGCCCCGGCCCGACTGACCCCGGTAAGCTCCTCCGGCCTCCCCTCTTTGTCTCCTCCCCTCCGCCGGAGCCTGGCCGACCCCGACGGCTCTTCTCCTCCATAGATCTGCTCCTCCTCTTCCTCTTTTCTTCTGTCCGACGAGCCGCCGTGCCCCGCCGCGAGTGCCGCGCCAGCCTCGAGCGACGGGACGCCCTTGGGCCCCGCGCTGCTCGAGCAGCGAGCCAGCCTCGGGCTGCGTGCTCTTCGGGCCACGTGCCTCGATGTACGCGCTGTCTCGAGCAGTGCGATGCTCGGTCCGCGTACACCGCGTTCTGTACGTACCTCAGTTTGCGTGTGCCTCAATTTGCGCACATTCTTAGTTTTCGTGCACCTAGATCTACGTATTGCCTTGGGCAGCGGGACGCCTCGAGCCCCGTGCTGTCTCGGGCAACGTGCCATCTTGGTTTATGCACCGTCTCATTTTCCATGCCTCGACCTTTATGCCTTTCTTGATTTTCGTATCGCATCGATTTGCGTGTGCACCTCGATTTGTGTGCCATATCGATTTACGTGCTCCTTGGACTTTTGGTCATTTTGATTTACGTGCTCGCCTCGATTTGCGTGTCGCGTGATTCGTGGACCATTCTGATATTTATGATTTTCTCGATCTACGTACATGTCTCGATTTACGTACACGTGTTTTCCGTTCATCTCGATATTTGTGCCATCTCGATATTCGTGTCATCTCGATTCTCGTACGCGTCTCGATATACGTACACGTCTCGGTTTACGTGTCTGTATCGATCCGTGTACCTCAGTTTCCGTGCCAGATCCCTGCACTGCTTGCGGGACCCACACAGTATAGCCTCCTGCCATCCCCGGTGATTTCTTCTATTATTTTATTGTTTGGTGCTAATGATTGTTTATTGTGTGTTCTGAGGATCTCGATTGGCGTGCTAGCTTGGATCGCGGCTGTCGAAGACTTGCTTACCTAGCCAAGCCCTCTAGGCAAGTATCCCTTGCTCATCGACGGCTCTTGCCCTCTCTCCTGGATTTTATTTTATTTAATTAATTATACTTGTAAATTTTATAACCATGATTAGTGTAGCCTAGTAGCAGAACTGCCATGATGATAACTTAGGATAGCTTGGTCCGATACCGGGGTAGACCGTATCGGGCAACTCGGATGGGTTATCCACACCTCCGAGGACACGAGCACGACTCACATGTATGGATTATCCCTGTATTCCCCGTGTCCGACTCGCGGTCGGGTAACGGCTCTGGCTAACTTTACTTGTGGCGGTGATTGTGCTTGGGTTAGGGATCTATGGGCATGTGTTGTGGTGCGCCCTGCGAAACGGTTATTTTATTATTATGCATGTTGGCTTGGCGCCCAGTACGCATCGTAGTGCTGCTGGAGGCCGAGACATTAGTGGTCTCGGGTTCGATTGATTTCCAGTACGCATCGTAGTGCTGCTGGAGGCCGAGACTTAGTGTTCTTGGCTATCGACTTGTTCCCAGTACGCATCATAGTGCTGCTGGTAGCTGAGACCTAGTGTTCTCAGTCTGCGATTCTGCGATTCCGCGGCGGGTTGCGTCGAGTGGATTTTAGCCCCAACTCGCTGGGAGCTCCTGTCCAGAATACAGAGGAGACTCTGCCGGATTCTTCCAAAATTCTCGATCGAGAATTTGGTTCGAAGGATTGGGCAGAACCATTCCTTTGGTTTGCTGGACTGGGCTCGTGCCTGTTTACCTTGGTATGGTATACCTGATCCCATTGCTTGCTAGGTAGACTCCAGACTAGATCAGTCGCCTAGCTCCTGATCTGTCTTGTCCGTCGGATAGCGTAAGGAGAGCGGTTCCACTCGGGAGACGGTCTGCAACCCTGGTCCTTGTTTGGTTTAAGGGTTGTGGATTTGCTCCAGAGCGGTCCGTGTAATCCTTGCCACTTCCGGCGATATTTATTACCGGACTCTTGTCCCCTGACCCTTCATCCTAGGGGTTGTCCTAGTCTAGTCAGATAGAGCTGACAGTTGTCCTGTGTATTGGGAGTTGTGACTTGTGGATATGACTGAGGATTGAGTATTATGGAGAGTACGATCTCGGGATATTGACTTGGTGGATCTATGTGGATTCTTGGATTTTGGTGATTTCGAATATTTCGTGGAACGAGGAGAATATCGAGGGTATTATTATATGATTTTTACTCGACTTCCCAAACGCCCAAAACCTGGTACTTTTGTGTATCCCGGTAGTTGGGGAACTGGTTTGATTGCTATGTCTTGGTAGTTGAGGGGCTCGTTTTCTAGTGGCTGGTGATCATTGACTTGGAGGATTCTTGTGAGCCAGAGGGCCTAGCATTGCTTATAGTGATTAGCTTGGTATTTGGTTATTGACCTTCCTGACATGATATTGATTTCCATCGTAGATAGGAGACTCCTGATAGTTTAATAAGGTGGATGGATCGACTTGATGATTTGAGCTGTAGGTTCCCATATGTACTTGACAGACTATTATAGTGGAGATTTTGATCTTGTACCCGACTTGTTATCCATGTCACGATTTGGGCATATGACTTCTTATGACTGATAGTTCTGACCTTGTTCTTGGTATTACACGATGACCTGGACCTGTCTTAATTCTTGATTAGTGGCCCGTAGAGGTGCACTCTTGACTAGCACTCTGGACTTGACAGTAAACCTGGCATGTATACTCTTGATTCTTGATAGTGGCCCGTGGTGGCGCACTCCTGACTAGTACTCTCGACATGGCATGTTTACTCTTGATTGCTGTTGCGACAGCCAGTCCTGACTTGCTCAGCATGACCCCGTCTTGACACCGTGGTTGATTTCTCTTGATTGTGCTTGTATAAGCCACTAGTCCAGTCTTGTCTTGCATCATGTCTAGGACATGGATCCCTGAGTACCACGGTCAGGGACCCATAATGAAACTGACTAGGCTAATAACTAGATTGATCATGTAGTTCATGGGGACTTTCCAGTGACCTGTTGCTTGTCTGACCCCGGCCCTATGTATCTATATATACTAGGAATTTGTTGCTATCCGTCGAGATGAGCGCATTCCCAGCCCTCCGTCGAGTGTGGCACTTCTTTAGGGCACATGTATCTTACTGCAGTGTGCCTGCTATATCTATCTTTTTCTTTTGCTGGGGCCATTCGGGTAGTAGCAAGCAGGAGCTGGACTTTGAAGTCTCATTGCATCTTGTTAGTAATTAGGCCTGTGATAACCCTAGTTAGCTAATAATAGCAAGCCGTAGGCATTGTGTGGCCGTTTGTCCTTCTGTGTTGTTTGGCTTATTGCCTGCCAGCCAGCGGATATTGATTTCCAGCTGGCAATGCAGGCGTTAGTGGACGCTAGGGAGATTGTGATTATGTTAGCTTCACTATACTTGTGGATTGTTATCGTGCGTTGGTACCGCACGATCCCTTACCTTTATTTACTGTTTTTAGGTTTTATTCTTGTCATATTTTATCCTGCTGGTTTTCTTCGTCCATCCTTGAGCCTTCCTTTCTGGTACTTGCTGCGGTTGGCCTGACCAACCCTGGATTGTTCCCAGATTGTCTGAGACCGACCCGGTGGATCTTCCAGACTTGACTTGGAGGGTGTGCTTCAGTTCCAGACCATGCTGGAAACTGTGGGAAGGTATACTTGTCTACATTATTATCCTGTACTGTAGATTCCAGATTTTCATATGAGTATTTCCTGTTTTTCATATGATTATCTCTCTTGATATTGTTTCATTGTGATTTACCTATGGATATGAGATCGGATTTAGGCCATAGATTGATTGCATGCTAGGATACCCAACCAGACTGGACAGCCGTCATCACCGTATAGCGTATTCGTACCTTATACGGTGTAGCTGGCCGTGTACGTCCCCGTATTCTGGAACTGGGGCGTGACATAGTCCGTCTACTAATTTTTAGGTCATACACAAGATTTTAGGTCATTCGGAGTTCGTTTGAGTTGAATTGGATCAAGTTTGACCCAAAGTTGACTTTTATCAATTTGGTCAACTTTTCGGCCAATTCGACTAAACTAGGCTCAAAATGACAAACCAAATCTGTCCTAGGACTCCTATAGTTATATTCACAACTACGATCCACTCCAAGAGGGTTCTCAAGCATAAAATCTATACACAATATAGGTATATATACATACACATGTATTTACAATACAAGCCAACCTTAATTCTAACAAATGCTTGTGTGTGTGTGTGTGTGACCTGGAGATTACTGAAATGGGGTCAAATCTGAGATTAAAAACAGCAAAATACAACCATGGTATACCACAATTTAATATACTATATACATATAAACAAATAGGAAACTATATATATATATATATATATATATATATATATATATATATATATATATATATATATAGGAAACGGATCGGGATACCCGCCCGCGGAGCCCCGCCGAAGCCCCGCCCCCCCTGCACCATCGGATCGTGCGGGGCCCGCGTGGGGCCCGCCCCCACCCGCGCGATCCAACGGCTAAGGATCGCGGGGGCTTCGGCGGGGCTCCGCGGGAGGGGCTCCCGATCCGCTCCCATATATATATATATATATATATATATATATATATATATATATATATATATATATATATATATATATATATATATATATATATATATATATATCAATGCTCAAAAGGAAGAATAGCCAATGGTTTTTGAAATAGTTTTGCGAATCAAAATCTGGAATTAAATCCCCCTCGACCCATTCTCAACATATATGTATTAGCAATAGGTTTCAACGGGGTCTTCTAATGTATATATTTAATTATATATATACATAGCTACAAGGAAAACACATATGCTCATAAATGATAGAAAAATATGAAATAAATCCAAAAGTTGTTTCCCACAAATCCAAAACCTCATATACGTACCAAACACTCAGATTTTACAAGTTAATTCACTGGAAATCAAAATTTCATATTTAAACTCAAAATCGAATTTAAAGAAAAACCCATTTTTCACACAACGACCCAAAATGAAATATACACCAAATGAACCCGCGAAACTCGGTATACACGTTGGCCTCGACCCACGTGATGCGCTCGTATACTCTCGGGTTCGAAATTGTGTCCGTGTCGTGTCCACAAAACGCGTATCGGAAATTCTCGATACCGCGTGACAATGCGTACTTGTGCGTGCGTTCCCGCTTGATTGAGTGTCGCACACACAACGAAAAGCTTCGCGATCGTGCACGTACCTGGGAGGTCCTGGGCTAGGTCTAGGACACGGAAACACAGTGATAGGCCGTGCGTGCGGTTCCGTAGCTGGGGGGTCCTGCGCGCGCGCGCGCCCTCGTGCGCGTGGTTCCGTCTCCGTGGCTCGCTCGTCGGGCCACGCCACGACTCGGGGTTGGTCCCTCGGGTAGTCTAGGTATAGGTCGACGTGTTCCAGGTCCTGGAACGGGTCTTCGTTGCGTCGTGTGCGTGCACGAAGTCCGTTTCAGCGACAAAAATTAGCCTGAATGCATAGTGCGGCTGAGCGGTGCACGCCAGATTTCTCCGTGCTCGCTCAACAAGAAGTCTTGAAATTTTACGAGCATGGGGGCAGAGGTAGCCCCCATGTGCTCAAGAAATTTTAGGCAAAAATAAGGCCTGTGCATCGAGATACAATGCACTGACGACAGGGCATGCACGACCTCGTGTACGGGATCCGTGCACGTGTGTCTGATGCCCGAAACGCCGCTGTAACGTCATTAATATCAAATCCATCTTCACAAAAGTTTATTAAAATAATATTATCTAAATATCCATGAAGACAGAATCAAAAAACAGCAACTTTCTATCCTAAGCGACATTTCGTCGAACACGTGCCGTAAGGGACCGACACGTGTCCGATACCGCCATCAAACGAAGTCAAAATCCAACCAAACTTCGTGGGCAAGTCTAGGGCACCTGTATGGATGCAAAAATGAAAGAATTTCCAGATTTACTATGGTAGATTAGGGTTTACCTATTGAGTGTCAAAAACTCAATGAACGGAGTCCCTCGGTTGTCGTGTCGGCTGATTTCCCTCAAGAAAATGCCTCCGCCTCCTCGTTAGAAATGCTCCAGCAGAACCTCCTCTCCTCGACGAGTGCAACAGAGTTTGTTTGGGAAGAAACGGACTCCGGATGAAGGAAAAAGGAGTTTTGGAGAAGGGGATCTCTTAGGGTTCACTTGTGGAGGCTAAAACTTCACAAATGAAATAAAAAGGGAGGGGGTACTGCTGTTGGGCAGCCAGGAATAGGTCTCTAGGGTTAGGATTTCACTTGGACCAACTCATTCTTAAGTAAAAATAGGCCCAAGTCAAAAAGGCTAAAAGGCTAGCATGCAAAAAGGCTAAAAATCAATTAAAAGCCTTCTAAATAAACTCAAGTCTAAAATAAATTCTAAAAATAAAAAATAATAATTCTAGGGCATGGTTAGGCTCCTATACAATGTCCTCTAAGGCTAAAGCAGTTGCTAGCACAACACAAGTCAACATATCTAAAAAATCACAAAAAGGCCAAAATGGCTAAAAAGACTAAAATGCCCTTTTATGAAAAAAGTGGATGCTACAAGTCTACCCCCCTTAAAATAATTTCGTCCTCGAAATTAAATATAAACTGCATGATTAAGAAATGACAAAATCATACCTCAAGACTGGAAAAGATAGGGGTACCGTTCTCGCATCTCATCATCTCTCTCCCAGGTGGACTCTCCTGGAGAGTGATGCTTCCAAGCTACGCGAACTAAGGGTATCGATTGGTTCCGCAACACCTTCTCCCGTCGGTCCAGAATCTCCACAGGCTGCTCTGGATAACTGAGAGTAGGGCCCACCTCAATCTTGGAATGGTCCAGTACATAGCTAGGATCTGCCATATACCGTCTCAACTGCGATACGTGAAATACATTGTGGACTACCGCTAAGGAAGAGGGCAAGTCCAGTCTTTATGACACGTCACCGACCCTTCCGCTGACAACGAAAGGTCCGACATAGCGTGGGCTAAGCTTCCCTCCTCCACCGAAATGAATAGTGCCTCGAGTCGGTGAAATCCTCAAGAATACCATATCTCCAACCTAGCACAAGCATGGTCTCAATTAACTAAACAATCACATAATCAACAAAATCACAAACAACAAGATTCTAATCCTAAGTCTAAGCTATACCTCAAACTGCAAAGGTCTTCGGTGGCTGTCGGCCCAATGCCGCTGTCTGTCCTGCGCCACGCGAAGTCGATCCCTGATGAGCTTTACCTTCTCAGCTGCGTCAACAACCATCTCAGGTCCCAATAAAGCTCGCTCTCCAACATCATCCCAAGACAAAGGAGTACGACATCTACGCCCGTACAATGCCTCGAATGGTGACATACCAATGCTGGTCTGGTAACTGTTGTTGTATGCAAACTCTACCAAGTACAGGTGATCCTCCCATGATCCTCCAAAATCTAGAACACAAGTCCGCAGCATGTCCTCGAGAGTCTGAATAGTCCTCTCTGACTGTCCGTCCGTCTGAGGGTGGTATGTAGTACTGAATTTGAGCTGAGTGCCCAAACTAGTCTGCAGACTCCGCCAGAAATAAGTAGTAAAGCGACTATCCCGATCCGAGACAATGCTCACTGGAACTCCGTGTATCCTGACAGTCTGTCACATATACAACTCTGCTAGCTTCTCAGTAGACATCCCCACTTTGAATGGCAAAAAGTGGACCGATTTGATCAACCTGTCCATGATGACCCAAACCGCATCTTTTCCTCCTGGTGAATGCGGCAATCCTGAAACAAAATCCATCGTGATGTGCTCCCACTTCCACTCTGGAATGGACAATGGCTACAACATTCCTCCTGGCCTCTGCCTCTCTGTCTTAACCTGCTGACAGACTAGACACCTGGCTATGAAGCGTGCTACCTTCCGCTTCATCCCATACCACCATACATGCTCCTTCAAATCTCTATACATCTTGTTGGCACCAGGATGCATGGTGTACTGAGAGCGATGGGCCTCCTGCATAACCTACTTCCGAAGCTCTCCGCTAGGCACACACAGTCTGGAATCGTGCCTCAATGTGCCGTCCTCCGCAATGACGAACTCCACATCTGCCAATCCTGCTCGAACCTGTTCTCGGATACACCGCAGAGTAACATCGTCGAACTGAGCTGACTTGATCCTCTCCATCAAGTCTGACTGAATCTAAAGGCCCCACATCTGCATCTGAACTCCTGGCACGATCACCTCGATCCCCAAACTCTCTAAATCTGCTAATAGGTGACGATCCATCGTCAAGCACATAGCTACCGGATACCTACTCAAGGCATCGGCAACCACGTTGGCCTTCCCTGGATGGTACTGCAATAAAATGTCGAAGTCCTTCATCAACTCCAACCATCTGCGCTGCCTCATGTTAAGCTCTTTCTATGTAAACACATACTTCAAGCTCTTGTGGTCTGTGAAGATCTCCACACGCTCTTCGTATAGATAGTGCTTCCACAGCTTCAGAGCAAAGATAACTGCCGCCAACTCCAAACCATGGGTAGGGTAGTTCTTCTCATGCGGACGTAACTGTCTGGATGCATAGGCAATCACCTTTTCATGCTGCTGCAAGACACAACCTAAACCCTTCCCTGATGCGTCACTGTAGATAGTGAACCCGCCTGATCCTGTTGGCAATGTCAAAATCGGGGCTGTCATCAGTCGCTTCTTCAACTCATCAAAAGTAATCTGACACTCCTCTGACCAGACAAACTTTGCGTCCTTCCGGGTCAGCCTAGTCAATGGCTCTACAATTCGAAAGAAATCCTGAACAAACCTCCTGTAGTATCATGCCAATCCCAGAAGCCCCTGATCTCTGCGACTAAACTCGGTGCTGTCCACGTCTCAACTGCTCTGATCTTCTTCGGGTCGACTGAGATCCCATCTCCGGTCACCACATGACCTAGGAAGTCAACTCGATCCAAGAAGAACTCACACTTCGAGAGCTTGCCGTACAGCTGCTGTAACCCCTATTTTCAAAAAATTTAGTAAATGAAAAATAATTCCAAATTTGCCCCAAATTGATTCCATTAGGTCATAAATATTTTTCTATTAATTTTAGAATTTTTCTGCGATTTGTTTGGAGTCGTTTGGACGTCATTTGAATTTTTTGGAATTAAATATCTGCTACCGTAAAAGTTGTATTTCTTCCCGTTTTGGCAAAACGGTAAAAATCTAACCCTAGGGTCAAGTTAGTAATTGACCATGGTTAGTTTGCCCTAATTTTATTTTTCCATAAATAGGCTCTCATCCCAATGTAAAAATCCTAATTTTAAAATCAATTTTAATTAAATCCTCAAATTAATTATTTAGAAAATTTCTTCTCTAATACTCTGCTGATACGAGCTTGCCGCCGGCGACCGAACTCCGGTGACCCCGTTCTCCCCAACCCAGCGACTTCGACCACCGTCGAGGACAGCATCGTGTCGAGAACGGCGAGGCCGACCCGAAGAGCACACCCGCTGCCGACCACGACCGTCGCAATCCCGGTCGACGAGCGCGCCCGACCGTTCGGGTAGGTCAACTTCACGTTTTCTCCTTCATTCTTCGATTTTTCTCCCCCTTTGTGTTCGTTTCCACACGAAGAGTCTTTTGGCCCTATTTGTGTCGCACCCCGACTCCAGGACACGGAGAAATCACAAGCCCTAGGTCGGACACGATGAAGTTTCGAGTCAAAATGACACGAGACACGTTCTATCGTATGGAGAATGTCGAGACGAACTCGACATTATCCTCGGAACGAGGATTAGTGTCAAATTCATGCCGACACGCTCTCGGACACGAGCAGGACGCATCTCGAGTGTCCCACTGGTTGGGACACGAAGATGGTGACCTACCTTCCTTCATAGTAAATTTAACAAGACCCCTTTCTAAACTAAAGCCCAAGTCGGGCCTACTGGTCAGCGTGTCGCAATAAAATTCCCCTTCCCACGGCTGGGTTCGAGCCCCCCATCCCATATATGGGGTATTTTTTTGTGGGATTAATATGGTTTTGTTATATATCTTTATATTACAAATCTTTATATTACAAATTATATAAAAAGAGAAAACCTCCTCTACTTAACAGCAGCCCAAGTTGGGCTTACTGGTCAGCACGCACGCGGTTGTGCCTGCTTTGGGCTGACCCGAGTTTGAGCTCCCCTTGCTCTTTTTAATGGGTTTTTTGTATATATATGATTTTGATTATTTTTTTTTTTTTAATTGTATAAATAAATGTATATATATATGTATAATAATTGTAAACAACAAGTTAACTCACCATTTTAATTAATAATGCTAATTTCTGATATTTAATATGTAATTATTGTTTTAAATATATTATATGTATATATATGTATAATATACATATGTGATTTTTAAATATGAATATTACGATATTAATATTGTAATATTGTAATCGAATTCTCTTGAGTTTTTGGATGAATATATTATGTAAATATATATGCATTTAGATTTTTGTTCTTTACTTTATGTCATTAAATTCTGTCATTTAATTTACGTCATTTAAATACATGTCAAATATAAATACAGTGCCTAAACTGTAATATGTATTTTAAATTTTATCATTTAAATTTATGTCAATATAAATATAGTGCATATGCTGTAATATGTATTTTAAATTCTGTCATTTAAATTATGTCATTTAAATTTATGTCAATATAAATACAGTGTCTATACTGTAATATGTAAATAAATACAGTGCATATACTGTAATACATATTTATAAATACATGCCTATACTGTAATATGTACGCTTTCAATTTCTGTAATTTTAATTCCTTAAATTATATGTATTTAAATTACGCATTTATTTACGAATTTACGTACTTTGTGCAAACGACTACACTAAGTCCAAGTCTAGCATGGGTTGATCGGACTTAGATGAGCCTACACATATTCGGGGTTCAGTCAAGTCATGTTGGACTTGATTCACGGCTTCGGGTCCCGTATCTGGACTTCGGTTCAATTTTAAATACGCGGACAAATACATTAAATAATTATTTATTTAATTTCAGAATCTGTGATTTATGAACTTTGAATTTTCAGACAACTTTTTAATGCTGAATAAATTCTAGAAAAATTACTATAAAATACTATGTAATTAATCTAATTTAATATAATTTTTTTAATGATTTAATTTACTGTTTTGATACTGTTTAAAATAGTAAACCAGAACTCATTTTCAATGTACACTTGTTTTCTGATTTTTAATAAATACTTACACTGGATCTTAAATTCCAAAAAATTTATATTAAATTACTATAATTAACAAGGATAAATTTAGTATATTATTTCATATAAAATAGAACATTATAACTATCTTAAAAATTATTAGAACATAATGTACAATCTGATTAATTAAATAATTAATATTGATTTGTGTGTTTTGTGTGTTTTTGGAATATTTTAGTATCTGGACCTTACCCCACCTTAGTGTAGAGACCTACTTGTTAGTCTAGATGTTGTAACACCTCACTTTGGACTACTAGAGCTTCACATAGCTAATGTCCTATTAGGAGCCGTACCACAACACTAGTGTAATCTTAATCATAACTTAGAGGCTGAGTTGTATATTATTTTTACAGGACATCGGACATCTGTACCTTTATATTATTACTCTTGCTTTGCTCAAGGCAAGTACCCCTACAAACTTATTTACTGCATATGATAATGAACTGTGGATGAACCACGTTAAAATACTGCTTTATGGAAACTGCAAAGTCATATCATTACATGTTTTATACGGATTCTCAGTATCTTCACATGCTTAGAAGAGCTTTTATAAATCTCACATGATGGTTACTGGGACATGGAAGAAACTGATAGTTGAGTACGTGATCATGTCCTTTCTCCCGTACGTATGTACCGAGCAAGATTGACATTTTATATGTATACCTTGTCGTAGGCGTACCAGCTGTATCTGTACGTATGTACATCTATCGCTTGCTTACTTGTACGAAAGTACATTTTATATACTTGTGCCACAGCACATTTTACACCTATTGACGATCACGTACCTGCTCCAGTTTTAAACTATATATATGCATGTGTCGTCATGACAAATGCATCATTGCCATGATAGTTGTGATTTTACATGATAGATTGTGCCATGTCAGGATTACAGTCATTTATCTCTTACCATGTCATGATCAGTATTATATGTTTGTAATACAAGTACTTGCTCCTGTCCTGACAGGATAACGTTGTAGGTGTACTTTTCGAGGAGAAAATGGTTTGCGATACTTTTTATGGAGGTGTTTTTGAGGACCTGGCCTTTGCTCCAGAAGAGGCCCCAGCGGGGAACCTTGCTTAGACTTGCTAGTCGACTTTAGACTTAGAGTTATTACAACTTTTATTTAGTTACTGGACTTTGTCTCCAGTTATTACTTTGGAAGTGTATTAAACTTTAAAACATATTTGCTTTCATCTATAAATGATGTGTTGTGACAAACATCTTAAAATGCTTTAATTATAATCATTAGCACACTTAGTACTATCTTGACTATCTTCTAGAACAGCTTACTAAGTTTTTACCAAGTGTAGGCTGGATATGGCTCGGCCTGGCCCAACAATTTGGGTAGCGGGTCATGACATGTTTTTAGTGGTGGCACATGCAGGTCGAGACTAAGTTGTTGTTGGTTACGTTATTGTACCAAGCATGCCTGCAATTAGGAACTTAAGATATCTAGATAACATTTAGAACACCTAGAGGATTACTAGGAATGCAATATAGAGAATACTCATCACAGCATAGGATCGTTAAATATGATTAGTCTCTTATTTGTAATTAAGTGGGTCAATTTAGACCAAGATAGTACCCTTGGGATGACCTCTCAGGATCTCACTCTAAATCTTACCTCAAAATATGTTTCTGCTTGATACCTTAGAGATTTGCCTTAGACGTTGTTTTAACTTTGCTTGTTGTTGCTTGTTTGGTTTGATGTTGTTGTGTCTTCTACCCTTGGGAATTTCGTAGACGAAATTTTTTAAGGAGGAAAGATTTGTAACCCCTGTTTTCAAAAAAATTAATAAATGAAAAACAATTCCAAATTTTCCCCAAATTGATTCCATTAGGTCCTAAATACTTTTCTATTAATTTTAGAATTTTTCTGCGATTTGTTTGGAGTCGTTTGGACGTCATTTGAATTTTTTGGAATTAAATAACTGCTACCATAAAAGCTGTATTTCTCCCCGTTTTGGCAAAACGGTAAAAATCTAACCCTAGGGACAAGTTAGTAATTGACCATGGTTAGTTTGCCTTAATTTTATTTTTCTATAAATAGGCTCTCATCCCAATGTAAAAATTCCAATTTCAAAATCAATTTTAATTAAATCCTCAAATTAATTATTTAGAAATTTTCTTCTCTGATACTGTGCTGATACGAGCTCGCCGCCGGCGACCGAACTCCGGCGACCCCGTTCTTCCCAACCCAGCGACGTCGACCACCGTCGAGGATACCATCGTGTCGAGAACGGCGAGGCCGACCCGAAGAGCACACCCGCTGCCGACCACGACCGCCGCAATCCCTGTCGACCAGCCCGCCCGACCGTTCGGGTAGATCGACTTCACGTTTTCTCCTTAATTCTTCGATTTTTCTCCCCCTTTGTGATCGTCTCCACACGGCGAGTCTTTTGGCCCTATTTGTGTCGCACCCCGACTCCAGGACATGGAGAAATCACAAGCCCTAGGTCGGACACGGTGAAGTTTCGTGTCAAAATGACACAAGACACGTTCTATCGTGTGGACAATGTCGAGACGAACTGGACACTATCCTCGGACACGAGGAATTGTGTCAAATTCGTGCCGACACGCTCTCGGACACGAGCAGGACGCATCTCGAGTGTCCCACTGGTTGGGACACGAAGATGGTGACCAACCCCTTCTTTCATGGTAAATTTAACAGGACCCCTTTCTAAAATAGAGCCCAAGTCGGGCCTACTGGTCAGCGTGTAGCAATAAAATTCCCCTTCCCCCTGGCTGGGTTCGAGCCCCCTTCCCATATGTGGGGTATGTTTTTGTGGGATTAATTTGGTTTTTTATATATCTATATATTACAGATTATATAAAAACAGAAAACCTCCTCTACCTAACAGCAGCCCAAGTTGGGCTTACTGGTCAGCACGCATGCGGTTAAGCCCGCTTTGGGTTGACCCGAGTTCGAGCCCCCTTGCTCTTTTTAATGGGCTTTTTGTATATATATGATTTTGATTGATATATATATATGGTTAAGTAAATTGTATAAATAAATGTATATATATGTATAATAATTGTAAACAACAAGTTAACTCACCATTTTAATTAATAATGCTAATTTCTGATTTTTAATATGTAATTACTGTTTTAAATATATTATATGTATATATATGTATAATATAAATATGTGATTTTTAAATTTGAATATTACGATATTAATATTGTAATATTGTAATCGAATTCTCTTGAGTTTTTGGATGAATATATTATGTAAATATATATGCATTTAAATTTTTGTTCTTTACTTTATGTCATTAAATTCTGTCATTTAATTTACGTCATTTAAATACATGTCAAATATAAATACAGTGCCTATACTGTAATATATATTTTAAATTATGTTATTTAAATTTATGTCAATATAAATACAGTACCTATACTGTAATATGTATTTTAAATTTTGTCATTTAAATTATGTCATTTAAATTTATGTCAATATAAATACAGTGTCTATACTATAATATGTAAATAAATACAGTGCCTATACTGTAATACGTATTTATAAATACATGTCTATACTGTAATATGTACGCTTTCAATTTCTGCAATTTTAATTCCTTTAAATTATATGTATTTAAATTACGCATTTATTTACGAATTTACGTACTTTGTGCAAACGACCACACTAAGTCCAAGCCTAGCATGGGTTTGTAGGACCGATTGTAGGAATGAGTTGTAAAGCGCAATACTCTAGAGGAGGGTGAATAGAGTAGGCAGCAAAAATTAACTATTTAAAAATGTTAGTAACAAGATCACAGATAATATATCACAGATATGTAAATGAAAAGTAGAGAGTAGAGAGCAAACGCAAACACAAGGATGTATACTGGTTTCCCTCTTGTGAGGACTAGTCCAGTCGGAAGAACTCTAGCTTCCAGTTGAATCCACTATGGAAAATCACTACAAGTTTTCATCCGAAGTTCTTGCAACTTTTATAACGCGAGCTTTGATCCGAAGTACTCGACCAACTTCAATTGTGAAGTGTCTAACTTCAATCAAGCCTCTGATTACAACCACTCTGAAACTTCTAGACTGTACCGCACTGGCAAATCGACTAGAGGATTGTAACTGGCTTGGGATTTAAAAATGAATAGCTCAGAATACTTTGGAAGAAGTAGTAGGCTTATAGAGAAGAGATATGAAAGTGAATGAGTGAATTGAAATAATCGAAATCCTTCTCTATTTATAGTTTTTCCAAAGGCAGAATTCTGACAGAATTCGGGCAGAATTCGGACAGAACTCTATGAGAAAATCTCGTGGGGATCCGTAACTGCAGGAAGACCAAGTTCAAAAAGCAACGTTCACTAACAAAACTCTGGCCGAATTCTGGCCGAACTCTGGCCGAAGTCTGTCCGAGTTCTGTTGGAGTTCTGTCAGGATTTTTGCAAATTGGTTTTGGGCTTTTTGAAAAGTCAGGCAGTTAGGAAGTAGTTTGGGCTTTTGTAAGTGGGCTTATTTTCAAAAATAAAAGGATATTTTGAAAACGTTTCTTGGATAGCCTATTTGCCAGTACGATGCAGTTTACATCGTATTCCTAGACTCAATATGTAATGCCCCGTTCCGCACGAGGCATTTGGTTGGCTTGTTGGATGGGATCAGAAAGTTGGACCATGACTTATGTTGAGAACCAAGAGAATTGAGACTGATGCAGTCTTTCTGAGCTGGCTAGATGGAATGGGTATTGGAATGTGGCTCGCTGGTGGAGCTATGCTTGATGAGATTGGAGCAGGAAGACCCTTATATAAGGCAAGTGGAACTGTCCTACTTCCTCCTTATTCCTGCATGCTTAATAAATGGAATAATGTGATGCTATGAATAAGTCCCTAATGTTTCTTACCTTGAATATTGAATAATTGTGATACGATGCTTTAGTTGCTAAATTGATAGAGATTCATATGCTGGAAATCGTTGAATGAATAACACATGAACTTTGAATTGCTGAACGAATCACACTCGAACTGCTAATGTAACATGATGCCTGAGATTGAATTGATAATGTCCCTTATGCTTAAGATCGATGAAATGAATGAATCACTTGAATAATGAGATGCTGCATAAATAATACATGGGAAAAGAATTGAATATGCTATTGTCCCTATGAAATGAATGAAATGCTACAGGTCCCTTTGAAATGAATGAATACTGTTGTTCCTCCTTAGAAGGAACAAATGAGAATTGTTGCAATGAAGCAATGAATGAGAATTGATGAGGCTTGGGATCGTTGAGATCACCAAATGAAATGATGGTAATGTTGGGAATGAATAAGTCATTGAACATGACTTGAATGAGATAAATGATGATGCACTGTTGTCTTTACTTCAATATTTTGCCATGCATTTTATGTTCACGATTGAGATGGACACGCATTCGCATGGTCATAGGACAACTTATGCATAAGTGATGGGGATATGTTTTCTCGGACGGTACCCCGGGACGTTAGGGCGACCGATCCGGCCTAGGAGAAAACATTGGCGTGCCAGTAGGGGCACGGGTTCTGCGAGGCATCCTTTGGGGCTAGCTACCTTCTCTGGAGTCATCGCATTACCAACGAAGACCTATATGGCAACGTCCGTATGGTTAAACACCAGTGACCATGTAGTCAGGATGCATGCTAATGAATGTCTTATGCAGGCAGAGTAAGTATATCCGCTAACCTGTATTTGATGCAGGTATGAGGGAGTCGGCTATCGGTAAGAAATCACTTAAATGTGATAATTCAATATATGTGTTGGTTTAACTTGCATGCTTACGTTCCAAATAAGTAATTGGTGCTGTATGTAGCCTTTCAGTATGAGATCCTGCTTAACATGTTAAATTCAGTATGCTAGAAAGATGCTATGCTATAATCATTGCTCAAACACAACATACATGCTAAGTGATGCCTGAAGTGAGAACTGTTATAACATGTTTAAGATGTTAATGTTAACGATGCCTCAATGATGCCTTTCATGATAACACCTAGTATGCCTCAATGATGCCTTTGCATGATAACACCAAGAATGTTAAAAAGATATGTCCACATGAATGCTACAAAGAATATGTTTACATGCTTCACTCTGATTATTGCCCATGAACTGTAAACTGATGCTAGGCCCCAAGTAGAAAGACCATTCTAATAAATGTTTGCTTAAATGATCACTTTAAATGTTGGTTTATGCGAGTGGGTTGGATTCTACTCGCCAGTACATAGATGATGTGCTGACCCACGTTTTGTGGGCAGGTGCTCTTGCTTGGAATATTCTACACACGAAGATTGGCTTGATTGGTTCCGCGGCATCGAAGATTTGTTGGGCATACAGAAGCTCTCCTTGTACAAGATGATGTCTTCTGTTTATAAAGGGCATAATGTATGGAACATTGTAATCAGTTGTACCAGTGAGATTGTGAGCCAAGTCGGTATATCGAGTTGTCATCCATTGTATCCAAATATCAAATGTAAACTGTATAGCATTGTTCAGTTGGTTTCCAATGTAAAGAGAGATGTACTATAATCATTGTACTTCAATACAAGTCTTGTACTTTCTTCGATTATCAATAAAGAGAATAAAGTTCTATATATCTCTGTGTGGCTTCAAGTTACTCTTTTTCTCCGCTGCTATAAAGAAGTGATGTACTTCTATTCAATGAGAAAGATTGTCCTCACTAACTTCAATTTGTCTGCTTCTGCCGCTGCGATGTGTTTCTATTTGAAGATAATCGATTATGTACCATCTTTGCCTAGTACAAGTGCAATACCAGACTTGTACGGCATCACGCCCAAGCGAGGACGATCGATTCCAAGAGATAAAATATGTGAAGAAATGACTCTACGAATCGGGGCGTGACAAATTGGTATCAGAGCACGGCTTTACGTCCTTGGTCTCTTCTTTGATTCATTTTAAATCAAAGTTGCATCAATGATTAACTAAAGTTGCTTCCGCGATAACTCAACGTTGCTTCCGCGATTAAATCAAAGATTGCTTCCGCGATTATGCTATTGTTGTTCGGTAATCATCCTTATGTTATCTGTGCTTGAAAGTTTATTGACCCTCTTGGCTGCTCACTGGATGTTCCATACAATAAGTCTATATACATTGTGATGCCCCTAAATGAATGATTGTTGTTGGTTTGGACACAAATAACCCAACAATGACTCGATGCCATAGTATGCTATATTGTGAATGCTGTTTGGAAATGTGGGAATAAAAGAAAGGTGGCTATGTATGCTGCGACAAGATGAGAATTACATGTGATGTTGGAAAAGAATTGTGAATGAAATAATTAATGGATGAGTTTGACAGAACTGGTGAATTGACTCATGTGTGTTGCTAAGTGCTTTAGAGACGCTAAGAATGTTGGCTTATACTATTGAGACCCTAAGATGTTGGCTAAGTGTTGTGATCGTTATAGATCATGTAAGTCCGGAATAAGAATTGAGTGGTATTGTTTAAGGATGGCTTCATTTCTGAGTGGTATATTGCCTCTACCACCTCAGAACGAGATATATGTTGACCCTTTCCATGGGATAGCAGTGAGACTATCTGTGAGTACTGGGTAGTGCCGAGACTTAGCTGGGAGTCATGTATTGTGGCTAGATGACTCGAGTGTCCCTTGACGGTGATGTTATGTTGGATAACGAGATTGTCGAAAATTATAACAGGTGGCTTTGGTTAGAAATTGTTTAGTCGAGTGATGACTCAGACTAGTAAGACAGTTAGTATGCTATGGGTAAATGGATTTGGCTAGAAAATGTTGTGGCTTAAAATATCTGAATGTTGATTTCGATTGGTTGGATGTAAATTATTTGTCGCTAATACAATGTTGATTGCTAAGATGAAAGTTTTGGAAAAAGTTGTCGGTGACCAAGGGAATATTAGAGATTTGTGCCTTGACCCTAAGGTGTAATAGATGTTAACCCATCTAGATCACCAAAGGATATTCGTTGCTTATGCACATATATGCTCAAGAATTAAATTGTACCAGAAAAGTGACAAGTAGCAACCCTGAATCCTTGTGTTGCATAGAGGATGGTTAATTGATACATGAATTATCAGAAAGAATGGGATAAACTATTCGACCCTTGCTGCATGAGATTAAGAATGTCCGTAAGATAATTTGATGATTGAGAAATATAGGGGATTGAGAAATAGCAAACTTGTTGGATAATGTCGGTATAGGTGACTGTTGGTTGGGATATGGATAGTTGGCTTATGACTTGGTGGTGTGACTCTGTCATACAGACCGAATAGTATGATTCTATAGTTATATTAAAACTATCGGAATCGATGACCCTTGAATAGTTGACCTTGGTTATGGGTTTATGTGGGTACGAAGGAATTGGACCAGAAATTGAATCATTGGAAATTTACTTGATGGATTATTAGAACGATGAAGATCGTATGTCGGATTTGGAATTGACCGTAATGTTGATAGATCGATTTTAGTCGATTGTTGGGTAAGTCTAGAATGAGCCTCTGTGGGAATTATTTCCTTGAGGAAGACCCTGAATAGATAGACTTGACCCTAGCGACCAGTTGATGAATTACCAATTGCTGGCTTAGCCCAATTGGCGATTCATTATTCAGACTGAATTGATACCCATAGGTTTGGGTAGAGTTCCTTAGAACTGCCGATTGCTTGTTGGCCCTAAGAAACAAAAACTAGTATAACCCTAGTAGCCGTCCACTCTAGGGGAGTCACCTGAATGATTAGGTATAGCTGTCGGTATAGCTAACCATTGAGACTGGACCGAATAATAGATGGCCGTTGGTGACCCATAGAATGACCTTGTGGCATTGAACGAGAGATGGTGATGAGTATGATCTAAGAATGATAAGTTGTAAGTATATGCTCCAATATGAACCTTAGAGATGTTGACCCTTGAGAATTATGTGTCGGCCTATAGCGGGAAATGGAATCGTGGGATGAGACTTGATTTGTATGTATCGAATAGTGAATTATTATATGAGATGGAATTGACTGCTTATGACGGAAATGTTGGATAAGTATCTATAGTCGGGTAGCTGGGTTAACCTTGACTGTTGCATAGAATTATACCCTGACTCGGATAATCGATAGCTGGTGATGTTGGATTGTATCTTTTAGAAAAGATGAATTGCCTCGGTGAAAAATGTTGTTGGATTTGGGAAGGAAAATGATTGTTGTTGTGAAACCTTGATATGATTGGCTCTAAGTTAGACCCTTGATCGAATGTTAGAAATGTTATGCTTGGATGGAGATTGTCCCTGATGTTAAGTGGTGGCCTGGAAAATAGTGATTGTGGCAAAGTGAATAAAGTGATAAGTCAATTGAAAGGATACTAAGTCTGATTGGAAAAGAGAGTTATATCGTGGCTGATCGAATTATACTATCATGGAAGTTGGTTGAAGTACATATGTTTTGGGGACGCCTAAAATA
Organism: Iris pallida; assembly: GCA_029216955.1. Lineage (NCBI taxonomy): Eukaryota > Viridiplantae > Streptophyta > Magnoliopsida > Asparagales > Iridaceae > Iris > Iris pallida. The sequence continues at coordinate 16,231,112 of JANAVB010018993.1, read as the reverse complement.
TGTGTATGGATACAGCCGAAGTGATAGGTTGCGACTGAGATGATGTTGTTGAAAGAATTTATCGCACTAGCGCAGACTTTGGCTGAAATGCATATATTTTAGGGACGCCTGAAATATGTGTATGGATCCAAATGAAGTGATGTGTTGCGACCAAGATAGAATGCAAGAAAAATATTGGTGAATCAATGAGAAGTTGCAAGTATTTGGAAAAAGAGATAGATGGATCGAATCGTTGATTGATTAAAGTGATACTGTTGGACAGCTATTTTGAAATGACCGAGTGGGCTGAAATGAATATTGAATTGAAGCTGAATGAGTAACTCATTTTGATTAAGTGAATCTAGTAGATGAGTTGTTTTCTTAAGTTTCGAGGACGAAACTTTTTCTGAGTGGTATATTATGTAATGCCCCGTTCCGTACGAGGCATTTGGTTGGCTTGTTGGATGGGATCAGAAAGTTGGACCATGACTTATGTTGAGAACCAAGAGAATTGAGACTGATGCAGTCTTTCTGAGCTGGCTAGATGGAATGGGTATTGGAATGTAGCTCGCTGGTGGAGCTATGCTTGATGAGATTGGAGCAGGAAGACCCTTATATAAGGCAAGTGGAACTGTCCTACTTCCTCCTTATTCCTGCATGCTTAATAAATGGAATAATGTGATGCTATGAATAAGTCCCTAATGTTTCTTACCTTGAATATTGAATAATTGTGATACGATGCTTTAGTTGCTAAATTGATAGAGATTCATATGCTGGAAATCGTTGAATGAATAACACATGAACTTTGAATTGCTGAACGAATCACACTCGAACTGCTAATGTAACATGATGCCTGAGATTGAATTGATAATGTCCCTTATGCTTAAGATCGATGAAATGAATGAATCACTTGAATAATGAGATGCTGCATAAATAATACATGGGAAAAGAATTGAATATGCTATTGTCCCTATGAAATGAATGAAATGCTACAGGTCCCTTTGAAATGAATGAATACTGTTGTTCCTCCTTAGAAGGAACAAATGAGAATTGTTGCAATGAAGCAATGAATGAGAATTGATGAGGCTTGGGATCGTTGAGATCACCAAATGAAATGATGGTAATGTTGGGAATGAATAAGTCATTGAACATGACTTGAATGAGATAAATGATGATGCACTGTTGTCTTTACTTCAATATTTTGCCATGCATTTTATGTTCACGATTGAGATGGACACGCATTCGCATGGTCATAGGACAACTTATGCATAAGTGATGGGGATATGTTTTCTCGGACGGTACCCCGGGACGTTAGGGCGACCGATCCGGCCTAGGAGAAAACATTGGCGTGCCAGTAGGGGCACGGGTTCTGCGAGGCATCCTTTGGGGCTAGCTACCTTCTCTGGAGTCATCGCATTACCAACGAAGACCTATATGGCAACGTCCGTATGGTTAAACACCAGTGACCATGTAGTCAGGATGCATGCTAATGAATGTCTTATGCAGGCAGAGTAAGTATATCCGCTAACCTGTATTTGATGCAGGTATGAGGGAGTCGGCTATCGGTAAGAAATCACTTAAATGTGATAATTCAATATATGTGTTGGTTTAACTTGCATGCTTACGTTCCAAATAAGTAATTGGTGCTGTATGTAGCCTTTCAGTATGAGATCCTGCTTAACATGTTAAATTCAGTATGCTAGAAAGATGCTATGCTATAATCATTGCTCAAACACAACATACATGCTAAGTGATGCCTGAAGTGAGAACTGTTATAACATGTTTAAGATGTTAATGTTAACGATGCCTCAATGATGCCTTTCATGATAACACCTAGTATGCCTCAATGATGCCTTTGCATGATAACACCAAGAATGTTAAAAAGATATGTCCACATGAATGCTACAAAGAATATGTTTACATGCTTCACTCTGATTATTGCCCATGAACTGTAAACTGATGCTAGGCCCCAAGTAGAAAGACCATTCTAATAAATGTTTGCTTAAATGATCACTTTAAATGTTGGTTTATGCGAGTGGGTTGGATTCTACTCGCCAGTACATAGATGATGTGCTGACCCACGTTTTGTGGGCAGGTGCTCTTGCTTGGAATATTCTACACACGAAGATTGGCTTGATTGGTTCCGCGGCATCGAAGATTTGTTGGGCATACAGAAGCTCTCCTTGTACAAGATGATGTCTTCTGTTTATAAAGGGCATAATGTATGGAACATTGTAATCAGTTGTACCAGTGAGATTGTGAGCCAAGTCGGTATATCGAGTTGTCATCCATTGTATCCAAATATCAAATGTAAACTGTATAGCATTGTTCAGTTGGTTTCCAATGTAAAGAGAGATGTACTATAATCATTGTACTTCAATACAAGTCTTGTACTTTCTTCGATTATCAATAAAGAGAATAAAGTTCTATATATCTCTGTGTGGCTTCAAGTTACTCTTTTTCTTCGCTGCTATAAAGAAGTGATGTACTTCTATTCAATGAGAAAGATTGTCCTCACTAACTTCAATTTGTCTGCTTCTGCCGCTGCGATGTGTTTCTATTTGAAGATAATCGATTATGTACCATCTTTGCCTAGTACAAGTGCAATACCAGACTTGTACGGCATCACGCCCAAGCGAGGACGATCGATTCCAAGAGATAAAATATGTGAAGAAATGACTCTACGAATCGGGGCGTGACACAATAAATATGGAAAATACATTGATGAAATAGAAAAACCAAGAGCCCTTTGATGACGCCTTTCTTCAAATATTTGAGCAGACTTGAAAACGTCTTTTTCACTTGACGACGGTCGTCCCCGATGCGAGGCCCCGGATAGGTCGTTAGGCGGTTCAGAGAAAGCTTCTTGTATGACGCCGTCTTTGGCCCATCAATAATTCTCAATTGCATATGTCCTGTTTTGATCATGTTTGATCATGCTTGCAGCATGTCTACAAATACATGTTAGACAAACAAACCAATATGATACAAGCATAGCAATATTGATATAGAATATTTAGAACAATGCTAACATTAGGATAATGCTAAGTTTAAGTAGCGACATAATAGTGATTACATGAATATTAGTGATGGTATTATGTTAAACTTAATTGATTAGCCATATTCAAAAACATGATATAATCATTGGGCTAACAATCTTCCCCTTTTTGATTATGGCAAATCTTTTAAGTTTAATATATATACAATAGATGCATGTATCACTAATAAACACATAATACTAGAATATTGTGTGACTAAAACTTATTTCTCACTTAAACTTATGTCTCCCCCTTTGACATGATCAAAAATAAGCTCCCCCGTAATTAAAGCTAAAATGAACTCAAGCATAAGTAAATGAGGAAAGCAAAAATAATCATGATCAAGGATTAGGAGAACAGTGTAACGACAAGTTCAGAAAATTACATAAAATGCATAACTAAAGAATAAAAACTTGTCAAAACACAACATAGTTGGTTGAACTTTAACAAAGAATACTGAAATCAAGCAATAAATAGTTTACCAACTAGAAATCCAAAAATAAAATATGTTTTGAATGTCATTTGACCAAAAAAATCTATCAATATAGTAAGAAGCAATCATTGGTCATAAATAAATCATGAAGAATAGAAATTCACAGATCTAGTATATATATAAAAAAGTAAAAATAAATATAATGAGACTTTTAACAATGATCACAAAAAAAATATGATTCATAATTTACCCATACAAATTAGTGAATCAATTCCATAAATAATATAATCATCGAAAAGGAATCAAAACAAGTATACTAGAATCTATGTAAAATCTATATCAAAGTCCATGCATTTGAATTCAATTACCTTGGCATGATATATGAATATCCATTAGATAAACATGAAGGTAATGAAGACAATATACTTGAGAAGGAGAAATTCAGTCGACTTGAATGCTCTCCCGCAAAGTATGATCAGTCTAAATATAGATAATTATGAACTTTGAGATAAAACCTCAATAAGAAATGCCAAATCAGTTTAAACTCAACAGGATTATCAATAAATTAAATTAATTATATTTGGCAAAATAAATATTAGAAACTCGAAAGAGAGAATTAAAAATAAAAAAAAATAATCATATATTCTCTCATGCAATACAAATCCAAATATCATGAACAACTCAACAAGATATTTTAAGTAAAATAATATATGTCCATGATGAACTAGGTATACTACATATTAAGGACATAAAAGAATTGAAACAATTAATTTGCTCCCCGTTAAAATATGCGTGTCTAGTTCAAAAATAATTTATATGCATAAAATAGATATAAAAAATAATCACAAGATCTAAGGGATATCCAAGATATGCATCTTTTCCTTCCTTTGATCAAATGCATATAAAATTTCAAACTCAAAACAAATATCATCTTTAGACAAATAAAAGAAATATCCAATGAATAAATGCTTAAAGATAAAGAAACAAAATATATCTCCAATATATATATATATATATATATATATATATATATATATATATATATATATATATATATATATATATATATATATATAAAATATTTCAAGACATTAAAATATTTTGAAAACTGTCTTTAATAATAACATTTGAGTATCGGACAGATTCAATAAATCAAAAAGATTTCAAAAAGACTTTTTCAAAAAAAAATATGGAATTTATTACGAAAAACTGTCTTAATAAATATTCGAATTCATCCATTTAGTCTTAAGACTGAAAGCTGGCGATTCGAATCATGGAAACAATTTTAATAAAAGAATCCATAAATCATAAATAAATCCATTTGAACAAATAAACATAACTAGATAAATGTCCAAAGTAAAATGTATTCTAGATATGGCATGTCAAGGGGATAATTGATTTAAAACAATTAACTGCTTCACCTTTACATGGCTATATCCAAAAAATAATATTGACAAAATTTTAAAATAAAATTCAGAGACATATTTTCAGAAGTAGAAAACTAATCCAAAAATATTAGGCCTTCTTATCAAAGTTCATTTCTTCCCTTTTAAAGCCTTAGCACGGTGTCCACCTGACAACCGTAAGGTTTAAAGAAAAGAAATGCTTTGAGAGAGAGATTCAATATGCATGACTTCTCCCCTGCAAAGAATTACTGTTGTAGACAGTAAGTAACTTGAATAAGAAGATAATAATATAAAGCTCAAAATCATGAATATTACGAATATTACACAAGCTAAGGATGAAATCACAATACCATAATATTCAATGAGTAGTCACGAATACGAGAAACAATCATCTTTAGACAAAAGAAGAAATATCCTTTAAATGAACATTTAAAATAAAATAATCAAAGGATATTTTAAATTAGCATGATGCATAATCGTATAAGTCAAAAGATGACATAAATTGATCTATGCTATAGAATCTCACAATCGACAAGATAAATCAACATATGCTACCTTTTGTGAAAATATAAAGAGAGAATATTATCCATCAAATCTAAAATTCAAAATCCATCAGATAATAATTGCAACTATATCTCAATAAATCTTTAGTTTATAAAGCATTGATCAATCTTGGGTTAGCTGTAGAGGTACTGTCCCAGCTAACGGAGGTTCACCGGAGAACACTTAAGTATCGCTTCGCTTCGACCGTAGTCGTGGTGACAGACAGACAGACCCTTTGTAGGCTTGTACCCAAAACAAATCTTTTTTTTAATAAACGAGAATTTAAGAAGAATTAGTGCAATATAAAAAATATATTCTATGGATTCAAAAAATCTTAGAACAATGTAGCATACGGTATAAGATGTATGAATTACATTTATCCATATGTGCTACAAAATCATTGGGTAACAATAAAATATAAAATATTTGTAAATCAAAATGTAAGGCCTAGATACGTTGATGTATTCTGGAACCTAGGGGACTGGGTTTAGTACCTTAGATCCAGAACTAGACGATAGTTGCAAGTACATCTTAATAAATCTTAAGTCTATAAAGTATTGATCACTTCGGGTTAGCTGTAGAGGCCGGTTCCCAGCTAGCGGTAGTCCGAAGACTAGTGCACCGTGTCGTTTCAGGCTATTTATACCTGTATGACAGAAGGACCCTTTCGGCTTGTTCCCCAAAATGATTTATACTCTTAAGAACTTAGATTCAAAGAAATATATGCAGTATCATCGAACATCGTCGAAATCCAGAATATCTAAATATAAATAGAAGTAAATACCTAAAGAATGGTTTATCAAGATGAAGATAAAAAATATTTCAATAAGAATCATGTATCTAAAATGTCAACCAAAAAGCCAAAAAAAAATATACATCATTAAAAGAGGCTTTGAGGAAGAAGCTGATAAAGATAAGAACATAAATTTGTTCAAAGAAATCAATAGCTTAAGTATGAGATAAGTACAAGTTTGAAACTACTTTTTAAAATAATATAATATAGAACTTGAACTTAACTCATATATCCCCATAAAGATATTTATACAAAAATATAAGAAATATGAGCAATATATAAATAAAAATGAAAATAAATTATTCATGTATCATTAACAAGCATAAAAAAAAATATCGCAAGATCAAAAACATGCATAAATAAACTTTATCAGACAAAGATGTTATTGATTCATAAGAAGTTAATCAAAATAAAATATGTGAATCAATAGTGAAGTATATTATGCTAGCACAAGATTAAAATAAAATTATATGTATATACTTTTCAAGTAAATACAAGACTTGTGCTAAACATACATACTCACAAAATACCGGTCAAAGTAAATACGATGTGTTAAAAAACAAATCGGTAAGAAGTGATGTAAACCCCCGTCCAGTGTATAGAATATATATTTATAGATTATTATGACTATTATTTATTTATTTATTTTTGATTGGTGTTTCATATGAAGCATATAACAAATTTCTACGCTAAAGGATTATTAAATTATTTTTATAATCATTTTAATGATTTTTGATTGAAATGGCTACAGTAGAAGGATTGAATAATAATAATTATGGTAATTATGATTTTATTAGCAACCATAGTTTTATTATTGTAGTGATCATTAATATTAATTAATTAGTATATATGATAATAAGCTGGAGCAATCTGAAGGCCTAAACTATACTAGGTTATAGACCAAAACTAAGTTACTCACCAACAGCAGCATGGGCCAATGGCCCTTTTCATTATTTCTTTCTTTTACAAACGGATCATGGCACGGCCTACACGTATAGCGTATAAATAGCTTAGCTATGAACACAGCCTAACCCTAGCCGCTAGGTGCTGAGCACCCTCCTCAACATCCTTTTCCTCCCTTCTACTCACGAACCTCCCTCACATGCCGAGTTTCCCCGTAAGACACCTTCGTTCGCGGGGCCAAGCACCATCGGTCACCACTATCACCATCTCCGCCACCACCCTACCATGCTTGGAGCATGGTCGAGATGTTGCACGAGATCTCCGGCTTCCCAACAACCGACATCGGACATTCTTGCAGACTCTGACATGACGGACGAGCTCTCCCTTGCGCGAGCCTCTTCCCGGCCAATATATTGCCAACCATCTACGAAGGCTTGGACAGGCTCGTTCAGGGCCGCCATGCTCGACCAACTGTCCGAGCTCTCCTCGCGGGCCTCCCTCATTGACCGGCGCCATTGTTTTCCATGGCACCGCGTTCGTACAACTTGCACTGTCGCCACAGGTGCTCCGGCGCCTCCGCTGAGTTGGTCGACATCGCCGGAACCATTCGACTTCCGCCGACGTTCCAGCGACAACCATCCTGACCATCTGTCGGAGCTCACCGGAAAGCCAGAGCCACTAGCGTCCCTTCTTGGAGCCGTGCGCAACAGAGCTCCTTCCCTGGCCAAGCTTCCCGTAGGAAACCATTGAAGAATCAAAGGAATGAAGTGCACCATGCATGCATGGTACGTGTATATGAAAGAATCACCATAAAACATTTCAATATTGGTCCTTAAATCCTTGGTATGTTTTCCTACCAACCCATTCACTTTTAACAAATTGCATTTTCGTACTTATATGCATAATATATGATGTATACATTATTTATGTTTTTATTGATAAAATTAAGAGTCTAATACAAATACTCTTACTTGTATATATACTTGAATTTTGGTATTTAATGATATCTTTATATATGATTTTAAAAACTGAATATATAAAAGGTATGAATTTGTTTGGCATAGAATAAATTTGTATGATATATTATTAATGAGTATTGTAGCTAGCTTGTATAATTAAATTTATTTAATTGAAATTATTATGAGCTATATAATTCTAAGTATGCTATTAATTTGATATATATTACGTACAGTTATTTGAATCAACAAATTTGTGAACAATTTATGGTAGATATTTAACTGAACTACACTATAAATAAGTGTAATTTTTCTAATCTCATCAATTGATATAATTAAGTCATAATTTATGTTTATTAGGCTTTGGCCCTAATTTTACAAATATATTTTAAGTCATATGATAAGTTCTATTTAGACTTTGGGTTAAAATATACATTATTTTATTATAGGGCTTTGGCTTACTTTATTTAATTGGCCTACAATTATATATATTTATGGTAGGTTTATACAGGTTGAGTTTACATATATACTCTATTTCTTTTTATGTACATTCAGAATTTAATTTATTAGTCTTTTGGGTTATCTGTTTTTGGACCAGGGCTTTAAGCCCAACAATGATTTTTAAATAAAAGTTTATTTATTTAGTTGGGCTTCAAGCCATTTAAATAGAATTTTATTTATTTAGTGGTCTTCAAGCATTTAAAAAATTTTGTTAGATTTAAATAGTTTTGGACTTGAGATTATTTACTTGGCTTGTAAATTATTATTGGGCTTTATATTAAAATAAAATTGGGCTTTATATGAAAATAGCTTTGGGTCATTATGGGCTGTTGTCATTACATAAAACAAATGTTTTTTTTGGGCTTATAATGGTTTTTGGTTTTCCTTTTTGGCTTAATCAAAAGGATTTTACTAAGCTTTAATAATGGGACTATATATATATATATATATATATATATATATATATATATATATATATATATATATATATATATATTTATTTATTTATTTATTTATTTATTTATTTATTTTAATATATATATATATATATATATATATATATATATATATATATATATATATATATATATATATATATATATATATATATATATATATATATATATATATATATACTTGTTCCTTCTCAAAGGGAATATATAAATATTTTCTAAATAAATTTCTAAGATATATTTTGACTAAAGGAATAAATTCTAATAAATCAAATTTCCTTCTAGATTAATGTTGATTATGACTAATCGTATTCCTACTTTCCTTACCAATCCGGATTTATTCACATCAATCCTAGCCATTTGGACTGATCTAGACCCAACGAGATTGTCTGTTCCACCTGCAAAGGACATCATATTTCGTGGACTGTGCCAAGGGCTGTTCATGGTTTGGCTTGGACTAGATCTTGATGCGGTATTTTTTCAGCAAAACATTGGGCAAACACCTACCTTGCCTTTCTACACAGCTTTATTTACATGCACTGTCTTTATTTATTATCCAGTTTTTCTTATATTATTGCCATGCATCTTTCATATCCTATTTATATACCTGTATCATTGCTATGTAGACTGTGTTCACAGTTAGCTTTGTAATCTCATTGGACGTGTTCATTTGAGCCTTGATCGAGTCATGTCGTGAGTCGTGAACTGAACTGTTTTTCTCCGTGTCTTGAAACCTTGATACTAACCTGCGAGTCCACACTAGGGACAAGGGTTAGTAGTTATCCGTGTCTTAAGCTAATCTGCGAGTCCACACTAGGCACGAGGGTTAGTAGTTATTGGTCCACGCCTGCGAGTCCACACTAGGGACGAGGGTGATGCTAGCCTGCGAGTCCACACTAGGGACGAGGGTTAGTAGTAGATGCTAGCCTGCGAGTCCACACTAGGGACGAGGGTTAGTAGTATAGGGTTTACGCCTGCGAGTCCACACTAGGGACGAGGGTGATGCTAACCTGCGAGTCCACACTAGGGACGAGGGTTAGTAGTATATGATTCACACCTGCGAGTCCACACTAGGGCGAGGGTGATGCTAACCTGCGAGTCCACACTAGGGACGAGGGTTAGTAGTTCAAACCTGCGAGTCCACACTAGGGACGAGGGTTTGAGTATTCGTTTCGGTTATCCGTTGACATCTTGACATGAGTTCTCTAGTCCTTGTTCAGCAGTTCATTTACGTGTAGACAGTGTATAGACTCGTACTTTATTCATTGCTCAGTTTTACTTGTATATTCTATATTTATCTCCATGCATAATAAACTGTTAGAAAGGCTCGTTTTTATGTATCTTGCTATGTCCCCTGAGGACCTGATGATCTATTCAGGTTTAGCGATTGCATGGAGTTAGCTAGTCGTTCTGGATGGCGGAAGTGAGGATACGCTTGCGGGATTCAGGTATCGTTATTACGTTTATTATCCGCTCGTGCTTTCACACCTTATCATGAGTTATCCTGTTTCTTGATTCAGTTTTAGACTCTTGTTATTTTCTTTAGAGTCTTATCGGACATTTATGCTAGTGGGCTGCAGACCACGACCCATAGTGTTCATTCATGTTTCATATTCTTATTGTGGATTGAGATATAGATTTATTTGCCATAATTTGGCAGTATACCATAGCCTTGACAGCGTTTACGTATTCGAGTCGGGCTGGAGTTCGTTTGATACGTAGCTGGGCTTGGACACGCTTCGTATCCGAAAAGCGGGTGCGGGTCGTGACAAGTGACCATTAAAAAATTAAAATCGAAGAGACAAAAGCATAAACCAAAAACAAAAGCTTCTATAGACTAGAGTGGTATGCATGCTTCAAGGATAAAACTAAAATAAAGAGCATACATAGATAAATGTGTCATACTAATAGAAAATAAACACTATATAGTGTGAACTAAACATTTAAGCTAAACAGCTAGTCAAGCTAGGATTATGTCTCACATTGATTCAAACAATAAACAATTTAAAAGATATCAATGAAATCTAATAGCAAGAAATCAATATGAACATGCTAAATATTAAAAACTTTTTAGAAAGCATGTTACCGAAGTGGTTCTAGTGAACACACTTCTGTTGGTGCAATTGCTTGAAAGATGACCTTTGTAGCTTTGCAATCACCAACATGTTCCATGGTTCTATATGACATGAGAAGCTTCACCTGCAATATTAGGTGAAGACTTTGGTATCCAATACTTGGATCCACATTTGTTAGCTTTGGGAACCCATTTACACAAGTTTATATCAACTAGTTTTCTAATCTGACAATGATTAGAAGCATGTCCATTCATACCGCAATAATGACAGAAAGAATCAATATTAGTACTATGTACAACAGTATGAGAACGTGTAGTGGTGTGATATGATGTGCGTGGATACTTGTAATAGAAAGCATGGTTGTGTGAAGCTTTAGCTTTGCTTGCTTCCTTAGTAAAAGATCTGACGTGTGTGACTTTGTGATGTGCTAAGTGTCTTGTGTTAGACTGAGTCGTAGGTTGTACTACCTGCTTTCCCAGTCTAATCTCTAACTTTTTAGAGTTAGCACAGATCTCATCATACTTAGTAGAAAGAGCATCAATTCTACATGAAGCAATAGAATACTTCTTCTTTTCTGATTCTAGTTCCTCCTTAAGTTTAGCATTTTCTTGAGTGCTTTTCTCAAAGCAATCAAGTGCCTCATGCAATCTAAACTTCAGTGTGGAAATCTCAATAGAATTATCAGAAGGAGAACTATTTCTTGCATCATTTAATAAGAAAGTAAGCTTTTCATTCTCACGCTTATAGGATAGAATATCCTTTCTAGCTTGCTTATACTTATCTAATACTTTCTTGTGTTCTTCTAACAGATCACTGAAAGCATCAGATAAATTATCATAAGAAAATTCACTATCTTCAGAAAAAGAATTACTTTGTACCTCGTTAGATAATGCCATTGAGCATAAATTTGCAGCTTGATGAGGTCTCTCTTCTTCTTTGGAATCGCTTGCTTCGCTTTCACACCATATGCTCGTGCTAGTGTGCTTGTGAGATGATGATCTTCCTTCATTTGATTGTTCGTAGTGACTCTCCTTTCTAGTAGTAGTACAATCTTCTTAGATGTGGTCTATCTTTTTGTAATTGTCACATACAAGCTCTTCTTCGTATAAGGGATTATGATGTACCTTAAATTCTAATTTCGTCATGTACATATTTGTATCATTATGAAGACTATCCTTCTCTCTGGAGTTGCTAGCTTTGCTTTCATACCTGCACTCATAAGTAGCTTCAAGAACTTTCCAAATTTTATGAGATGTTGTGCAAGTATTAATAAGATTAAAAACATTTGTGTCTACAGCACAATAAAAAATATGCATAACTTTTGCATCAAGGCTAGCTAACTTCTTCTTTTCCTCCGTATAACAATAATAGGGCTTATTGATTATAGAGGATGTGAGAATAGAAGTGATAGTAGGCTTCTTGTAGCCGGTGACAATAATTGGCCATAAGTCAAAATCTAGAGACTTCAAGTAGAAGCTCATTCGTGTCTTCCAATAACTATAGTTTCTTCCATCAAATAGTGGGAGTCTATTTGAGGATTGCTCTTCAGTTGTGAAGTACATACTTGTCATATATGATATAGTGATCTTATGTAACAGCAGTTACATAATAACAATATTACCTTGCTTTACCTGTATAACCCGCTCTGATAATAAGGATCTGCTCCAAGGATGTTATGCCAAATAATAGAGTCCTTGCTAGGATACCAATTGAAGGAGCAATTGGTATAAGCAATAATATCTCTATAAGAAGCACCTGCAATAATATCTGTAGAAGGAGCACCTGCTCTGATACCAATTGTAGGAGCAATTGGTATGAGCAACAATATCTATATACCAAGCACCCGCTCTGATACCAATTGTAGGAGCAATTGGGATCAGAATATATTACCTCTAGTTGCAGTACCTGCTCTGATACCAATTGTGGGAACAATTGGGATCAGAATATAATACCTCTCGATGCAGCATTGGCTCTGATACCAATTGTAGGACCGATTGTAGGAATGAGTTGTAAAGCGCAATACTCTAGAGGGGGGTGAATAGAGTAGGCAGCAGAAATTAACTATTTAAAAATGTTAGTAACAAGATCACAGATAATATATCACAGATATGTAAATGAAAAGTAGAGAGTAGAGAGCAAACGCAAACACAAGGATGTATACTGGTTTCCCTCTTGTGAGGACTAGTCCAGTCGGAAGAACTCTAGCTTTCAGTTGAATCCACTATGGAAAATTACCACAAGTTTTCATCCGAAGTTCTTGCAACTTCTACAACGCGAGCTTTGATCCGAAGTACTCGACCAACTTCAATTGTGAAGTGTCTAACTTCAATCAAGCCTCCGATTACAACCACTCTGAAACTTCTAGACTGTACCGCATTGGCAAATCGACTAGATGATTGTAACTGGCTTGGGATTTGAAAATAAATAGCTCAGAATACTTTGGAAGAAGTAGTAGGCTTATAGAGAAGAGATATGAAAGTGAATGAGTGAATTGAAATGATCGAAATCCTTCTCTATTTATAGTTTTTCCAAAGGCAGAATTTTGACAGAATTCGGGCAGAATTCGGACAGAACACTATGAGAAAATCTCGTGGGGATCCGTAACTGCAGGAAGACCAAGTTCAAAAAGCAACGTTCACTAACCGAACTCTGGCCGAATTCTGGCCGAACTCTGGCCGAAGTCTGTCCGAGTTCTGTTGGAGTTCTGTCAGAGTTTTTGCAAATTGGTTTTGGGCTTTTTGAAAAGTCAGGCAGTTAGGAAGTAGTTTGGACTTTTGTAAGTGGGCTTGTTTTCAAAAATGAAAGGGTATTTTAAAAACGTTTCTTGGGTAGCCTATTTGCCAGTACGATACAGTTTACATCGTATTCCTAGACTCAATAAATATAGAAAATACATTGATGAAATAGAAAAACCAAGAGCCCTTTGATGACGTCTTTCTTCAAATATTTGAGCAGACTTGAAGACGCCTTTTTCACTTGACGACGGTCGTCCCCGATGCGAGGCCCCGGATAGGTCGTTAGGCGGTTCAGAGAAAGCTTCTTGTATGACGCCGTCTTTGGCCCATCAATAATTCTCTATTGCATATGTCCTATTTTGATCATGTTTGATCATGCTTGTAGCATGTCTACAAATACATGTTAGACAAACAAACCAATATGATACAAGCATAGCAATATTGATATAGAATATTTAGAACAAAGCTAACATTAGGACAATGCTAAGTTTAAGTAGCGACATAATAGTGATTACATGAATATTAGTGTTGGTATTATGTTAAACTTAATTGATTAGCCATATTCAAAAACATGATATAATCATTGGGCTAACAGGGTTGATCGGACTTAGGTGAGCCTACACATATTCGGGGTCTAGTCAAGTCATGTTGGACTTGATTCACGGCTTCGGGTCCCGTATCTGGACTTCGGTTCAATTTTAAATACGCGAACAAATACATTAAATAATTATTTATTTAATTTCAGAATCTGTGATTTGTGAACTTTGAATTTGCAAACAACGTTTTAATGCTGAATAAATTCTAGAAAAATTACTATAAAATACTATATTAATTAATCTAATTTAATATAATTTTTCCATAATTTAATTTACTGTTTTGATACTGTTTAAAAATAGTAAACCAGAACTCATTTTCAATGTGCACTTGTATTCTGATTTTTAATAAATACTTACACTGGATCATAAATTCCAGAAAATTTATATTAAATTACTATAATTAACAAGGATCAATTTATTATATTATTTCATATAAAATAGAACTGTATAACTATCTTAAAAATTATTAGAACATAATATACAGTCTGATTAATTAAATAATTAATATTGATTTATGTGTTTTGTGTGCTTTTGGAATATTTTAGTATCTGGACCTTACCCTACCTTAGTGTAGAGACCTACTTGTTAGTCTAGATGTTGTAACACCTCACTTTGGACTACTAGAGCTTCACATAGCTAATGTCCTATTAGGAGCCGTGCCATAACACTGGTGTAATCTTAATCATATCTTAGAGGCTGAGTTGTATATCATTTTTACAGGATACCGGACATCTGTACCTTCATATTATTACTCTTGCTTTGCTCAAGGCAAGTACCCCTACAAACTTATTTACTGTATATGATAATGAACTGTGGATGAACCACGTTAAAATACTGCTTTATGGAAACTGCAAAGTCATATCATTACATGCTTTATACAGATTCTCAGTATCTTCATATGCTTAGAAAAGCTTTTACATATCTCACATGATGGTTACTGGGACATGGGAGAAACTGATAGTTGAGTACGTGATCATGCCCCCTTCTTCTGTACGTATGTACCGAGCAAGGTTGACATTTTATATGTATACCTTGTCGTAGGCGTACCAGCTGTATCTGTACGTATGTACATCTATCGCTTGCTTACTTGTACAAAAGTACATTTTATATACTTGTGCCATAGCATATTTTACACCTATTGACGATCACGTACCTGCTCCAGTTTTAAACTATATATATGCATGTGTCGCCATGACAAATGTATCCTTGTCATGATAGTTGTGATTTTATATGATAGATTATGCCATGTCAGGATTACAGTCATTTATCTCTTACCATGTCATGATCAGTATTATATGTTTGTAGTACAAGTACTTGCTCCCGTCATGACAGGATAACGTTGTAGGTGTACTTTCTGAGGAGGAAATGCTTTGCGATACTTTTTATGGAGGTGCTTTTGAGGACCTGGCCTTTGCTCCAGAAGAGGCCCCAGCGGGAAACCTTGCTTAGACTTGCCAGTCGACTTTAGACTTAGAGTTATTACAACTTTTATTTAGTTACTGGACTTTGTCTCCAGTTATTACTTTGGAAGTGTATTAAACTTTAAAACATATTTGCTTTCATCTATAAATGCTGTGTTGTGACAAACATCTTAAAATGCTTTAATTATAATCATTAGCACACTTAGTACTATCTTGACTATCTTCTAGCACTACTAAAATCTGTCAATTCAGCGACGCGTCAAGACATCGCTAAAAAGGGCAAATACGTCGCTAATTTCTATTAGCGACGTATTTAGCGACGTTTTCAAGTAGTCGCGATTAACCTAGTCGCTAAACAAGAAAACGTCACCAAACGTCGCTATTGCGACGATCTTTAGCGACGTGCCCACGTCGCTAATTTAGCGACTGCCAGCGACATAAAACGTCATAATTTACCGACGTAATCTAGCGACGTTGAGCGACTTGACATGCATCGATGCTGACCTGGCTTTAGAGCCAAATGGCGACGTTCTGCGACTTTTTAACGTCACTATATTACCGACATATAGCGACTTTTAGCGACGTCCGTGTAGCGACGTTTAGTGACGATTAGTGACGGTACTCATTAATGTTAGCGACGTACTTAGCGACGTTTATATCGTCGCTGGACGTCGCTGACAGTCGCTGAACGTCGCTAATATTAAAAAAAAATAAAAAAAATTACAGCAATTGCAGCATTTGCAGAATTTACAGAATTTGCAGCACCATTTGTTACAACAACGACTGTGTATCACGAACACAGTATCAAACAACACACACACAATCACGAACACGTTTGAAACATAATGTGTACACAATCAACACAGATTTATGAAAATTTGTAACAATGTCAAACATAATGTGTCCACATAAGAATAAAGTATGTAAAACCACATAAAAGACCCAACAATGGGCCATCACACAACAATGTATATGTCGACTACAACTGATCAGGAGGAGCATCACCGCTCCTATCACCGCTCCTGGAAAGAAGGTAAGCATACTGCTCCGGTGTAAGAACCACCGACGACGATGAAGGAGGAGGCAATGCAACCGCTGGAGAAGGAGGCAGTGTAACCGCTAGAGATGGGTGCGTCCGCATCTCCTCTAGGGCTCGGAGTCTGGCGCTGTATTGCTCTATGCAAGTCGCTATCCTGGTAACGGTGTCATGAATGGACTCCTGTGTCCCCTGTACTTGCTGTACGGTGCGCTCGAGCTCGTCAAAGCGTGCGGTGACCGACGCAGCGTCCTCTTGTGCCTGAGGCCCTTGCTGCTCAGCAATCCTCCTCAGCATATCATCGCGCAGCTCAGCAATCTGGCGGACAATGGTCTCCTCGACTCGGGACGACTCGGCCTGTGACGGCTGTGAATGCGCACTGGAAGAGGGAGCCCTGGATGCCTGCGTCGCCACAAATGCGCCGTAGGACCCCGTACCGTAGTACGTACCCCTCTGAAGACCACCAACAGCGGTCTTCCAGAGCTCGTCCTCCGACTGAGGCGGAGGGGGTTGCGATGTACCAACCCCTCCCTCTGCCTGTGTACTAGCACTCGCACGCTCATCACGTAGCCTAACATACTCTTTCTAGAAATCATTGTGCATCTCTATACATCAGTACTTACCTAAATTAGCCTAATAAACGTCTAAAATATTTAATTATTATTAAGTATATGGTTATCTGTATATTTTTCAAGTTGTGTTAAAAATTAATGAAATCTAAACCCATTCACGCAATAACTTGGATGCCTGCATTTGTTGACTTGAACTTAAACCCATTCGCGCAATAACTTGGCCATACTTTGACGGCATAAATTGGTCCCTTGGCAAGAGTTCTAATAGATTCATTCTCAAGAATGACGTCCGGACGATCGACCTAAACACGAAAAGATACAAAATTAAGTTTAATGTTAAGTTATTTCTTGTGCAGTTGTGAATAGAGGAAGATTCTAACTAGCTTCTTACGTACATATGCAGTCAACCAAGACGGGAAATGAAGTCTCATTTCTTCTTCTACTTCTTCATCTGCAATGTATGGTCTACTTGACCTCACCTCATCATTAAATTTGCTGAAAACCAATAAATATCGGGATATACTCGTTAAATTATAATAACGGAATCAACAAATAGATGACTTGAATGTTGAAGATTTTCACTTACCACTCTAGCTTTTCCACTTCATCCTCCTCGCAGTTGAGTAATATATATAATTGGGCCGCCTTTAGTTCCTCATCATTCAAATATCTCTTTTTCAGTTTTCCTGAAGGCTTTCCAAGAGCATTGAAGACTTTCAATAATGCATCATTATATTCTATATCTCCATCGTCGTTCCTCGGAGCTCTTGTTCTATTTGTAGCAATATGAGACTTGAAATACATTGAACAGAAGTTTGTAATCTCCTCAAGGACATAGGCTTCACAAATAGAACACTCGACCCGTACCTTATTTTTCACCTTCCTCTTCAGGTGGTTTAGATGGCGCTCGAACGAGTACATCCACCGATAACCGACGGGCCCACCAACACGTGCCTCATATGAAAGATGAATTGGCAAATGCTCCATAGAGTCGAAGAATCCAGGAGGGAACACCCTCTCAAGCTTACACAATGTTACTGTAATGTCCTTCTCCTGCTTTTCAAGCCGATCGACGAGCAACTTATTAGAACAGAGATCTCTGAAGAATATGCTAAGCTCTGTCAGTGGATCCCAAACGACATGAGGTTAGAATTCCTGAAATGCAATCGGGATTAACCTCTCCATAAAAACGTGACAGTCGTGGCTCTTCATACCCTGTAGTTTGTTCTCCTTCGGGTCAACACATCTTCTCAAATTCGATACGTACCCGTCTGAAAATTTTAGGCCCTGGATCCACCTACAAAGTTTACCTTTGTCCTCCTTGTCCAGTGAGAAAATGGCCCTGGGCTGCTTATACTTCCCACTGCCTTCCTTTATCAAATGCAACTCTGGACGTCTGCATATTTCTTCTAAGTCCAACCTGGCCTTGGGATTGTCTTTCGTCTTCCCCTTTACGTCCATCACAGTATTTATTATATTGTCAAATACATTCTTCTCGATATGTATGACATCCAGGTTATGTCTGAGCAGATGGTCACTCCAATATGGTAGGTCCCAGAATATACTCCTCTTCGTCCAGTTGTGAGCGCGGCCAAATCCATCACACTTGTACCCCGCTGTAGGCTCTTCAATAGCACTTGACAATTCTTTAACTTCTTTCCATATCGTGTCCCCAGACCACCGTGGCGGTGGACTGGACTTCTCTACCACGCCAACACGAAAAGCATTCCTGTTCCTCCGGTACGGATGATCCTTTGGCAGGAACTGTCGATGACAATCAAAGAAGCACGGTTTTCCTCCGTGTTTCAAACGGAAAGCCTTAGTGCGATCCATTCAATACGGACATGCGAGACGACCATGGGTGCTCCAACCCGATAACATTCCATAGGCCGGAAAATCATTGATGGTCCACATTAGTGCGGCCCTCATCTGAAAGTTCTGCTTTCTGGAAACATCATATGTGGTTGCACCTACTTCCCACAACTGATTCAGCTCATCTACCAAGGGCTGTAAGTACACATCTATGTTCCTCTTCGGGTTCTTCGAACCTGGAATAATAACTGTTAGGAACATGTAAGGAGTCTTCATACACATCCAAGGCGGCAAGTTGTACGGAGTAACAATCACTGGCCAACAAGAATATTGTGAGCCCGAAAGTCCAAATGGGGTAAAACCGTCGGAGGAAAGCCCCAATCTGACATTACGCGGCTCCGAAGCAAAATTGGGATACACTCGATCAAAGTGCTTCCATGCTTTCCCGTCGGATGGATGATCCAGTACTCCATCTATTTGTTCCCGCTTGTGCCAACTCATATTATCAGCTGTCTCCTTTGCCATAAACAACCTCTGCAACCGCGGCATCAAAGGCAAATAGTGCATCGAATCTGTTGGCTTGCGTGCACCAGAAGTCCTTGTTGTACTAGTTGCCTTGAAGCGATCGGCACCACAAAATCTGTAGGCGTCTTCATCCTTGTCGTCCTTATAGTACAACATGCATCCGTTGCGACATGCATCAATTTTTTTATACCCCATCCAGAGCGATCTCACCATTCTCTTGGATCGGTAGAAGTCTTTAGGTAACTTGCCACCCTCCGGCAATATATCTATAATTAACTCCAGGATTCGGTTGTAGCATTCTTGAGACATGTTAAAATCTGATTTTATGCTCAACAATCTTGTAACCACCTCCAACGGTGAATGGTCATCACAACCAGGATATAAAGGAGTCCTTGCATTCTCCAGCAACTCCATGAACTTTGCAGCATTGGCATTCGGTGCCTCCTCAGCTGCATATTGATTGTTCGGATCGAAACTAGGCCCCGCAGCATCGAAAACCATGTTCGTCCACCCTTGGTCGTAATCAGCATGCTCGTGGATATCTACATAAGGCTCCGGCTCGGAGGCTAAAGACACAAGTTCTCCGTGTGCGGTCCACTAATAATAATTTGGCATGAAACCCCTTGAATACAAATGATATGTCACATCCACTTCCGAATGATATTTCAAGTTGCGACATCTCATACATGGACACTTAATTTTTGTACGGTCCATGTATTGAGGGAACGCCTTGGCAAACTGCAGGAACTGTTGCACACCCTGTATAAATTCATCCCGCACACCGCACATGTCATCAGGATGACGATTGTACATCCACAAATGGTTCCGCAGATAGTAATTCATATCCATTTTAAGATAATTCGGCAAAGATTGACACAGATAATAATTTATCAGGATGACGATTGTATATCCACAAACGGTTCTGCATAATTGCCAAGTGTGGGAACGAATGGCTCAGAACACAACCCAAAATGCATTCTAGCATACATTAGTTTGAATCATCTATGTTCTGTACATATTGTGTAGTATATGTTCTTATCGAATCTAGTATTTGAAGGATGTAACAGAATCAAGATGAACCCACATAATGTAATACTAAGACATTATCTACTACTAAAAGATATAGTGATAGGTTGTCGTATCATCATTGCCGAGGGATGGGGGTCGGAGCACAGTCAACTTTATCTACGGCTACATAGTTTATGCCTCGCCAGTCGAATGGCTGTAGGGACTATGTCCTGATCACGACCACGATAACCCCCCTTTTCTTCTCCGACGAACCCCAAACCCTAGCTCTACTCCGGCGACCCCCGTTCGGCCACCACTGCTTGACGTCGTCGTCCCCAACCACCACCATCAGGACCGCCTCATCGAGCCGCGCCTAGCGCCGCCCAAGCGCCTTGACCACGACGCCTCCAGCCGCCGTTCGCCCCCTCGACTTCCACCCCTCAGCCGGACACGTAGGTAACATTCCTTCCTCTGTGTCGTGCGTGTCTCAAACTGAGACACGAGACTCGCCTAGACTCAGGGGACTCGACTGTGGTGCTGGACACGTGTTAGCCAAGTCGTACGTGTCGTGCTGGGCACGGACACGTCGACTCTGTGTCAGATTCCAACTTCTCGTGTCCTGGACTGTATGGACACGAGACGAACTGTGAACTAGACTAACGGGTTTGGGCTTTGCTTAACGGGTAAAAATCTATTTAATTTCTGTACTAAATAAATGAAACAAAAACCCTATCCTAACAATCGGGCCGGACTGGCCTACTGGCCAGCCCGCACAATTTAGAAACCCCCCCCCCCCCCCCCCGCTGGCTCAGGATCGAGCCCCCCTTTCCTTTCTGTTTTTCTTTTCTGTTTTCTTTTTTCTTTTCTTTTTCTTTTCTTTTCTTTTACTGTTTATATATATATATATATATATATATATATATATATATATATATATATATATATATATATATATATATATATATATATATATATATATTTTTTTATATATATATATATATATGTATATATATATATTAGTATATATGTATATATACTGTTTTAACAGTATATATGTATATATGTATATGTTTTATAGTTAGTAAATTATTTGTATATATGTTAGTATTTATATATATATATACACACATGTATATATGTATATATTTTCTTGTGTATGTATATATATTATTATTATTATATATATATATATATATATATATACTTTATAAATTAAGTATTTTCTTGTGTATATATATATGTACTTTTGGCATAGGTATGTATATATTCATTTTGTATAAAATTTACCTTATTAAAATGATAATATTATTTTGACTATTTTCAAATTGTATTTTTTTATTATTGTATTTAAATTACTGCAACCATTTGATGTCCAAGCCTAGCATGGGTATTTGGGCTCAAATGTGTTTTCACACATTCAAGACCTGTACAAGTCATATTGGACTTGATTCATGGCCTTGGGTCCTGTATTTGAACTTTGGTTCAAATTATATACATGGACAAAATACGCAGATAATTAATTATTATGTACAATGCTGTTTTTGATTTTCTAAAAATACTTAAAGTATTGCTAAAATTATGGAAAAATAGTTTTTAGATACTTTGTTAAGTTGGCTAATTTAGTATAATTTTTGTAGTATTTAATTTACTGTTTTGCCACTAGTTTGGCATATGAAACCAAAACTCACTTTCTGTATACTTAGGAAAACTGATTTTTATAAAATATTTGTACTGGTTAATAAATTCCAGAAAAATTATAATAAATTTCTATAGTTAGCAAGGATCGTTTTGGTACTTTGTTTTATGCAAAACTAGGCTTTTTGTCTACTTTAAAAATTGTTAGAAAACAATGATCTTTTGATTTATTTATTGATTAATTACGACTTGTAGCTTTTTGTGTTATTTGGAGTTTTAGTCGTATTGAACCCCATTCCTCACTAGTGTAAAGACCCTAGAAAGTTAGTTAACATAGTGTGTCACCCCACATTGGTCTCCTATGCCAAGTCATCATTATTGGCTAGGTGCCCAGTCACAAGTCGTGTCGCACCAATTAGTGTCCTAGTATTTTAGCTTAGTGTAAAAGCTAAGTTATTGTATGTATTTCTACAGTGACGAGTTACCAGACATCCATAGCACTTTTATCGCAGCTTGTTTTGCTAGAGGCAAGTACATCTACATACTCATTTACTGTCTTTTAATGCTAGAACATGTATTAACCCTGTTAAAAGACTGATCCTTGAGGTAGCAAGTTATGTCTTCACATGTTGTATCACTTTCAGTACCGGCCATGTTTAGTACAGCTCTTATATCTTCACATGCTTCTTACGGGTTCTCAGTACAAGTTTTACTATGCTTTAGACTGCTCTGAGTATTCACATGTTTTTACTGCTCTCGTATCTCCCACATGTTAAATAAACGGGTTAAGGGGAAACTGTTAGTAGTGTACGTGAACATGACCCCCTTCTCCGTATGTACTTACCGCGCTCGGGGACATTCTATATGCGACCTTGCCGTATGTTTCTGAATCTCGCGTTTGTGTTGGATATACACCGATGCCGTTCGTGCACGTGTGGGCACACCAGAAAAACTTGATATGTACCACAGTACATCCTGAATCACCTATTGACCGATTCACGTACATGCTACAGTTTTAAACTTTTAAACTATATGTGGTCATTTGTAGAAATGACAAATTAAACCATGATATGCCATGTTCCCTATGTTACTATGATACTATGATCCCAGTTGTACCATGAGGCCATGTTTCCAGTATTTCCTGTTTGTAGACTTATCACACCATGTTTCTTGTTGTACATCTCTTTCATTATATGTTCAGTACTTTAGTTGTAGAGGTTGTACTTGCTCCCGTCCTGACAGGATAACGTTGTAGGTATACTTACTGAGGAGGAGTTGCTCTGTGATTCGTATTATGGAGTCACTGCCGAGGACCCGGTTTTGCCATACGAGGATGTTCCTGCGGGGAGACTCGTCTAGTTTGCTTAGCTGCTTGGGATACTTAGTGTAGTCATGTATTAGACTATACCATTTTGTAACTGGACATGTATCCAGTTTTACATTTCAGTTCACTTGTACTTGGATATTTCACTATATACGACGACTTTTGTGTTTGGAGCATTTATGATTCTTCTTCACTTATAGAACTGTTAGCACATTTAGTCTTGTCTTGTTATCTCTAGAACAGCTTACTGCGCTTTATCTTAAGCGTAGGCTGGACATGGCTCGGCCCGGCCCAACAAATTGGGTAACGGGTCGTGACATATTTTTTTTGGTGGCCCATGCAGGTCCTGAGTAAACTGTTTGGTTACGTTATTGTACCAAGCATACCTGCAATTAGGAACTTAAGGTAATTAGACAACATTAGGAAAGACGCTTAGAACACCTAAAGGAATGCTAGGATTGCAACATAGGAAATACATCACATGATTGCTATTATAATTAGATTTTCTTGCATATGATTGCTTACTTTAAACAAGTCCTTATAAGTCTTTTTGTGTAATTTAGATGGTGCTTACTCGTTCGTCCCAGCATATTACCCCCGAGAATGGGGCCCTCCATATCCAGTCAGCTGATCAGTTGACTGATACACCTCCACCTACCACATTCCCCCACTCCACAGATCCACAGACCCAGATACCACCTTCCACATCTCAGTCCCAGCAGGACCCGATACTTCCACCACCCCCTATCACTATACCCACCCAGGCTTCCGTCACTCTCGACGGGACCCAGCTGCTCACACTGATCCAGGGGTTCCTAACAACCCATCAGGAGCAGACTACCCTACTCCGCCAGAGCATGGAGCGTTCTGAGGGACGTCCCGTGGTCCCACCACATGTAGAGCCACGGCAGAGAGCGGGGACGGTCAAGGACTTCATGGGTCTGAATCCCAAGGAGTTCTCAGGGACTGAGGGCATAGTAGTAGCTGATGATTGGCTAGATTCAGTAGAGAGGAAGCTTCTGGGAGTTAGGATGCCGGATGACCTTCAGGTCGAGGCAGCAGGATTTCTGCTGATAGACTTAGCCGGAGTCTGGTTCAGGAATGAGCCGTTGTTCGCGAGAGGTAGAGCCACCTGGGACCAGTTCAAGACCCAGTTCAAGAAGAAATTCTTCTCGACCACTGCTAGAGTAGCCATGGGGTTACGATTCCAGAACATCCAGCAGGGGAACCGTTCTGTTGACGACTATGCGGGAGAGTTCAGTCGCTTGAGCCGTTTTGCTCCTAGTCTGGTTGCTGATCCAGAGGAGATGACCCGTAGGTTTTGCCATGGTCTAGTTCCAGACATTGGCATTCTTATAGTGGCAAACGGTACGACTAACTATTACCAGAGCCTAGAGTTGGCCCAGAGCATTGAGGAGCGTCTTCTGTCTAGCAAGAGGCCGGCTTCTGTACACCATGAGGGACCGTCCAAGCGTCAGGCTTTCCAGCAGAGAGCGCCGACGCCACCCCAGCAGACTTACCATCCCCCTACATCACATCACCCAACCCAGCCAGTTAGAGCCCCGGGACCCCGACAGCAGCAGCAGAAGGGAGCTTTTTGTGTATACTGCAAGAGGCAAGGCCATGACTCTCTCGTCTGCAGGAAGAGGTTGGGTCAGTGTTTAGCTTGTGGGTCTGCCATCCATCAGATTCGGGACTGCCCAGTAGCCAAGGGACCCCAGGAGAAGACTTATAGCCTAGTCCTTGAGCCAGAGCCGGAACAGATTTCGGGAGGTTAGTTTTGATCGTAGCCTTAGTCATTTGTTGTATTGCTTGCTATGTTAGAACATTGTCGGGTCTTCAATCCTTGTGAATTTCGAGGACGAAATTTTTCAAGGAGGGAAGACATGTCAACCCCTGATTTTCAAAATTTTGTTTATTAGTGATAATTGGCCATTAATGATTATTTTGGCATTAAAATATTTTATAATAATTATTAGGCATTTTTTTTAGAATTTTTAAATGTTTTTAAATAGCTTTTAAACACCAGAAATACCATTTTACAATTTTATAAATTGTTTTAAATTAGGTTTACAATATTTAAAATTGTTTTAAATACTTTTTGCAATAACCCAATTGTCTTTTGCAATTATATTTTGCAAATATTACTCGCGGGAGTCAAATTGCAAATTAAAATTTACATTTGACACAGCGGGAACCTGTTTGTAAAATCCTAAACTACAGGGACCTAAATGAAATTTCTAACCTAACTGCCCCCGACGACCGGACAGCTGCCGACGACCGGCCAGCTGCTCCCCCCCCACGTCCCGACCGACTTCGACCGACCTCCTCTGCCTATAAAACAAAGCCCTCTCTTTCCCCAGACAAACCCTAACCCTAACCGACCACCACGACCACGACAACCCCCCTTTCTTCTCCGACGAACCCCAAACCCTAGCTCTACTCCGGCGACCCCCGTTCGGCCACCACCGCTTGACGTCGTCGTCCCCAACCACCACCATCAGGACCGCCTCATCGAGCCGCGCCCAGCGCCGCCCAAGCACCTTGACCACGACGCCCCCAGCCGCCGTTCGCCCCCTCGACTTCCACCCCTCAGCCGGACACGTAGGTAACATTCCTTCCTCTGTGTCGTGCGTGTCTCAAACTGAGACACGAGACTCGCCTAGACTCAGGGGACTCGACTGTGGTGCTGGACACGTGTTAGCCGAGTCGTACGTGTCGTGCTGGGCACGGACACGTCGACTCTGTGTCAGATTCCAACTTCTCGTGTCCTGGACTGTATGGACACGAGACGAACTGTGAACTAGACTAACGGGTTTGGGCTTTGCTTAACGGGTAAAAATCCATTTAATTTCTGTACTAAATAAATGAAACAAAAACCCTATCCTAACAATCGGGCCGGACTGGCCTACTGGCCAGCCCGCACAATTTAGAAACCCCCCCCCCCCCCCCCGCTGGCTCAGGATCGAGCCCCCCTTTCCTTTCTGTTTTTCTTTTCTGTTTTCTTTTTTCTTTTCTTTTTCTTTTCTTTTCTTTTACTGTTTATATATATATATATATATATATATATATATATATATATATATATATATATATATATATATATATATATGTATATATATATATATTAGTATATATGTATATATACTGTTTTAACAGTATATATGTATATATGTATATGTTTTATAGTTAGTAAATTATTTGTATATATGTTAGTATTTATATATATATATACACACATGTATATATGTATATATTTTCTTGTGTATGTATATATATTATTATATATATATATATATATATATATATACTTTATAAATTAAGTATTTTCTTGTGTATATATATATGTACTTTTGGCATAGGTATGTATATATTCATTTTGTATAAAATTTACCTTATTAAAATGATAATATTATTTTGACTATTTTCAAATTGTATTTTTTTATTATTGTATTTAAATTACTGCAACCATTTGATGTCCAAGCCTAGCATAGGTATTTGGGCTCAAATGTGTTTTCACACATTCAAGACCTGTACAAGTCATATTGGACTTGATTCATGGCCTTGGGTCCTGTATTTGAACTTTGGTTCAAATTATATACATGGACAAAATACGCAGATAATTAATTATTATGTACAATGCTGTTTTTGATTTTCTAAAAATACTTAAAGTATTGCTAAAATTATGGAAAAATAGTTTTTAGATACTTTGTTAAGTTGGCTAATTTAGTATAATTTTTGTAGTATTTAATTTACTGTTTTGCCACTAGTTTGGCATATGAAACCAAAACTCACTTTCTGTATACTTAGGAAAACTGATTTTTATAAAATATTTGTACTGGTTAATAAATTCCAGAAAAATTATAATAAATTTCTATAGTTAGCAAGGATCGTTTTGGTACTTTATTTTATGCAAAACTAGGCTTTTTGTCTACTTTAAAAATTGTTAGAAAACAATGATCTTTTGATTTATTTATTGATTAATTACGACTTGTAGCTTTTTGTGTTATTTGGAGTTTTAGTCGTATTGAACCCCATTCCTCACTAGTGTAAAGACCCTAGAAAGTTAGTTAACATAGTGTGTCACCCCACATTGGTCTCCTATGCCAAGTCATCATTATTGGCTAGGTGCCCAGTCACAAGTCGTGTCGCACCAATTAGTGTCCTAGTGTTTTAGCTTAGTGTAAAAGCTAAGTTATTGTATGTATTTCTACAGTGACGAGTTACCAGACATCCATAGCACTTTTATCGCAGCTTGTTTTGCTAGAGGCAAGTACATCTACATACTCATTTACTGTCTTTTAATGCTAGAACATGTATTAACCCTGTTAAAAGACTGATCCTTGAGGTAGCAAGTTATGTCTTCACATGTTGTATCACTTTCAGTACCGGCCATGTTTAGTACAGCTCTTATATCTTCACATGCTTCTTACGGGTTCTCAGTACAAGTTTTACTATGCTTTAGACTGCTCTGAGTATTCACATGTTTTTACTGCTCTCGTATCTCCCACATGTTAAATAAACGGGTTAAGGGGAAACTGTTAGTAGTGTACGTGAACATGACCCCCTTCTCCGTATGTACTTACCGCGCTCGGGGACATTCTATATGCGACCTTGCCGTATGTTTCTGAATCTCGCGTTTGTGTATGGATATACACCGATGCCGTTCGTGCACGTGTGGGCACACCAGAAAAACTTGATATGTACCACAGTACATCCTGAATCACCTATTGACCGATTCACGTACATGCTACAGTTTTAAACTTTTAAACTATATGTGGTCATTTGTAGAAATGACAAATTAAACCATGATATGCCATGTTCCCTATGTTACTATGATACTATGATCCCAGTTGTACCATGAGGCCATGTTTCCAGTATTTCCTGTTTGTAGACTTATCACACCATGTTTCTTGTTGTACATCTCTTTCATTATATGTTCAGTACTTTAGTTGTAGAGGTTGTACTTGCTCCCGTCCTGACAGGATAACGTTGTAGGTATACTTACTGAGGAGGAGTTGCTCTGTGATTCGTATTATGGAGTCACTGCCGAGGACCCGGTTTTGCCATACGAGGATGTTCCTGTGGGAAGACTCGTCTAGTTTGCTTAGCTGCTTGGGATACTTAGTGTAGTCATGTATTAGACTATACCATTTTGTAACTGGACATGTATCCAGTTTTACATTTCAGTTCACTTGTACTTGGATATTTCACTATATACGACGACTTTTGTGTTTGGAGCATTTATGATTCTTCTTCACTTATAGAACTGTTAGCACATTTAGTCTTGTCTTGTTATCTCTAGAACAGCTTACTGCGCTTTATCTTAAGCGTAGGCTGGACATGGCTCGGCCCGGCCCAACAAATTGGGTAACGGGTCGTGACAAGTGCTAAGAGTGATAGCGGCTAAACCTGAAAAATGTTGGTTTCCAGTCAGGAATGGAACAAGTACACAAACCGACGGCAATGCAAAACACAATAGAATTAACAAGACATGAAAATAGCATATGGAATATGAAAGCTAGTAAGAAAACTGATGACATAGCACGATAGAGAAGTAAACAAGGAAAAACTAATAAAAGACATCTATCTAGGTGGTGTGAAATATCTGTTTCAACATGTGAACGGCTAGGAGGTAAATCCGGCTCATTGCACGTGTCGTGTGCAGCTGCTATCGTTCAAGAATAGACATTTTGGGGATATTTCTGGGTAGTCCACATGTCTACTAAGATATTTTCCCTCCCGACTACTCTGTGTGACGAGCGTGTCAACAAGCAGCAAGATATATGTATAGACATAAAATGAAAAGACTACTATGAATCGGAAAGCAATCAGAAAGTGCACTTGCCTGAGGTCCTTAACTGGAGAAACCAATAACACTATACCACTCAATGAGCCACAATCAGTCAACACATGTAGAAGTCTTCGGATGCTGAAATAAACATTACCAACGTTCTCAGAATAGTCAAATTAGCTAGGATTGCTTGTCCTTAAGTCCAATTCTGGACACAGGAGCAAAACGGTAATTTTGGGCAAAAACGATGTCCGCCGTTGGACCCACTTTGTACCGAAAAGCGTGCCAGAGTCAACGGTATCTAAAGTCGTCAAACTACATGTCTACGGATCCAGTTTTCCGATACGAACCCAACCGTATGTCCAGAGTTGGATTCCGGTGGACCGTGCACAAAATCGCCCAATTAAATAATTAACCCAAACTTTGACGTATATTATATATAAAGCTCAAATCTATTTTAATATAAAGCCCAACCGTATCGATAGGTCAAAATTAAAATCCAAAATCCAAACTATTACCCATATAGTTAAAATAATAACAATTTATCAAGTTAAAGCCTAATTACTTTCTAAATTAAGAATTAGCCTAATGGCCCAAGGTCCAACTAAATAATATGTATATACGGTTTGAAATACTTGTACCTCAACATGTACTGTAGCACTAGAAATATACCAATAATATCTCATAAATCTGAAATTGGTATACACTCAATATCTAAGAATTGAAATGATACTAGCAGAACTTGAAGCCTACCACAATAGATATAATACTAATGTAACCGTATGAAACAAAGCAAAATTATTATAATATTAAGTAACTTTGACCAAAGAATTTACTCTCTTTCCCAGGTTCCCAACAGTGACAATTCACTGAGTTGGTTTTAATAGTCTCCCTAAAGAGGAGAGAGGCTATGGGAGTAGACTCTTATCATCCCCTTCCCCACAAAGTAAATATGGGAGAGAGAGATTGAGAGCAGGACGAGCAGCTGACACTCACCGAGAGAGGGAGAGAGCCACCAGGCGACAGCGGCGGAACCGATCAAGTGCGGCGGACTCGAGCGCGGCTTGCGGAGGGAAGCGCGGTCGACGAACGGTGGTCCCGGTCGAGCGCTCGACTCGCGGTCTCGGCCCAGTTCTATCATCTCCTCCAGCTTCTTCTCCGATCCGTGGCGGTCGACGTGCATGTCGAAGGCGTCGTACACCTCCGTCGCGGCCTCCTTCTGCTTCTGCGCGGCGGTCTCCTCGGGGAGCTCCTCGAGCCGTCCCTCATACTCACGGATCTCGCCGCGCGTCTCCTTCTCGTGGCGCGCGGCCTGCTTCTTCTGCTCGGGGCGGTCGATACCTGCGAGGAAGCCGCGGCCGAAGAGGAGGCGGCCTCGTGCAGTTAGGGTTTCTTCGTTTCGATTTATCCAATTCTCAATTATATATATATATATAACAGAGTTCCCGTTCGTTAACAGGGGTCGGGCTGGTATTCGCGGGGGGGGGGGGGGTGGGAAAGGAATTGTTTGCTCTTACATGGGTTGGGGAATTCTGGGCCCGGCTTAGGTTAGGCCGAGAGTTCAGAGTCCTGGCCCGGGGACTGCTTAATAATTGATGTGGGTGGAGCCCGAGCTTAGCTCAGCTGTGAGCTGGGCTCAATAGGATGAGTTGGACCCTGCCCTGGTTTAGCTATTATGATGAACTTATAAGACTATCAATAGCACAAAGAATGAGCCACTTGGTGCATTAGGCAGAGCAAAAAGCTCTCAGTTAACTGTTGTGCTCGATCAACTAGGCTACTATATGACAATATAATTAGCCCCTCTGCCTGTAGTGCTTAGAGACCCTAAAGTTGGTATCCATTTATATATGTTTATATCCATTCACATAATCATACACATTATTTAATATATATTTATATAATCACTCACATACATTTATCTATACGTCCACGTATATATATTATACATTTATATGTACACCTATATCTTTTGATAAAGAATAAAATGATGGTAACCAATAATAATAAATAATTTATATTTGATAACCACAATAATAATATTAATATTATATAACCTCAATAATAATAATAACGAAAATCAATAAGCCAATAATTAATTAGTTATAAGATCTAAAAACCACCATTTAAATAAAATAAATAATAATAAAATATTTCAAATTTTCGGGAAGGGGAGTTACAGCGTATATAGAAGTGTAATCCACATCGACATACGGTCACGGCTGTCTAGATGCATGAGAGTTTATCTACAAGCCATCGGTCTCTTATGGTCAAGAACAAGCCTAATGTCTCAATCTCAAGCAAGTAATATATGTTACAAGATATCAGATCATCAGGCATGAAAGGTAAGGCGTCCCGAACATTACATATACAGATGATCATGAAGCTAGTCATACAAAATGTGAGGACTAGCAAGAGTTTCAGTCATACATGATCAACCCTATGATTTGTCAATCATGTTACATCCCGTAGGCAGACAAAAGTATAGGTTTCAACACGAGCTAACACTTGCTCGGCGGCTAAACGCCATAAAAGAATAATTTTATAATTTGAGCGAGAGAGAAAAATAAACCCACTCGTTGCCATGGTTTCTTCTAGTGTTCACCATCTGGCTGGAAGGCGGAGAGATCCTCGAGAGCTACTCCGAAATCTGGCCATACAAAACCAGCTGGGTCAGACCCCAGAAGAGCAAGTGCCACAAGGGAGGCTTCACTTAAGAACTAAAACTAGCATATTAGCACATGAGAACAATAATAAAGACATGAGTTAAAGAAAACAAGGTGATAAACGATAGGACAACTAAGGGACTATTCCGGTAGCCAAGTTACAACCGTAAACCAAACAAGGACCCGGTTGTAACCCTTTACCTGAACAGAGCTTAGTCCCCAACCAATTATCGACAAAAGTAAACATAAGCAAGCATGTCCTGAGATAGCATGTACTGGAGCTAGGCAAGACTAGACAGGATCGGACTCCATCCAACACTCACGGCCAAGCAAAGAGTACGGCTTGATACTTTAACTAACTAGGGTTATCACAAACCTAGTTACTAGCAAGATACAATGAGATGTTCCAGCAGTCATAAGCCCTGCAGCTATCCAGGTTATCCAGGCGAGATTTATTTAAGAGTTATCAAGAATTATTAGGTAACTTGGAGTGCAACACCTAACAGTGTGCTTAGAACTTGTTTTATGGAGTGCCCCACATGACAGTGGGCTGAAAATGTGCCCTATTCGACGGCAGGCTACAAGTCCCTCAGGTGTGGCCGGGATAACGGGATCGCCTGTAACTAGAAACATCTCCCTATATGAACTACTTGATCAATCTAGTCATTATCTTAGTCCGATTCAGTATGAATCTCTGACCGTGGGAAATCAAGGATTCATGTCCTAGACATGATGCAAGACGGAACATATAACTTGTATAGAGACAATCAAGAGAAATCACCCACGGTGTCAAGACGAGAGTTACATATTACTTGCCAAGATTACTTATCAGGAGTGCGCCACCCCGGGCCACTATTAAGCTGGTAATGTCATGTTTACTCGTTACTTGTCAAGAGTGCACCACGACGGTCCACTATCGAGGATGATCACCTCATGTTCATGTTATTAAGTCATACCATGCTCAAGGCCATCATGCTCCATACTAACAAGTTATCAAGTGGGGCCGTCACAAGTTAGGCCAAGTACAGGACACATGTGAGATCACAAGCATACATACAAGAACTAGAAGAAACATGCATGGGAGTTGTCATAACACAACAATTCTCAATATTCAAGAAAGTACGTGGAAATGTTCAGGCGTAAAATTAGAACACAAGAGCTCCCTCAAGACAATAGGACAAGAACTCTTGTAAAAGAGTTTACGCAAAAAATATCTCACAACACTCCGCGTGATACGCAGGGTTGGCCCGGCGTAAAATCGGAACATAACATCGTTGGCGTAAAACTGAACATAACTTCCTTATGAATCATTATCATTGGTAACAAGAAGCCTATGTTATGCACATAGTTGGAGAGTCATTTATCACAAGGTCTAGTCTATATAAGGTCATAGCCCAACGCATGAAAACACAAGATCCAATGGTATTCCCCAAAATTCAAGGTTCAACACATCTCAGAAAATAGGCATAACTTCCACATACGAACTCTAAATGAGGTGCTCCAGAGATATTCGGAAAGGCAAGACAAAGATCTAAAACTTTCATGTTTTAAGTTTTTTTTTCGAAATTCTGGCTAGAAAATAGCTAAACTTGGCAAAAACAGTCATTCTGTGCACTTTTTAGGCCAAAAATTCAATTCTGCGTAAAATACGCAAAAGAGAAGGGTTCCAGCATAAAAATTACATTCAGGATACAATCCTACGTAAAATACGTATGAACAGGATTTCCTGCATAAAATTTACATTCTGGATACAATCCTGCGTAAAATACGCATGAACAGGGTTCCCTGCGTAAAATTTACATTCAGGATACAATCCTGCGTAAAATACGCATGAACAGGGTTCCATGCGTAAAATTTACATTCAGAATACAATCCTGCATAAAATACGCATGAACAGGGTTCCCTGCGTAAAATTTACACATACGCCAGCACTACATTCTTCAGCCGACATGAAAAATTCAGAAAACTTATTTTGGCCATAAAAACTTCATTTTAACTCGAAATGAGGTGAATCAAAAACCAAATTCATACGAAATTCCGTGCTCTTGCTTATGGAACTATTAGTTTTCGAAAATAACAAGTTTTAGTAGATCAAAACTAAGAAAACTCTATGAACTCATGAAACCCCAAAGTTACAATGTAGATCTAGAAGAATCTATCCATAAAAATTAAAAACTCCAAGTTCTAAAGAGGCTTATAATCATGTAAAGAAGATAATGAAATAATAAAACTTGAGATCCATCATGAAGCAAGTTACACTTGCCTAGGGCTCTTGGGTGTAGGTGGAGAGGAGTAAATGAAGAAGAAGAAGAAGAAATAATAAAGAGAGAGAAAGGGTTAGTGAGTTATAAAGGATAGTTTATCATGATGAACCAAGGAGGGTCTAACCAAGTTAAACCAAAATAAACCAAACCAAGCCAATACATGCCATGATGAATCTAAACAAGATTAAACCAAGATTAGCTAGCAAATGACAAGTCATGGTACATGTCAGAATCCCGTACACGTATACTGAAAATACGTATAACAGAAAACGAAGGTGACAAATGTGGCGGCATAACTCCCCAGACGAGTCTACCTGGAAGCAAGAAGATGAGATACGGGAGCAGTATCCATATCTGTTTGAAACTTAAGGTAACCCCCAACCCTGCCTTTTTAATTCTGAGGACGAAATTTTCTAAGGAGGAAAGGTTGTGAAACCCGCAATCTCAAAATTTATTGAATTATTGGATTCTCAGAAATTAATTACATTTTTGGTTGTCAATTGGATTTGGATTGCAGCAGAGTATTTTAGTTAGCTAGTTATTATTATTATTATTATTATTATTATTATTATTATTATTATTATTATTATTATTTTTATTATTATTATTATTATTATTATTATACTATTATATTATTAGTCGGATTAGGAAAAATTATTATTTCAAAAATAAATTGGATTTTGATTGTTTAGCCGAGCCTGACTTCGTTTTCCTGTCCCGAATCCATCCCTTAAAAATCTTTTGGCTTTAGAAATATTTATATATAAATAAAAGAAAAATCCTAAATACTAATTTCCTAAACCTATTTTTTCCCTTCTCCCCCCCTCCTACACACATCGGGTCCAGGACCCATTCCCCACGACTTGACTGAGCTCCCCCTTTTCTCTCCACATCTCTCTCTTACACTTATTTCCTTC
The DNA here is from genome assembly GCA_029216955.1 of Iris pallida. Taxonomy (NCBI): domain Eukaryota; kingdom Viridiplantae; phylum Streptophyta; class Magnoliopsida; order Asparagales; family Iridaceae; genus Iris; species Iris pallida. The sequence continues at coordinate 16,195,728 of JANAVB010018993.1, read as the reverse complement.
TCTTCCCATCCTCTTATGAAGCCCCCAACTCACTCTTTCCCTTCACAGAATTTACCAAATCACTCTCTCCCCTTTCATCCACAGAACACTCCTCTCCCCTCATTTTCCCCAAGTCGTGCCCTAGCCCCGCCGTGCCCTAGCCCGAACGGAGCACCCCGCGTCGGCGCTGCCCCATCCGCGGTCGTCCCGTGCCGTGCGTCCGCCCGGCTTCACGTGAGCCGTCTCTACCGTTCCCCATGAGCCGTGCCCCTGTGCGCTGTTCCGGCGCCGCCCCGTCCGTGCGCCACCCTTCCAGCGGCCCGATCCGTTGTTCCCCGTGCCCCGCGGTCCCGCGATAGCGCTGCCCGCTGTTCGCCATTGTTTCGAGCGCATATCCTGTGTCTGGACGCTGTCCCGACCTTTTACAAGTTTATCCTGCGGCTCCCCGCCAACAAATTTTTGTAAATCCCTGTTAATCATAGTAGTTCGTCCCTCCCAGTCTATGATGACGCGGTCCCGACCCCGTTACGGGGATCGTCTTTTCATTTTGTTGCGTTAGGGGATACGACATTCGAACCCCTCGGACTTGGTTCTGTGGGTTATTCTTTTGGTTTTGTTCTTTGATTAGTGTTTGCTTTGTGCTGTGGGTTTATTTCCTAGTTTGGACATTCTTAGTATCTATGTTTTGTTCTTTTGTTAGTTATTTGCTGTAGAATATTACGCTTGAGTCGATTATAATTATAATTTTTGTGGCTTATATCCATTTTGGGTTGGACTTTGTGTTGTCTCCCTGGTTTGGGATAGACTTTTGGGTGTGGATCGGTACCGCCTCGTGGCTAGGTTGTCCTAGTTACAGAGGAGGTGTCGCCCAAATTTTTGATAAAATATTTCAAAATAATAGTATTTAATTAAGTTCAATAATTTGGTAATTAAAAATCTATTTCCAAATTTCGGTCTTTGCAAACGGTTTACAAAATTGGTTTCAGTTTGGTTTAAGTGTGGATTTTTGTGGATTTTCTGCATCCCCTTAGGCGGCAACCGTATCGGTCGAATGAGCCTCGGCGAAACGCAAACGCTACGGGACACTCCTGTACGTTGAGGCGTTAGCCAGCAACATGAGATTGTATGACCAAGTCTGAGATGCCCCATTTTCTATAAATTATATTTTATTATATTTTATTTTAGAACTGGTTACTGGCCTTTAGTATTTTGGGTGCAGGGCCTCGGCCTTCTGTTTGGACTGCTTTACGGCACTCAGAGCTCGTCTCAGCTATTTAATTTAATTTATTTTGTTGTAAGGGCATAAGCCCAGTTTTTTTATTTTTTGTGGCCCTGTAATTGTGTAGTGTATATTTTTTATTTTATTTTTGGATTTGTTGTTGGCGTAGCTAGGCGCATAATTATAATTGGGTATTAATTATTTTGTATAAAATTAATAAGGATTTCTCACATTTAATTAAAGTGAATAAATTACTAGTAATTAACAAGTTCATGTTTTTTATCATTTAAAGAAAACTTAGTTTTAGATATATTATTAAAATACCATGTTTTGCCAATTAACCGGTAATTGCTATTTTTTCCAATAAATCAGTAATCGGTTTATCCTGTTAATTGATAACAAATGTAGTTTACGACGTTAGACGGATTTCGGTAGATTAATTTAATAACTTAAAACTTGACTAGGGTCTGCTTCTAGAAATTGCAACTAGCACAAATAGATATGGCTCATTTATGGTTCTAAGTCAGTATTCTCAAACTGTAGGATTTCGAGGACGTACTTGACTTCCTTTCCGGTACCGATATCCCGATCCAGTCATACAAACAGAGGCAAATTACGGTTATGTTTTCTTGTATTTTAATTAGTAATTGTCATGTTGCATGCTTAAACCATATTGCTACACGGAACTCTCTCCTTGAGTTCGATTATTGATTGTGGGAATATTGGGGGAGTAGTGTAGCATTTATGACCAATACCCTCATATTGCAATATTGCACGAGCATACCCCTTTTACACACGGGGTTAAGCCGTATCGTATCGCTAGGATGCTATTGTACAACCCAAGCCGGTCATAGACGTTACCTATTCAAATCATATTGTTTCAAATACTGAATTGCTGAAAATTGCTGGAAATATTGTTCAAAGTATTTCAACTGTTTAAAATTGCATCTTTCCATTATTATTTAGAATGTCGGATATGTACTCGTACTTGCTCCTTTCCTGACTGGATCCCCCCCAATAGGTGATGTTGATAATGCTGAGCTATTGTACAATAGCTACTATTACCCGGTGTTATATCATGTTGTGTTGCCAGAGTCCCCTTTGGAGGACGCAGAACCAGAGGTTGATGAGCCGATCGTTTAGCTAGTCATTTTTCCAGCTATCTAGTTTATTTGTGTTAGAGTTTGTAGATTTTGAATTCAGTATTTTATTTCAGTACTTTCATTTCCAGTTGTACTTCTCTTTGTTGAATATTAAAAGTTTTAAAGTTTCGTATATTCATGTTGTGACAAATGTATAGTTGTTGTTGAAGATTCTTGTAACTAGAAACAGCTTACTGCTGCCGTCTCACAGCGGTGCAGGCTGGACATGATCCTATTCGACCCAACAATTTGGGATCGGATCGTAACACTTCCAAAAGAATAAGAACATAATCAACTAGGAGAACACCATAAACATACACAAGAGATATTCCACATAGATAGCATATCGAAGAAGCCAAGTCATATCGATTGTCAACTAGGGTTTTCTGTTGTACTCTTTATTGTAATCCAATCAAATATATTTTTTATTGATCAATTAATTATCTAGTTATAACGAAAAATTATTTTCAAGTTCAAGTATTATTTGTTTGAGTGGAAAATAGATTTTTCAATTTATAGTAAAAAAATAATTTTTTTATATTGGTTGATTTTATTTTATTTGGCTCAGGTCTGATCCGATCCGAAGCCCATCATTTCATAGGCCACATGTTGGACTGGTAGGTCTGATCCGCAGTGTATACGCCCGAGAGATCGGACCCTAACTCGACATGTTCCATCCAAATTTTGTATCGACCCGATCTGGATTGGCCCACTTGATAGTTCTACTCGTGTTACTTTTCGATCAACATAACAAGGACATGACTCATGAGAATCAATAATGATCAAAAAATTTAATTTGTTGGTAATATAAGTGACCGGCTACCTAACTATCCACACTTTTTAAGTCATATATTTTTTTGGGATGGCACCTCACTCTCAAATGAGGGTTGCAGTGACGTGGCACCATCCCTGCCCTCTATCACATATTTTGAGAAAGATATGTCAACCGTTAGATGGGTTTGGGGGGGTGTGAAACCAAAGAATTTCAGAAGCATGGAGGGAGAGAGAGAGGGGAGCAAAAAAAAAGATATTGCCTTATTCCTTCTCTTCCTTCTTCATTTCTCTTCTTCCTTCTTTTTTCTTCAAAAAATCAAAAGAGAGCAGAGAAAGAGAGGTGCTGCCAGTTGATCTTCAAATCTTTTTTCTTCTTCCTCCTCCTCAACTTGGCCGGATTCAATGAGATTTCAAAAGTTATTTGGGTGAATTCCATGTTTTCTTTCAACGAAAATGGTTCGAGGTATTGGGCAAAATTAGGGTTAATATTTTTAAACTTTTGATTCAAAAATTAGGGTTTTATTTCATATGATATTAGATGCTTCATTATTTCTGAAATTAAGGTTAAGCTCCTCTCTCGCATTTCTAAAATTAGGGTTTTAAAATCGAATTAAGATGCTTCATATGCTTAATTTGCTTATAGGAATTGCAACCTAGGAAGGCTTTTTCTTTTATTCTTTCTTTATTTTTTTGGGGAAAAAAAATAGAGGTTAAGCTCCTCTTTCGCATTTCTAAAAAAACTGTAGATACCTACTATTGTTTCTTTCTTTCTTTTTTCTCTTTCAGGATTACAGCCTAAGAAGGATTTTTCTTTGGATATCTTATATAGGTGCAGATTTTGAGTGAAACAGGTACACGACTGTGAATTTTATATATTTGTGAATATATATGCTGGGTTAGTGAATAATCTAGAGCTAATTTGCCTATTTTTCTGCAAATCCTTTCTTAATAGCTTCAACATTTTTTTACAAAAGTCAGAGAATAGTCAATTTTGCCCTTACCCAACCTGTCGAGGGTAAGTTGTATCTACATGTATCTTGTAGTATATTGGGTGGGACACCTGGAGGTAACGTTAGGGCGGGTGTAACGCCCCAGTCCCAAAATATGTAGGATAAAGTACGTAGATATGCCAGCTGCATACATACGAAGCATACTCCAATATACGAAAATCTCGTATGTATACATAAGCTGTAAAATACAGTAACCATGAAACTAATCTCATCCACAAATAAATATATATTAAAATTAACTTATAAATGTCATTTGTACAAAAGGTTGGACGGAGACAAATTCACTGCCAACAAAAAGAGAGAAATACATAGCAACTATGAAAGAATCGAGCGAAGCGAAAGATGATCCGAAAGCTAGCATCGCGAAGGTAGATTGCAAACTATGTCCTTGGTAGAGCACCTGCAAAAATCACCAACACACCTGGAGAGATCACCAGGTCCTCAGAGGACTAGCAAGACACATAATATACATGCCTACTGTACAGTAAATAACATGCAAAAAAAATAGGAATAACAAGTAGAGGAAAGGATGACACATAAGAAAACTCTACAGATGGTGGCATGTCATGAGAATATAATATTAATCGTAGCTAAAACCGTAGCCCGGGGAGGCACTAACAGTCCTATAATAGGTTCTCTATCGTAGTCCGGAGAGGCACTAACAATAGAGGATAGCCACGGCTAATAAAATATTGTCTCCTAAGGTAATAGGAAGTCAAGCCTATCTAGTCATGTCCAAGTTAAGTACAGGTCAAACAGGTCAGGGAAAACATGGCACAGGCATATCAATACTATCACTAGATATGAACAAGATAGGAAAGATAGAACAAGTAGTATAGAAAGAAAAGTGAAAATCTACGTGCACGTAAAACTAGAAGTAACCATGATATGAAGCGAAAGAGAAATATGTATCAAGTGAGACACAAAAGAATAGCAATATAGAAAAGTATGTAAGTACTGTAAAGTTTGGCAAGGTGTACTTGCCTGATGTCCGAGTGAGGTAAGATGATGTCCTGGCAACGAAAGAACAACAGCGCACAAAGAGGAAGGTGTAGGAACAACTTTGGATGCTAAAAATAGTCTATTATCTAATTATAATTAATACTATACCTATTACATTTATTTAATAAAATTTAAAGTTAGGATATGGTATAGGTTTTCGTATCATCTTTCCGAAAAACTAAACGGATCGCATTTTTGTTTTCGGAATCTCCCGAAATCGCAAAATACTGAAACACATTTATTTTTTGGACACTAGATACTCAAACAGTTTTGCAAAAATTTACAGAACGAATTTTGTCTATTAAAATATATTTTTGAAAACCTTACCTCGATACGCTTCTTTTAAAAAAATTGGAGGCAAAACGGAGTTCGGAACTAGGAGATATCGTCGTTCCAAGTTGCTCTTGCTGCTAAGAAGCGGGACTAAATTCTAATGACGAATTTTAGAGTTTCTATTGGACTGTAGCACCCACTTTTTGGAAATAAGGGTATTTTAGTCATTTTAGTCATTTTAGTCATTTTGTGATTTTCTAGATACTGTTGGCTTGTGTTTGTTTTAGCATTTGGTTTAACCTTAGATAATCCATATTAGAGACTAACCATGACATATGATGATCATTTAGCTAATTAGAAATTTATATTAGGCTTTGGTCCAATTTAGAAAGCCAATTGACCATTTTTTGGCTATTTAATTTATTGGCCTTTTAAGCCTTTTTGTTAGTGGGCTTAAACTCAACTTAGATAGAGAAGAGGGGCCTATAAACCAACCCTAACCCTAGTAGGAATAGCCTGGCCGGCCAAAACAGGAAAACCCCCTCCCTATATAAACATTTGCATTGGTTTTGCCACCCCTTTTAAAAAACCCTAGTTTCCAGCTCTCCAAAACCCTAACTTTCTCATCCGACCTCCGTTTCACCTCAAACAAAGTGCGTTGTGATCATGGAAAGGAGAAGAACTTGCTGGAGCATTGCTAGCAAGGAGTTGGAGGTGTTTGCTCAGTGGAAACTGGTCGTCTCATTGTTCGAGGAGTCAGTTTCATTGAGATTTCAACTCTCAATAGGTAAACACCTAAATACTATAGTTTTCCTGATTTTTCTTCATGGTAGCATGCATCTAGGTACCCTTGACCCACCCATGTAGTTTGGTAAAATTTTGTGTCTATTTGATAGGCGTGTCGGACACGTATCGGATTAGGGTTTAAGGTGTTCGATAGAATTATCCAAAGAATTGAAAGTTATTTTTATTCGAATCTTTTTGCATATTCTATTAGCCCTAGATATAGGGATTCCTAAACCCTAGTTTTGTGTACGATTTGACACGTATCCGTGTCCAAAAGTGGACACGTACGCGCTGCACGAGGACTGTGCGCGTGTCCTGCTGCTGCTGTGTCCGTTCTCGCTGGACACAGCGACTCGACACGTAATTTTTGGGTTGTGGGTAGGGGCAATGTCTGTCGTGATGCCCAACAAATTTGGTTAGGTTTTGTGGAGAGTCGAGAGAGAAATTGATACGGCACGGGTTTTGCACTGTCGCGCGCGCGCCCAGTTTTGGCATCCGATACGCGTGTCGTGTCGCTCGTACACGCATCATAGACACATGACAGGGTGGCTGACGTGTAGCCATACACGTGGTGAACACCTGTGCACGAGCACGTGGGTGTTCGTGCTCTGTGGCGTGTCCACGAACTCGTGGACTGGCCGTACGAGGCACAGCCTGTGCGGGTGCGTGCACGTGTTCTGAGCCTGTGGACACGTCGTGTCCTATTCTTTGGACACGATAATACTTGGGTAGCATGGCTAGACATACGTGACACGTTACCAACCTTTAGTTTCGAATATCCTTAGATTTTCGAATGGTTTTAGGTCATGTTAGGTTTTGAGTTGAGTATCGGGTTTAAGTTCCAGTTTTTATTTTATGTTTCAGTTTTGTGCTGTTCCATCATATTTTTGATGTGATTTTCTGTGTAAACCAAACCTGCAGATCCTATATAACCCTACCTAGAGGATACCTACTAGTTTGCATAGTAGAGAGGGCTGTGTTCAAGTTTGGATTAGCCATAGGGTTACTCGGGTAGGTATCAAGATAGGGTATCATGAGATAGGTAATTCCTATAACCAAGTTTTTGGTTTATTTAGAATTGATTTCAGTAATGCCAAGTCCAGTTAGTTGTTAGTCAAGAATTGGTAATGCCAAGTTCAGTTTAGTTGGTAGTTAAAAAGTGTTTGTTGTAGTTAGGGTAGAAACTGGAATTGAGATGTGTATATGTATGTGTGTTGTGTGTTGAGAGAAGTAGAAGTAAAGAGAAGAGTTTGCAGCAGCAATAGCATGCTATAGGGCAGCAGTTGCTGAAATGGTAGCCACTACAATGGCAGTAGCAACACAAGCATGCCTAAGTGCATGTGTCCTAGTGTGAGGGTACATTGGGTCGAGTTGTGAGGTTAGGAATTTGAGATTACCTTGTTTAAACTAGAAAACTTACTAAGAAACATCCTAGCCTAGAGTTTTGGTAGATGTTAGTCTAAGGTATGGGTATTAGACATAGGGTATTGTGAGTTAAGGTAGTATTATGTGAATTTCATTGGTTGTTAGGCTTATGCTCCCTTGAACCTAAGATAACACCAACTCAACACCCAAAATCAACACTAGGACTAGTATTGACCTAAAATTTGACCTATAGGCTAGTTGACCTAACTTGGACCTAGTTTGACTAGTTTGGTTGACCAAAGTTGACCCAAGGTTGACTTTGACTTAGATTGACCCAAATCATGTAGAATTTGCATTGAAGGTTTTCCTTATGATATTTAGACTGTATTATGACATGTGGTTGTTTTAAATAGGATCTTATTACTCCAGTCCAGTCACTTTTCATCATCAGCAGTTCGGATTGCCAGGCGAGTACATTCTCTGATCTTTTCATACTTCTTTGGATATGTACTCTTGTTATAGACTAGTATACTTGATGCTGACACGATGTTCACACGGATTAGTACCCTCTGGATCTTTTCATGCGATGTTATCCCCTCGGATACATCGAGTATGTCATGTTCATGTACTTTATCATAGTCATCATGTACTCCATGTATTCATATTTATCCATGTGCACTCATATGTTATTCATGTACACTCATGACCATATGAGTTCCATGTATACAGTAGTTGTTATCCATGTACAATAACATAACATGCTTTGATCCTTGTGTATTAGTTGGGGACAGGGAGAGTGTAGTTGGTTATGTGATCATTATCCCCAGTAGGTATCCATGTGCATTCCATAGCTGTATCCATGTGCAACCCAAGCTGTTTACATAACCAATTCATGCTCTGATTCACGTAGAAGGTTACATCTCTCTATTTATCATATTATGTCTCAGCTTATATCTTCTCTCTTGTTAATTTTTCTTTACAGCGATTCATGTATAGTTTTCTATAGCTTGCTTTATATGTCCATTCCTGATATGAACTGTTGTGAGAGATATGTGCTCGTTCCGTCCTGACTGGGCATGTTGAAAATTTTACAGGTGATGATGAGGAGTATTGTCCTACTTATTATGGCATTGGCTTAGATGACACTGTCGACGTGGACCCACAGGAGGATCCCACAGTCGCTGAGGACTTGCCTATAGTCTAGCTGAGACTTAGTACTTTATTTGTATTTTATGTTTGAGACTTTATGAGTTGTACTTGAGATTTATTCTGGTGGTTTACACCTAGACTTTTATTGTGACTCTCTTGAGATTCTTTCTTCTATTCCATCTTAGTATTGTGATTGAGTTACTTATTATTTTACTCTCTATTCGTAGCTTATTTAGACTGTGTTAGATATGGTGACTCAGGACAGCGTTCTACCGCCGACACTACGGTGTAGGCTGGGCGTTCGTTACTTCTCGTGCCCTTACACTGGGTGCGGGTCGTGACATGGACTAAAATAATTTTGAATTATGGCTGATAGAAGGGGGACGTATTGGGTTTATATAGGTATTTATTTCAGATTTATCTCCTAAATTAGATAGGATTTGATTTAAATTGATAGAAGTTACTTTGTTATGATATAATATAGATATGGATGCTTTCCTATTAGACTTAGGATTATGATTAACTTAAAATATAGTTCATATTTATCTAAATTATCTATAACATTATTTAAAATTACTATAGATAATAAATAGAGTTAATATTTATTTAAACAACCTTCATCTAATCTCATTTATACAAGCTGAAATATTTAATACTAATTTGACATTTATTCTATATTATGTAAATAGTGTACAATATAAGTAACATGTAAAAAGTAATAAAAGTTATGACATAAATTCTAAAATTTTGAGAAAAATTGTATAATATAGTTTAGATCCTTAATGTACTAAAAAAATAGCTTTATATATTTTTATACTAAATTCACTAATGAACACTATACTAAATATATGTAAAATATTATATTGGAATGACACCCGGAGTCGGACCCGAGGCCATCACAGCTGACACGAGGAAGCGGACACCGACACGATGCACTCTCTTGTGGTAAAAAAAATATTTGTGATGAATAATTATGGAGGAAAACAATATGGAGGCTTCCCCTATATATAGGGGGTGAAAACTCCTAGCGGGATAAGGATTAGAAAAAATTAAAAACCCTTTAGATAATCCTACTTTTAATTTAAATTATTTTAAAACCGATTCAATCCAAATCCAAATCCAACTCAATTAAATCTAGATAATTTCAAATCCAAATTAAATATACATGGTTCCCATCTTTAAATTAAACTTATTTAAATTAAATCAATAAAATCTAATCAAAGTTTAAATTACCACAATAAGTTCAAAATATCTTTTCTAAAAAATAATAATAATAAATAATTTCGAAAATCCAAAAATATATGAATAAAAATTTGTACATCCATGCAAATAAGATATTTACATAAAATATAGTTTTCTAAATTAATATCTATATTTGAACAAGAAATAAAATAATCTTTTATAAAAGTAAAAGATAAAGTTTTTGGCAAATATCGTGAAATGTTCTTTTGATATGAAAATATTTGTTTATACTATGTATTGAAACAATATATTTATTCTGTATTCATATGAAAAACAATAATAAAATATTTTGTATATGAATGAACAAATATCTCGTATTTTCGTCTTTATGCATTTGCACTCGAGGTACGATACCAAAATAAAAATCAATACCAAAATAAATTAATAAAAAATATAGTAAAAATTTAGGGGTTTTACAGCGGGCCTCATGAATTGTTCAATAAATCTTGCGCTAATTTCTTCTCTTTTTGTTTTCTGGAGATCAAACTTGGCATGTAACATCAACATCACCTTGTAGAATCTAGACAAGAATAATATTTTCATGTCCTTAAAAGTTTTGATAGATTCATTCGATTGACTATTATGGTGATCTAATTATGGTAGATAATTTTAATGTTTAGTTTAGCATATTGAAATTCTAATGTCTTAACATGTTTAGGCAACCAAATGGCACAAAATGAAGCAACTGAACCGAAATGGGATCTTGCGAACATCCCAAGTTATTGTGAAGTTACTTCTTTGTGCAAATTATTCACTGCAAATACGCCTTCGAATTGTGGCCGCAAATTTCTGAAATGTTCAAAGGAGGTCTAATTTTGTTGTTGTTTAGATCATTCTCTTTGATTTTTGCAAATTTGTAAAAAAATTTAATGATCCCATGTTATTTTGATTTACATAGAATGATGAATGTGATTTTTGGTGTTGGACGGATGAACTTCAGTTTTGTTGTTGCGAAGCCGGCTTTTGCAAATTAAGAACATCGAAGATGTGTATGAGCTTAGGACGAAAGTTTTATTGTTGTCCATCATTTACTAGTTTAAGTAAAACTTGTTTACTTTGTTCACAACAAGTCAATTGTTATCTACGTGTAACTATGATTAAAATTGTAATTTGTTTGTTCAATATGTATAGAGGGAAAATTCAGGTTGTGAATATTTTGATTGGCTGCAACAATCTATAAGGCCTCAAAGCCAAAGAAGAAACTAGTGGATATTGGTGGAGCTACCACTTCTTCAGGACAAGGCAAGGAGATCCTATTGGAAGTTGAAAATGAACACCGTGTAGCATTAAGTCGAACTATATGATTCATTTTTGAAGAAATTTGGGGAATTTATGATTTAGTAATTTGGAGAATTTAAGATTTAGTAATTGGATTTAGTAATCGTATTGTAAAGACTAAAACCTCTCAGTTTTATTGTAGCCTAGCCTGAAATTTGCTTTACAAGTGTAAGCAAGCTCTTCGTTTGGCTACAAAATTCTTGTAATTCGTATTAATATTATGTTCATGAAGCGGTGTTGCAACAGTTGTTTATAGTTTTGGTACTTAGTGCTGGCTTATGAAGCTGAGTCGACTTTCTAGTCTTTTTTTTCTTTTTCTTTTTGACCTTAAAAATATCAAGTAGCAGCAAAAACCAAGCACAAGTAACTAGCTGACTTATTTTCTTTTCTGACTATCGAATAAAACCAAGGCACATCTCATAAATCGTATAAAAGTTAAAGATGTTGTAGAAACACATAGGTGGAGGTACCGAGCCTATCTATATAGGTCACCATTGCACTGCACATAAGAACAAGCAAAAAATGTCTCAGAACTTTTCTTGGGCACCTGAAAGACCGATTTTTGGCTTGTATATCCATTTTCTGCAGGTACTTAGTGCTGGCTTATGAAGTCATGGGCAATAAAAATCCACAAAATTGTTATTCCTAGGCAACAAAAGTCTACAAAATTATCTAACAACAACTGCATAATCAACTGACAATTTATAATCTATAGGATCTGCTTGCTACAATCTCCAGCTACAGGTCATTTGAATGAAACTGAAGACATACTGCAGCTTGGCTTTTTAAGGTTTACAAAACCTCTCAGCATTCCGGCACCTCTTGTATGGGTCCATGCTGTTAATCATCTCTCCCTCTAAGGTTCTAGCATTTGTGTCCTGAAGTTGAAGCGATCAGCTGCTATGCCAAAAGTTCTATCTCAACTTGTTTCGTATATTCCTGATTTCAACTCCTTGAAAGCACTATGTAGGCAACAAAATAAATGGGTGCATAAGCAAGCCAGAGAGTAACTTGTGTGAATGTTTGTAAACATGTTAATCAATGAGTGCATAAGCAAGACTGAATTGGATACTCTAGATAGTAAAAAAAAAATTGAATTGGATACTCTAGATAGTAAAAAAAATTGAATTGGACAACTAAATGAAAAATAGTAAAAAGTATGCAAAAAGTTAAAGCCTATGTGATAACTCACTCATCATAGCCCATAGAAAAAAAAAGTAAAAAGTATGCAAAAACTGATACTAAAAGACATCATGGATACTGAAAAAACCAGGATACTCATAAAATTACCTAGTGAGTTCTTGGAAGTGCTTGTGAACCACCCGGATCAGATTGACCACTGTATACAATATTGTTTGTCTGAAAGTTCAACATATTCTCAATTACCTCAATAAAGAGAGAAGGATAAAAATTATTGAACTTATACAATACCTTAGTTTTGCTACACCCAGTCCTGTAATGACCCATTTTCCCATAAAAGCTGCATGTTTTTCCTCTTTTAGTGGCCTCTTCTTGAGACAATTCTAATCCGGAAGGTAATCTGGAAGAAAGTCTTGGTCGCCCTTTATGCCTTATTACGAATATTAATTTTAGAAATTAAACTTAATGAATTTTGGGATAGGGTGGTGCAAAGGATCAACTTGGTGATTCAGTCCTTGGGATGGCACATCAACTCCTTCCAGCGATCTTAAGTTATTATATTATGCTAACTTGCTTGTTAGAAACCTATCAAATTCAACAGCAAAGTTAGGCGCTTTGTATGCAACCTCTAAAGCCTTGTTGCAATTGTAACAAATATTCCAATGAAGATTACAAGCTTCATAATTTTTGACAGTAGCACCCGTGCCAACATCTCCAAATCGATGCCGAGATTCAATAGTCCA